>CAHIKZ030000302.1:6370000-6505000 GCA_903632075.3 Acanthosepion pharaonis
AGACGAAGGTGTGCTCTTCTTATAGGGGAAATGGAAATCAAGCAGGTATAGAAATGTAGTACAGTGGAACCTCGGTTCACGAACTTAATTCGTTCCTTAAGGCCGTTCGTAACCCGAAATGTTCGTAAACTGAAACTATTTTTCCAATAGGAATCAATGTAGAGAAAAGAAGCCACAGGACTCTAAAATTGGAAAAAAAAAGCACAACACAACACACGAATATATATAACACAGCGGTCGACTCAAATTTGACACAACAGTAAAAAGTTATTCTATTCGGGTTAACTCGGTTCAACAATGTTGTTCGAGAACCGAAATTTTGCTCGATAACCGAGGTATTTTTATCTCGAATTTTCTGTTCGAAAACCGATTTGTTTGACATGTGAGACGTTTGAGAACCGAGGTTACACTCTATTTGAATCATTGTCAGGCATGATTAATTTTTGACTAGTATTTCTTTCTACCTCATTTAGTTATTTGCAATAATACTATTAATAATAACTGGTGCGTGGTTAGAGTTCTAACCAGAAGACCCAAGTTCGATTCTGACTAGTCCGTCAGAACTGAATTCATGAAAATAACAACCATGAGAGAGTATCTTAGTACTGTTCCCGAAGACCATACTACTTGTTGACGGAACTGTACAAAAAATGTCGTATTAATAGATAAAATATTATAAAAAATATAGTGTAAAAAGGCACACTTAATTCATAGGAATTTACTGAACCTAGATTAATCTAACACAAAGCCTAAACTGTGGGCACCCAGTGAGGATCGATTTCACTATGAGTGTAGCTTGCTTAATTCCTCTAACAAGTTATGATTCTCATGTTTTACAGAACAAGAATACTAAACTAAATACTAAACGTGATTAAAAATACTAAACTAATACTAAACGTGATTAAAAGTTTGCTATACAGTTGAAATATGGAAGAACAAGTTTCCCTAAAATCATTCTATTGATATTTTTGAAGTCATTTTACCCCAAGAAAGGCAATAAAGCCACTAAGATACAAGTTTTTTTAAATCAAATTACACCTAGCAAGGGATAATGCCATTAAGATGCAAGGGGCTACTGGGGTTGAAAGAGAATGAAAATACTTTAGAACGAACCGGAAACCCAATCTTAAAAAGGAAACAAGGGATAAACCTCTACTCCTGTTCAAAAGACCGCGAAGGAGTGTGAACCAGATGATAGGCGAAACTATCTACTTTTATTGAGGAAAAATGAATAAATAAACAGTGATGTAATGTACTGGGTGTAAAAGCAAAATTGTCCAAGTCCAGTAACAGCAAAATTGTCCAATTGTTAGATTAAGCTTTGAACTGTTGAATATATATATATATATATATATATATATATATATATATATATATATATATATATATATGTCATTTCAGTGTCATTTTGCTACTTATTCAAGATGATCTTCGCCATCTATAACCTTCTAAATTAATGTTTTGGAATAACAAGGTGCCTCACACTTTTCACGTTCGATTTTATTTTCAAGTCTTTTTTTCACTGCTCTCGGAACTGTCATGACTCCTCTCTCACGAGCCAAACGTCTTATGGATTGAGTTGGATCTTTTCTAATTAATCTCTTCAGCTCTAATTTGAAATGATGATCCCTCTTCCTGTTGTGGCCGCCTGATCCAGTTTTCCTTTCTACTGTTCCCTCTTTTTTAAACTTATTCACCGTTCTCTTGATGATTCTTGAATGAACTTTGAAGATGGAAGCCCGAGTATGAATGTTGGTACCATTACTGAAGGCCTTAATGATCTTTTTCCTCTCGCCATTGCTCAGTTGGGAAAACACTGGGTCTGACACAAAACATTCTTAACCTTCTTTTTTTCTAGCTGAATAACCCAAAAGGTTTTCAGTGTTTCTTACGAAAAATAGTGTCAAGATGGCTAAACGTCTTATCTGAAAACCTGGTAAAGAGAAACTCAGTTTAGCTTTTTTTAGATATTAAACATTTTGTGGGATGGACAGTTATGCTGTTACACGACTTGGACAATTTTGCTGTTACACGCGGTATAGCGGCTCGGAATTTGAAATCGGAGAGCCGAGTTCGAATTCCAGTTGAGTTCGTTACATTCACTTACGCGTAAATCCCCCTGGGAAAGGTATCGATTCAACTGTATGGAGCGTCTCGACGGATGGCATCATTAATGTCTATCTATATATATTGTTTTAAGCATTACGCCCCAAGCAAGGCGTGAAGCCACTAGGATGCAGGGGTTGCGAAGATTTGAGAGAGAGCAGATGGGGTGATAGAAGAAAGGATGAGGAGAGGATAGTGGGTAGATCAAAGGTAACTGGAGATGTCGGTTGACATTACATTTGAATAGTTGGAGATTATAGCTTTCAGGGAAACAGTAATTGGGGAAGGTGTTCCACTGGCGAGAGGTGCGAAGTATGAAGCTATTGGAGTAGAAGAGACGGCCACGTTTAAAAGCTTCTACAGTGAAAGGGTGAGGGCGGGATGCCAGCCTTGTAGGGCGCTTGAATTCATGAAGTCTGGGAACCAGTGAAAGCAGCTCATCAGAGCAATTACCATGGAAGTATTTGTAGAAAAGACAGAGAGAGGTGACGGCGCGTCTGTGAGAGAGTGACTGCAGACGAGACGCTAGATCAGGGCCAATTAGATTACATATCCGTCTCTGGATCTTGTCAAGAACTCCGAGGTAAGCAGAAGGTGCTCCAGCCCATATATGGCAGCAATACTCCATACAAGGGCGAATGGTTGTTTTGTATATTTGGAGTATCGATTCAGGGGAGAAAAATTTCCTGGCGCGGCACAGAGAGCCAACTTTCCTCGCGGTGGAAGAAGCAATTGACTCAATGTATTTGTTCCATCTCAGGTCAGCAGTCAGCGTGAGACCGAGCAGACGCAGGGAATTGCTATCGGGAAGTTGACTATCAGACATTTTAATGGGGAGCAGGGAAGGATCTCTATGGTGGTTAATGGAGAGTAATTTAGTTTTTGAGGCGTTGAAGTTGACCAGCCAATTCTTGCCCCAGTTAACAACCGATTGGAGGTCCATTTCAAGACGCACGGCCAGGTTAGTTTTGTTGCCGACACTAGATTTGTTTTTGAGGCAGGAGTAAATTGTAGTTCGTCCGCGTATATGCCAACTTGGGAATCTATGACGTCAGGAAGGTCATTGATGAAAATAAGGAAAAGAGTGGGGCCAAGGATGGAGCCTTGGGGAACACCTGCGTTCGTGGGATAGAAACTGGAGGAGAATCCGTTGAGAACGACCTTATATTTTAGCAGAGATGTTATTATAATGATTTACTCGCTGTCCCACACAGCAAGATGTGGCACAAGGCCGAGTTTAAAGTGGGGTATCCGAGCCCGCAAATTATATGTGTCAGATTTTATGATATACCATATTTGACGGCATAAAAGACGCACGGGTGTATAAGACGCACTCCGATTTCAGCAGGAAAAATCAAGAAAAATAAGTAATTAGTAAAATTAGTAAAATTATTAGTAAATGTTAGACCCTAGGCTATATTTATGAAGTATTATTTTGGTTACAAAAACCGTGATTACAATTAAAATAATAAGAAAAAAAAAAAAGAACACGAGCCTATAAAAACTTATATAAGTTTTTATAGGCTAGTGTAATTTTTTTTCAAAGGTAAGAAAACAAAATCAAGCAATTATTACAATTGAGAAAAACAATACAGTTACCATTAAAATTTAGTCAAAAGTTTTCCTTTATATTATCTGTAAAACCTGCATCTTGTAAACGTTTTATTGAAATAATTAGGATATAAAAATTCTGATTGTATTTATACCAATGGAACCGGAAGTTATCGCAAAAAAACTATTAATGAAACGAATATATTTTATAAATATGTAATTTGAATTTACTTGACTTATTATTTGACTATAAGTTTAGTGAAACAAAGTACTAATATTAAACGTGATGAAATTCATATAATGAATATTAATGATAACACTAAATCTGCATAATAGCCTTTTAAATAATGACAATAAGTATAAGGAAGTTACTCTAAAGTCTAAGCTGATAGGAGTTGCCAGGTAGCTAATTTCAGTCGACTATTGCGAATTTTAAACCTTCAAACGGCATATAATACGCAGGGGAATTTTAAAAGATATTTTTAGTAGAAAAAGTGCGTCTTATATACCGTCAAATACGGTACCAAATTTTTTCTTCTGTATTGTTTACGTGTAGCAGATGTAATCCCGGAATGTTAAGTTCCGAAAATTAAAACAGGGAATGTAAATATTAAAAATACCGCCTAAATTCCAAGAATTTGTTTGGTGTTTTAGATTGAGCATCATTTGCCAGTATCTTTAATGCTGTCCTAGCAACAGTGTAGTGTTCATTTATTCATGTACACGTTAACGTTGATGCTTGTAGAGGAAGCGTAGGCTTTTGATTCATGAAGCAGAATAACATCTGTAAATTGCAATATCATTCCGAAGAATCTTTCTTTTAACTTTGTTATTAGAAAAGACCGTTTTTGTTTCGATGTTGAGGTTACCATTACTCTCTATTTCTTTAACAAAGTCAATTGAGGCAGAAGAAATATAAAGAAATAACGAAATGGTTATTAAAATTCATGCCTCTTCGTTGTTTTCAGAGGATCTGAAAGAAGTAGGCGTGTAGATTTAGGCATCCGGAAATGTTTGTCTTTCTAGCGGGACGACACCGCATATTCGCTCAAGACAAATCAACAGAAGGCTTTATCTAAATTTGACACAACAGTAAAAAAAAAAATTAAAAAAATAAAAATAAGAATAATTTTTTCGCTTTTTTTTTATAAAAAAAAGAAGGAAAACGACCATCAAAAAAGATAAAATTAAATATAAAAACAAGTATTAACAAGGAAAACATATTGCTTTCTTTAAAGAATAAAAGTTGTATTTTGTAAAGAACACTTATCCTAAATCTGGAACAAATTTAAAAAGATACTACAGAAGCTACAAAGACATCTTCTCTTTAGGAAACAAAGATCTTTTATTGTATTAGAGAGAGGGAAAGAGAAAGAGAGAGGGGGTGGAGAAAAAGAGAAACGAAAAGAAAGAGGGCGAGAAAGACAGGAGAGAGAGAGAGAGAGAGAGGAAAAAAGAAAGGAGAAAATGAGGTGTAGTAAGAGGGAGAAAAAGAAGGAATAAAGACAGAAAGAAAATAAGATAGAGGGAGAAAGGGAGAGAGAAGAGAAAGAGAAAAGCAAAGCAGAGTGAAGGGTAAGAGAAAGAGAGAGAAAAAAAGAAAGGGAGTTAGATTGAAGAAAGGAAGGAAGAGAAAAAGAGAGAGGGAAAAAGCGAGAGAGATGGAAGAACAAAGAGAGAGATAGAGAAAGATATAAATATATATATATATATATATATATATATATTGGCAGCATGTTTTCATTGAGACATGTTTCATTGAATAATTTACACAAGTTTTGTCTACTTATTTTCAAATGGATCCTTTCATATTCACGGACAAGCTTTTTGGTGTCATTATTAAATGAAGAGAGAAAGTTATCGTGTTGATACATATTATTCCGAGTACTTTCAACGTTAGCACACTGTCATCATCAGGGTTTTGTTTTTACCAAAGCAAATATTGTAGTATTCATCATTTTTCAAGAAAAAAATGCTGTGTTCATCTGAAAGTTTAATTTTTTTTACTTGTGAAGTAAAGAACGCTGAGTTGAGAACTGTGTGATTGGCTTGAGTAACTCTTCAGGGGAGGTAACTAAGTTATGGTGTTGTCGAATTTTTTTAAGGAAGTAAGTATTAGTATTAGTACAAACCTTGAGATTTTAAACTATCTACTGTAAACATTTTAAAACAGTTCTTAAAATTTGGTTTAAATTTTTTAATATAGAGATCTTCAAGAATTTTAAGTTTGTGTTCATTATTTTCATGAAAAAGTATAGATGTATTATCAACAAGAATCCTTCTGAATTGTAAATGTGGATAGGTATGCTGTTGTTAAATAATATGCATCAACTCAGTAATTTTCTCTCTTCTTTAAATAATAACACCAAAATCCTTGTCCGTGGATATGAAAGGATTCAATTGATAATAAGTAGACAAAACTTGTATAAATTATTCAATGGAACATGTCTCAATATATATATCCTTTCCGGTTACATCTTTAATGTATTAGACATCCGAGAACATTCATATTTCCCTCACATAAACCGCCTGTGACTCCCCTCTTTAAAACTTCTCTCTGTTAAATTTTAATCCCCCCCTCCATCTTTAGACCTTCCTGTTCTTCTCTCGTCTGTTACCCCTCTCTATAGCTCTAACATTCGTCCCACACTCTCATACATACACTCTCACTAAATTTTATTTTTTATTCCTGGTGTTGTTTGTTCTGTTTTCTTTTTAAATTTGTAGGTTTGATGAATTGGATCGTATTTACGATTCCAATGGAATAAATTATGACCATGGAATATTAGTGTTTAAGCCTTTTTATTATATCCTTACCCAGTCCTGGACATTGAGTTCTACCTGGATTCTATCCTCTTGGAATTATTTTTATGTATGTATGTATGTGTATGTATGTATGTATGTATGTATATATATTTATATATTTTAGATATATGATTGCATATGTATGTGTATATTTACCACTAATATTATCTATCTATCTATCTATCTATCTATCTATCTATCTATCTATCTATCTATCTATATATATATATATATATATATATATATAGAGAGAGAGAGAGAGAGAGGAAATAATCTAAAAAGGTAAAAAAAGTCCTAAGAAGAAAAATTCCACACCATAAAATCTAAACGTGAACAGATTAGGTGGACATGGTATACATTTTCTGAGCCTGAAGCTACACAGTCTTATAAACATTATCTAAATAACTATAAGCGTTCTATATTAGCTAAATCATTTTGTCATGTGTCGTCGTTCTCAGCGATAAACTACATTCGCATCCTTGTTAAAACGATAAACTACGTCCAACGGCAAGGCCTCTGATCAGGAGGTTTTGAGGAGCATGGAACCACCTCTTAATTGCTGGTGTTCCCAGGTCCACCCTGACACGGGGTGGTAGCACCTGTTAGGGCCCCAGCTATGGGCAAATAGTTAACCCACAAACTGGGATCAAATCCCTATGAAAGTGTAAATATAGGTTTTAATATCAGAAATACTATTTTGTAAAAAATTATTACCAGCAATACATTTTTGGAAAAAAATATTACCAGCAATACCTTTTGAAAAACATTTACCAGCTATACATTTTTTGGAAAAAGTATTTCCAACAATAGATTTTTATGAAGAAAAAATGTATTACCAACAATAATTTTTTTGAGCAAAAAAGAATTACCAGCAGTAGATTTTTTGAATAAAACGTATTACCAGCAATAGAAATTTGTAGCAAAAAAGTATTATCAGCAATAGATTTTTTGGACAAAAAAGTATTACCAGCACTAAAAATCTTGTCGGCATGAAATAACCCATTGGGGTTGATAAGCCGTAAAACAAACCAAACCAAACCAAACCAGTCATCGTTCTCACAGACAGGAAATATAAAAGAGAATTCACAATTTAAAAGAAAGATCGCTTTCTGAAATGTTTATGATTTCATATCAAGAATGACAAAAGAATACTTCATGGAGTGGAGTATCTTATCGCGGTGGAATGGTTTGTGTACTTCTATCGTCCGAAGAGCTATACTGACTGACTGTACCTGTCAAGTTCCTCCTAGCCAGACAGTTCACTTGGTACGAGATAGACAATTACCCGAGTTCCCAAGAGGTGCAAAGCTCAATGAAAAAATAAAATGGAGTGGGCAGTAACTTGAAGAGAAAATGAAATAAAAACCAATAAATAAAATAATATTAAAAAATAAATTCATTTTCCCATGATGCAAGCAATAACGTGAATTAGGAAGGTCAGCCACGCAATTTTATGACCTCACTTTCGGAAAGGATAGAATATTTCTTTTTCCACTTTCCAATGTCAACGTTCAAGCCGAGCTTCTCGACTTGACGGTCGAACTCTCTGCTTTTGAGCAGAAAGGAACCCGGACGAGGTTCGCCGAAGGGCAGAATCTCGTTCGGGGAGAATAACCAACCCGATCTCGTTTATACGGGTTATACGGGCATTTTTGGCTGAGCCTACGGGCTCGGGAAACCCACGATAAACTCGGCCTTGTGCCACATGCAACCCTCGTGGGGGGGCTAGATACCGAATCAAGCCGAGCTTCTCGAACTTTCTGCCTCTGAGCAGAAAGGAACCCGGACGAGGTTCCGCCGAAGGGCAGAATCTCGTTCGGGGAAAAATGACCAACCCGATGTCGCTTATACGGGTTATACGGGCATTTTTGGCCGAGCCTACGGGCTCAGAAAACCCACGATAAACTCGGCCTTGTGCCACATGCAACCTAAATGGGGGGTTGGCTAGATACCGAATCAAGCCGAGCTTCTCGACTTGACGGTTGAACTCTCTGCCTCTGAGCAGAAAGGAACCCGGACGAGGTTCCGCCGAAGGGCAGAATCTCGTTCGGGGAAAATGACCAACCCGATCTCGTTTATACGGGTTATACGGGCATTTTTTGGCCGAGCCTACGAGCTCGGGAAGCCCACGTTAAACTCGGCCTTGTGCCACATGCAACTCTCGTGGGGGGTGGCTAGATACCGAATCAAGCCGAGAAGCTCGGCTTGACGGTCGAACTCTCTGCCTCTAAGCAGAGAGGAACCCGGACGAGGTTCCGCCGAAGGGCAGAGTCTCGTTCGGGGAAGTTGACCAACCCGATCCCGTTTATACGGGTTCTACGGGCATTTTTTGGTCGAGCCTGCGGGCTCGGGAAACCTTCGTTAAACTACTGTGACTGTATGTCCGTTTTCTTTTTATTTTGGTTCAGAAGTAAGATAACTGCTATGGTCCAGGTTAGGACCAAGGAAGAACAACACGAACACAATAGTAGAAATAACGAAGGTATATTACACGAAATAATAATACAAGATGTGGAAGCTGTTAGTATGACTGTCAGTCTGGTTTGGAGTGAACTACTATCGGCTCGACTCGATTCAGTATCTAGAAAAAAGAATAAACAGTCGGTAGTAGAAACGTAAAAAAATATTATCAGATATACATTTAAAAAAAAAATTACCACCAATAAAAAACTTGTCGGCATTAAATAAACCATTGAGGTTGATATGTCATAAAAGAAAGCAAACCAAAAATCTTATTAATGGCGACAGAAAGAACACTTCTACTCAGAATCTGGAAGAGATAGTTGAAATTTCTAGGGCACATAGATAGAATTTAATCCTCGCAGGTCATACTGAGTCGAAGAGGAAGGCAGCGATCCATTTACCTGACAGAATGGATGCCGGGAGGCTTAGTAAAGGGAGAAAAACTGTTAAAGGCTACAAGGTATAGGAAGTTGTAGAGATCCATGATCACTCATGTCCTGAAGAGGGACAACGCAAAGAAGAGACTTTAAATCACAATGAGACAGTTGCAATTTCTAGCTCATAATAATGAGAAAACAGAGCTTGGAGAATTTAACCCTCACAGGACATATTGAAGGCAAGTGCGACAAAGAGAAACAGTGAGTAACCTACTGATCAAGCTACTGATTAAATGGATGGCTGTCGGAGGGATTGGGAAAAGATAAATCTTACTAAGAGCTACAACGAATAGGAAGTTGTAGAGAGACTTGATCACCAACATCCTGAAGGTGTACGGCATTTAGAAGAAGAAGAATTCCCCGGTATACATTGACCGACCATTATGGCTAGTTTCATACACTTACAAGCGCATAGAACTAGTATGGTTGATCGGTCAGTGTACGGTTGAACACTGCCGGATCGACATATACTCGAAAAAAAAAACTCCTAAAACCTGTAAAGGTGTGAGATGAAAATATGACTATAGAAGTGATACAAAAAGACTTTACTATAGAAGTGATACAGGGTAACATTACTGTAGAGTTGATATAAGATATTAATGTAGAAACGGTATAACACATCACATAATATGCAAACATGTTACTGTAAATGTAATATAGAAAGTCCTTACTGTATAAGCGATATAGGAGACATTACTGTAGAAGTAATTTTGTGTTTTTTGTACAAGGTACACCTGAAGAGAAACGATAGTGTGGATAAATGTAAACAGAAGTATTTAATCGTATATTAAGAAGTAACATGGCGCGGACAATGAAATCATTGGTCACATTTGCCGGTTTGTGAGACGTACTTGAATAGGATACACAAATGTTACACAGCTTTCAATAAACAATAAACGGAATGTTTAATCTTTTTTTCGCAGGTAAGTAAGGCATTGAATATAACTTATTTCATACAGCTACTTGTGGTTTAATGTCAGTGACAAAGCAGGCTAGACGAATTGTAAAAAAAAAAAAAAAAAATTGGTGACCGGAAATCGCTCTCCTTTATAATAAAGCACTATTACAATAAAACAGGTAATGTCTGGGAAACACTTTGATGTCTACAGAAAAGACAGAGAAACCCAGGGGTTTGGAGGACAACTACCGGAATAATAGTGAAAAAAAAGATCTTGTATTTTTCCATCTGCACATATACAAATACATAAATAAAAAAAATAAATAAATTTAGTCAAGCGCCATACGTGATACACGGTTGGGCGATCATGTCTCTTTCGATTCATGACTGATTAGGCAGAAGATTTTACCGCAGTGGAGTATCTCGAGACAAGAGGTATTTCTTTGGTAACAAAGAAAGGGATACTGAGCTGTTACGTGACTTCTGTCCCCCTCTACGGCAGCGAATGCTGGACGATTTCCAGATTTCAAAGATGAAGAAGAGACTCGAGGCGATGGAGATGTAGTTCTACAGAAGAATGCTAAGGATATCACGGACCGAGCGTGTGAGCAACGATGAGGTCTTAGAGAGGATGCAAACAAGGAGGAGGCTTATACTTAACATCAGGAAGAGGCAGCTGAAGTTCCTGAGTCACATGTAATGAGGAAGGGGAGCCTGGAGAATCTGATAATCACAGGTCGAATAGAGGGAAAGAGAGACAAGGAAAAACAACGCATGACATACCTAGCGGCCTTAATCAAGTGGATAGCAGATCGTGGTCTTGGGGAGGAAGCAGAGTGAAGGAACTTGCTGAGAACTGCAAGGGATAGAGGGAGGTGGAGAACCATGATCGCCTACGTCCGGAAAGGATACAGCACATAGAAAGAAAAGAAGGTTACTGTTTCTTTCTACGGTAGACTGGTTGTCAACCAAAGATATAGGATCCAGTTTGTCCTGCTATTCAACCTATAACTGGGAAAAATAGATGGATTCATACCTTTTCGCTATAATACGATGTCCTTCTATGGTTCAATTTGGCTTTTATTCACTCTGTTCGGTCGACGATAGAGTAGATTTTCTTTTCCGTGTTCAGAACTATCAAATCCCATCTTTTTTCTTGGAATAGTTAATCAGAGCACATCTCAAAGTCAAACAGTAATTTGTCTTTGCCTTTTTAAAGAAAAAATTCTATGAGAGTTTCTCGTTTGATCCCGAGTCACGAACAGATTATTTGTGAACAGCGCTCAGCCGATACGCAGGCAGCTTCCATATACAACTTATGAAGGACTATGATTTAACTCCAGATGAAATCTATAATGATGATCAAAGTGGTATTTCTAAGAAATTTAGTGTTTGAAGAACAAATAACCTTGTAAAAAAATCTTTAATTATTTTGTACCTGCGAATATACAAAAATGGCAGAGAATTATAATATTTTCTTAATTATCTCCCGGTGTACATTGACCGACCACTAGTGCAAGTTTTATACTCTTACAAGCGCATGGAACTAGTTGGATTGATCGGTCAATGTACACCAGAAAATAATTAAGAAAATAAATTATATATATTCAAAACGTTATAAATCATACTAACGTTTGTTTAACAAGTCGAATGTACATGAAACCTGATTAGCCAATAAAAATCAAACAATACAAAAATAAAAATACCAGAATTTCTTTCTTTCTCCATATCACATTCTCTGATGAAGCTTTAATAAAAGGGAAACATGATAGATTGATAAACGTTTCCTATTTGTTCTTTATTTTATCAAATATATACAGAGTGATTGAAATGTAACTCTCTATTTTATGTACGATAGACTCTCGTCTTGTAAAAATTATGGTTTTAGACGGCACAGTCCATCATACACAAAATAGGGACTTACTTTTCAATCACCCCTTCTCTCTGTCTTTCTGTCTATCTCTCTCTCTCTCCTCTCCTATCTCTCTCTCTCTCTCTCTCTCTCTCTCTATATATATATATATATATATATATATATATATATATATATATATATATATATACCGGGTCTAACAGCATAATTATCCATCTAAAAATGTTTAATATCTAAAAAAACACTAAACTGAGTTTCTTTTTTCCAGATTTTCAGATAGGACGTTTAGCCATCTTGACACCATTTTTATATTTACATACGCTCTGTCTGTAATATTGGGCACTTTATCCCATAAATATAGCACATCTATAAAACTATATCTCTATATATATATATATATATATATATATATATATATATATATATATATATATCAGGTGAAGCGTAACATTTACAGCTTATGCTCAAAGGTAAAGTGTTCAGCCACAATTATTTTCTCTATATCTTATTGTGATCACTCCCTGTCCTGCCCACTGGTTGACAGACATACATTCGTTTCTGCAAGAGGAATATTCCTTGATTCTTTGTTTTTCACGAGGGTTTTAAGCAACTTGAATTATAATTAATGCCTGGAGGCTCGTTTCTAAATATGTCCGTCTGTTAGAGTCGTGAACACATGCAAGTGCATTTGTCTTTCTTCAACACCCATTGATCCAACCTGCGGCTTATATTGCAACAATGCTGAGCGGACCCTAGTTACAGTTTTTGGTGTGAGCCACAAATGAAAAAGCCAGTAAAGCCTAAACTCTTGATCACGATGACTTGTGACTATGTTCTAGCATTTATAGATCGTTTCAAAGATACGAAATCAAAATTCCTTTATCTACAAACGTAAAAAAAAAGAGATTTACGTTTAGACAACCATTCAAACTCTCTTGTAATACACAGACTGACCATAACTTTAATTTTATAAATGCAACCTGATATAATGAATATGCATACACCTGGGTTCCCCCTCACAGTAATATGATTGGCTGTTGTCAGCCATAAATACAGACTAATGTGGAGTTACATTGCCTACGCCGATAGCCTACTCATATTGCCTGCGACCCAGGACGAGTGCCAGTCCATTACGGCTACCTGCTAGATTGTCCTATCCGGTCACATTAGCCAAAACCAATTAGCTACTTCGAACAAATATATATATCCCTTTCCGGGACATATCTCAAAAACAAATAAAAAAAAAACAACATAATTCTTAACGTCGAAAGTACTTCGAGGGATTACGAATAACTTTATTATCAATTATAAACACGCGTCAAAATAATTATATTGCAGAATTAAACTTTATTGAATTCATTCTTAGAGAATCTATCGAATGTTTATTTAAAACAAATTGTATGTACGTAAAAATGTTCCCAAATCAACATGCAAAAACACAAAACATTAATAATGTCTAGTACACACATACTTACGAATATACGTTATCGTCTAAAACTTACATAAATAAACTAGAATTATTATATTAGTCAAATATCTGAAGGACCCAAATCGGACAATGCGGGGAACAAATTTTCACTTCTACCACATGATAGGGTAGTATCTGTAGTTTTTAAAACCACTTGTTAGACTTCCTTTACAGACTGATTTACGTGTATTTTGCAGACCAGAATGTACTTGTTGTGGCGAGCGAATTTTTATTTCTCTTCCACCGCATGAATCCGAATCCCTCGTCGCCAAATAATGTTGTGGGGTGATTTCACAGTGGAGTTTTGTATTTGTACTAAGTCGGTACTAAAATAGGTTCGACGTACAAAACGTTAGGAACTTCATATAATATGTATTACGCAGAGTAATCTTGTTGTGGTCGCTGATACTTTCGTATTCGATTAACTGTCATCCGACATCGACTGACTCACCGATAATATTTAGTCACCCCCACGATGGCATCATGTGTCACAAGGCCGGTTTAACGTGGGATCTCTGAGCCCGTGGGCTCGGCCAAAAATATGCCCATTGAACCCGAATAAACGGGTTCAGGGTCGGTTTACCTCCCCGAAAGAGAATCCACCCTTCGGCGTAGCCTCCTTCGGGTTCCTCCCCGCCCGAAGGCAGAGAGTTCAACCGATCAGCCAGTCGACTGACTCACCAACCCCCTCGTTACTTTTACTACTCCTACTTATTATAGGTGGGAGAGTCTATTAACTATAGAATAGGTGTGGTCCACCATAACAGTACTGACCAGTGATATTTGAAAGGCCTCTTTGTGCTATTAAATTTACATTTTTGAGTGCCTGTACATTCAATTTTGATTGATCTTTTGCTGTGTTAAACCCATTTAGATGATGTTGTGGCGGACTTCACCACATTAATTTAACTTTAGATTAGGAAACAAGGCTCACGCAAGAAGTATAACCAAAAGACATTGTTACACAAAATATGTATTTTAACAAGATGTACAATATCAAACAACGATGTGAAGGAAAGCATGCATTTAAGAAAAGGTTGAATTAACCAAGAGTTATCTCTCTTGTTATTTTAGTGTTCAGTGTTTAGTGTTTATTTTTTGAATTAACCAAGAGTTATCTCTTTTGTTATTTTAGTGTTCAGTGTTTAGTGTTTATTTTTTGAATTAACCAAGAGTTATCTCTTTGTTATTTTTTAGTGTTCAGTGTTTAGTGTTTATTTTTTGAATTAACCAAGAGTTATCTCTTTTGTTATTTTAGTGTTTAGTGTTTATTTTTTGAATTCAAGAGTTATCTCTCTTGTTATTTTAGTGTTTAGTGTTTATTTTTTGAATTAACCAAGAGTTATCTCTCTTGTTATTTTAGTGTTCAGTGTTTAGTGTTTATTTTTTGAATTAACCAAGAGTTATCTCTTTTGTTATTTTAGTGTTCAGTGTTTAGTGTTTATTTTTTGAATTAACCAAGAGTTATCTCTTTTGTTATTTTAGTGTTTAGTGTTTATTTTTTGAATTAACCAAGAGTTATCTCTTTTGTTATTTTAGTGTTCAGTGAGAAATAGTTATTTGGTTCAAAGTTCACTGGAAAAATGTTAATGAGAGTTTCTTGTAAAGTTTGTTCTTGAAAGATATTGTTGTGTAAGAAGAGTTTATGTGAATGTGTACAAGGTATGTTCAGCATGTGAGTGGGTGTGTGCGAGTGAGAAAGTTGGCGCATGGTTTCAACTGTTGTGGATTTGTTTGGCAGTTGAATTCTCACTAAATGAGATGAGAAAATCTTGGCTTAAATAAGCGACTATAGGCTCCAAATCGTTGCGCGTGAAAAATTATTCTTCACGTGCAAACGATCTGATTGGTTGGCGTCGACCAATCAGCGAGCGGGCTTTTGGGAGACCTAAGAAAGCTTCTGTGATCCGCTTCTCCCAAATGTGCACAAAATTGACTACTTAAAAATAGAGCGATTACAAAATTGTCGCATTACTGCGATTTGTAAATTGCCTGTAGTAATGTAGTGGTGATTTATTAACCAATGAATGCTTGGCATTGTATATGATTTGTATTTTTGTATGTATGTTCGTGCGTAATAGGTCCGCACAATGTAAAACTAATAAACAGAGTTGAATAAAAGTTTGACTAACCACATGATAATTTATTGATCAGATTTTTGGTAAGTTTTAGAATTTTTGGCCATATTTTTGCATAAGGCTGAAGGACAAAAATCGAAGAATGTGGGGGGGGGAATATTTCAATTACACCCTATGATAAGGAAGTATCTCACTTATTGGACCGTCTGATTTACTTGTATTTTGCAGATCAGAATATACTGACCATTGACGTTTAAAAGACGTTTAAAATTACATGTGCAACCAACAAACGGACATTGAGCATTTCTTTTAGGAAGTGACTAATATCTAAAAACTATAGCTTCTAGGTTCAGCTTTTTGAAAGAGCATAATTTTACTTTTGTTTTCTTTAGGTCTTGTTCTGGGCCCGTATGAAGGCATCATCTGCTCCCCCCCAAAAAAAAAAGAAAAGACAGACTCTGCTTCGAACAACCGCTATGAGAATTTTGGTAAGTACCAGACTCAAGTAATATTTCCGGTTTTTCAGTTACACTGGGAATCCGTTAATTTCTAAGAACTTCGAAGGGACACGTCGGCTCCCTTGAATTCTGAACGCACATAAATTATATGAACGTGTATTTCACACACACACACACACACACACACACACACACACACACATCACACACGCATACGCACGCATGCGCATGCACACACACACAGGAAGTGAGATAGATAGATAGAGAGAGAGAGAGAGAGAGAGAGAGAGAGAGACTTAATCCTATATAGACAAACTAGAATTATTATAGACTTTTATACATAAAGTAATATTTCCGGTTTTTCAGTTACGCTTGGAATCCATTATTTTCTTAGAACTTCGAAGGGACGCGTCGTCTCTCTTTGAATTCGGAACGCCACAAATTATACCAATGTTGGTTTAAAAAGTCGAATACGCGTGAAAGATGATTAACCAATGAAAATCAAACACACACAAAATAAAAACACCAGGATTTCTTTCTTCTCTTCCTCCATATCTCACTCTCTGATGAAGCTTTAATGAAAGTGAAATATGTTAGATTGGATAAAGGTTTCCTATTTGTTCTTTATCTTATCACTCGTATCTGCCCAAATTGATTCACAAGACTTGATTCAAGCCCTTATACGGTTTCCAGGCACTTCCCAACGCTGCCGTACACTAGGACCTACATACTGTTGACTGATTACACAAGCAATAAATAGCTGAATAAACGACAGCAGTAGAACGTTTTGCATCGACTACATTTGTTCGCGAATTTGAAAAAATAAATCGGTAAATACGAGCAGTTTAAATACCTTCTGTAAGGTCTATGACATCATAAATTTATGTGCTGTCATCATAAATTTATGTGCTCCCGTCCCCATATGAAATCATTTTAAGAGAAGATAAGTTTTACATTAAAACGAAAGAAGGAAATTTATTTTTTCACCGTGGCGGATTTATGGTGGAATAGAAATGTGGAGGAGAAGCAGAATTGTGCTATTCAACTCACAAGGAGCATAAAATTTCAGTGCTTGACAATAGATTTACCAATTCTTAAAATAAAATTCCCCAAATCTTCTACTTCAAGTAGAACGAAAAAAAATAAAATAAAAGAATCAGGAGAATAAAAAAATAAAACTGTTCCCATTTCAAAGTAAAAAACTAGAACTTAAAATCATGACTTTTACACAGATTTGACGACTAGGTTAAAAGATAAAATGGCGATGATGAATGAGATGCGTGTGATATAAGTGTAAGAGAAAGTGGGAATTATGAGGATAAGGAATTTGTTAATCCTTTAAATACGTGGAATATGCGTTTCTTGAAAATCAACACGTGAAATCTTGGTTTTTTACCGATACGCGAAAAGTAGCCAAGCAGAATATTGTCTTACTAGAAAGGCCCGTGAAATCCCAAATTCTATTCCAATATCTGGACAGTTGAGGGTTCATTATTGGCAGCTTTGAATCATCCATGAAGATTAAGTGATTTAACTTGGCTCCTTCTCTTGGTAGGTCATATTCAATTCCTGTTTCTTATAAAACCAGAGACAATGTGACTATGGCTATCACAGGGAACAGTGATGAGAAAGAGTTGCCTTGGAATATCCCCCCTTCTAATTGATAATAAAACCTGTTTTTGATTTTCAACGTACAAATTTTGTTTTCTAATGAAGAATACTTGATTCCATTATACTTATTAACTCATTCGCTACCCACAAAATCTGAAAATATCTGAGAACCCACGAATGAGGAAACATTTTGGAAATTAATCCAAAACACGCAAATATTCTGTTCTTGGAATGTCAAATGACCTTTGGTTCCTTGAGAGCCCTTCCTACATCCATTTTTTTTCCACTGGCAGCATTTATTATTATTAGTAGTAGTTTTATTTTATTTCCTTTGGTGTCTAGTGTGTACACATTTCGTTCCGGGTCCCACCCAGAGACCTAAGGTTAGAAATGGCATCATGACATTTTCACTGACAAAAAAAGAAAAAAAATCTCATAGATAAAGCCCTTTGTAAGATGTGGGCTGTACTCGTGAGAACATTTTTTTTGTATTTCTTTAAGGCATGGGCTTCCAGGAATCCCTTCAATTAGTCTACTGGAATCTTTTCCGACCAATCCAAGGGCTCCAACTACAACAGGGATAGTTGATGTTCTCGTGTACCACATTTTTGAGATTTCGAATTTATTATTATTATTATAATTACTACTACTACTACTACTACTACTATTACTACTACTACTAGTCGTTTTAACCAGTTAAAATTTCAAGGTTTTTCTGTTTTAAATTTCTGATGAATCGTAATTCTTCAGTTAATGATAGAATAAGCTCATGACGAGGCAATGACGGTTCCTTATAGAAGATGCAGGTTCGAATCCTGCTGGAGAATGCATTTAATTCCTGACAAGATTTCTCAAATATTCAGGTCGGTAGATGTAGTTGGATAATACTGTTTAATTAAAAACAACAAAAAAAAACAAAACAAAACAAAAAAAAAACAAACAAAAAAAAAAAAAAAACAGAGCTTCCACTCGAATATCCATAAAAAATAACGACTAAACAAAATAACCATATAAGAGTAAGTATATATATATATATATATATATATATATATGTGTGTGTGTGTGTATATAGATAGATAGATAGATAGATAGATAGATAGATAGATAGATAGATATGTACTAGTGTGCTACTAATCGTCATCAAAGACAACTGGTTTGAATAAAAAAAAATAAAATAGAAAAGTGCGGTTTAGATGACTCAAAACAATTTAGGCACAGACAACGAATTTCAAAAAACCTTCTTCGCGCTCGACTCCATCTCAGACTTTATTCATCGGCACAGACACATATGTAGTCATAGACTTATAAATATTTATGCTTATACTTATCATGGATTCAAACACCAATCAGTACATCCGCCTTTTCACACGCAAATATAGACACATACAAATAACCAAACAGACACAATTTCTTTGAATATTAAGAACGCCTACATACTGATTCTGCTGTTACTACTACTACTACTACTACTACCAGTAATAATATTAATAATAATAATAATATTAAATAAAATAAAAATAGATAATATTGTGTGTTCGGAAGTATTATTTATGGGTACGTAAGCTACATTCAATTCAAATTCAGTCAACTTCCTTCAATTAAGGTGCCCTCTGCGAACCAGTTCAGTGAGGCGGTAAAAAGACTTGATGGCCACGCATTTCAATTCCAAATTTTGCAATTAATTCTCTACAAACAAGTTCTAAAGGTTCTTTGCATGAATGTATTCTGCAGGAGTTGGCATAAAATTTGTCTTAAAAATTTTCTACGTGTGAAATAGAATTAAAATTTGCTACTATTTCAGCAAAATTAGATTTATAAATAAATTGCGTATATTCCAACAAAAAGTAAATTTCTAGAAAAATTGCGTGTATTGCAGCAAAAAGTAAATTTATCGAAAAAAATTGATTGCATTTCAGGAAAAAGTAAATTTCTAGAAAAATTGCGTGTATTCCAGCAAAAAGTAAATTTATCGAAAAAAATTGATCGTATTCCAGCAAAAAAGTAAATATTATTGAAAAATTGTTTATAATCCAGCAAAAAGTAAATATCAGCAAAGGTCTTGGAGTCTAACCAACCAACCATTACCCCATATCAAGGCACCTGACATATCTTCTAAGATGAAGCTTTATTATAACTTAAGCATAACGCACAAGCAAAGATATCATGATATTTATACGTTCTTTTTATAGATACAAATCTTTAAATAAATGCTCTGTCTATAATAAACAGTATTAACGACATTTACCGGCCTGAATGTTCGAGAAATTCTCATAGAAAATATGCGTCCTCCGACAGGAATCGAACCTGTATCCTATACGGAGCCGTCATATAGCCTGACGTGCCTTAACCGATTAGGCCACAGGGGAGCGTTTCGGTTAGCAAGGTCGATTTTACTGATTTTCAAGCCAATTCTCCATGATTTTCTCTCATACATTCATATCTGCTCGATGCGTATTCAAATGTAAACAAATGACGTCACATATTATGAAATGAACAAAGTCCGACAATTATTTTAAGACATTTTTATATTATATATGCGCGGTACTTATTGGAAAGCGCTCAATATCAGTGATAGAGCAAACATACGTACATATATATATATATATATATATATATATATATATATATATATATATATATATATATATATATATATATATATATATATATATATATATATATATATATATATATATATATATATATGTGTGTGTGTGTGTGTGTGTGTGTGTGTGTGTGTGTGTGTGTGTGTGTATGTCCTGTCTTCTTTAATGCGATCTTAGGATGAAGTGGCATTAATCCATACAACCTGCCAACGGAGTAGCGGTACTTGGTGTGAAAATCGTATTGAGACGTGAGCTTGACAGTAACTATACATTGTTGAAACCTATGACCACAAAAACGCAAATATATATATATATATATATATATATATATATATATATATGTGTGTGTGTGTGTGTGTGTGTATATAAGGGCGAATAATCCCCATTCTCTTCGTATTTCAATAGTAAGTTACATTCGGAAAACTTATTCCTTATTCCTATGTACTGCTGCTTTGTGAAACAGACTCCCGGAGGGATGTTTTCCCAATCACTACAACCTTGACTTGAAAATTCTCAGTTTAACCATTATATTTCCCGCGTAATCACAGGAACTTCACATGTTGCCTTTTCCTACTCTCATACAGCATGATACAGTAATCTTCTACCTCGAGTAGCTCAGAGGCCGAATCTGTTTAAATAATTTATCAGTATTTCAGGTGTCCTAACTTTCTGAGTCGTATCAACATAACCGGCTAGCGAAGATATCGTAGTTTATATTGTATCATCTGTTTTATTCTTACACATCGTATCCCATTGGTTAGATACTACTCCAAGTTTCATTTTATTTCGCTCAAAATAAAATGATTTACTGTTATTTCGCTTTAAAAAATCATAATTTATAATAAAATAGTTTTCAGCTTGGGAAAAATCGAACCGCAAGCCTCGTTCTAAACTTTTAGCTATTTTTCTAAACAAAATGGTGGCCCTTTTGAGTACAAGTCACACCTGCTGACCCAACATAAAACCATTGATATATTAAATATCTTACAAAAAATATGTTTTATTCAGTAGACGTTTTGTACTTTCGGCCCACTTCATACATGCTTCAATGAACAAAACTAAAAGCAGACCTACATGAATCACTAAGAATTTTTAATAATTTATGTTTACAAAAATCAAATTTATTATGTCAGACTCAAGGACGTTATATGCCAAGCACATCGAAATTATCACATTAACATTAGCCAAATATACTCGGTAATATGGTTTCACAGAATAGGGACAAGGATAGCGTGATCAAAGGATTGGAAGATCGCAACAAGAAAATATGCATTTTTAAAGAGTAACTGAACTTTGTTGGGCTGTGTCACTCTCTGTGGCTGGACTGTCAAAAGCCCACCGGATCAGATGATGGTCACCACTACAAATGGAGCGCATATTCGAACCCTACTGGAGAGCACATCTATCTTTATTGAGTTTCTTGAATCCGATTGATGTAATTCACACCGTCTAAAAATATAGGCCGTCTATTCAAAAACTTTTACCACTAAATACTAAAACACTTAAATAACGTTTACAGTAACGAGAAATAAATGTACATTTTGTTGCTCATCGGTAGTAGCATCGCTCAGCCACGGAGTGCCTGATGACCAGGCAAAACTCGAATAGTGATTTTAAACGCAGACTCTCCCGACTCTCGAAATATATATCTCTGTTCAGTTTCGCATCCTATAGTATACAAAGCAATTATAAGAATTAATTTTTCATTTATTAATCCGACATATTTTATTACTCAAACATTATTTTTAGTTGATACTCATATTTGAGTAACTTCTCTGTTTATTTATGTTGTGGTGTACTACCTACAATGAGTCGATGGCGGACTCCTCCACTAGGTATACGACTAATTGTAGATTAAGTCTCGTGGGATCCGAGAGAAATAGATTAAGTCTCGTGGGATCCGGGAGAAATAGATTAAGTCTCGTGGGATCCGAGAGAAATAGATTAAGTCTCGTGGGAACCAAGAGAAATAGATTAAGTCTCGTGGGATCCGAGAGAAATAGATTAAGTCTCGTGGGAACCGAGACAAATAGATTAAGTCTCGTGGGATCCGAGAGAAATAGATTAAGTCTCGTGGGAACCGAGACAAATAGATTAAGTCTCGTGGGATCCGAGAGAAGCAGTGTACCGTCACACACTCTCAAGTAGAGTTGTGTTATAATCTTATTAATCTGCAAACGCTTCTTTTGTTATTCTGTGACCATTCATTTAGTCACAACAATTTATTAAACAGCATATTTATTTATTTTCATCTACTGGTCTGAATATTTAATAAATCTTATTAGAAAAACATGCGCTCTCTGGTGGTGGTGTGGGGGCGGTGAATGTGTTTAAAAGCACTATTCGAACCCTGATTGGTCATCAGGCATTCCGTAGCCGAGAGGTCAAAGCATGTCAGATCTAATGAAGGTTTTCCTTAGTTTCTCTTTAATAAGATTACCCGAATTTTCACTCCGGTAGACGAAAATAAATAAGTAAACTGTTTAATAAATAAAATACAACTCAAAACACGAAATTTCTTCGAAAATGGCATCCATGCAGAACGATGGGAGACAGTTGTGAAAGAAAAAAGAGAAACATTATTAAGTAGCCAGAGCAATAGAAGATTAATCAAGAAGACATAACGATTGACATTACATTAAAATTTTAAAGATCAAAATTTGCTGGAAAAGCATGGAGTCGGAAGAGAGTTCTACAAGCAAGAAGTGTGAGAAAAGAAACTATTAGCATGGAACCAACTAATCCTACTGAAAACTGATGAGACCTTGCAATCTCATACTGCGCTTAAATTCATAAAGTCTAAGTATCATAGCGGAGAGTTCACCCAGACAATTACCATGAAAGTATTTATAGAAAAGGCAAATTGAAGCTACATTACGGTGGCGGGAATGTGACTGAAGCCGAGACGCCAGATCAGGATCAATAATATTGCTGATTCTTCTTTGGATCTTATGAAGGAGTTCAAGGTAAATAGCGTAGACACCGGGCCATATGTGGCAGCGATATTCCAAGCATGGTTGAATGTTGTATTTTAGAGAAGTTGCATGGTTAGAATTTAACAAAAGAAATCAACCGAAAAAAAAAAAATTCTCATATACACCTCTGAGTAACATTGAATTTTCTTTTGAGAAATTTGCACATTATACGCAAGTAACGAGGTCATTATTTTTCACCCAAGCAAGGCAATAAAGCCACTAAGACGTAAGCAGTTTCTGAATGAGAAGAAATATGAGAAAGAACAATAAAAGAACAAGAATCAAGAAGACAGTAAATAACGATTGACATGGCATTTAAATTTTTGAAAATCAAAGTTGACTGGAAAGCAAGAAGCCAGAAGAGTGTTCGACAAGCGAGAAGTGCGAAAGAAACTGTTAGCATAAAACACAGGGTTACATCAAGCAATTTCAACTCTAAACTGATGAGACCTAACTGCCAATCTGGTACTGTACTTATATTTGTAAAGTCGAGGTACCATAGAGGGAAGCTCAGCAGGACAATTACCATGAAGATATTTATAGAAAACTCACAGGGAGGTTATATTACGGTGCTGGGAATGTGACTAAAGCCGAGACGCCAGGTCAGGACCAATAATATGGTGAAATGACATTTTGAGTTTAACGTCAACAGCTTCATATCGTTCTTTTTTATTACCAGGTAAGTGTGATTGATTGACTACTCATATTTACTTACATCCCCCGAACATCTATCTATCTATCTATCTATCTATCTATCTATCTATCTATCTATCTATCTATCTATTCCAGGTTGTTCAGATCTATCTCTCTGTACATGTTTATTTAAACTCTCTTCATCTCTCTCTCTCAGGTTGTTTATCTATCTATCTATCTATCTATCTATCTATCTATCTATCTATCTATCTATCTATTCCAGGTTGTTCAGATCTATCTGTCCATGCTTATTTAAACTCTCTTCATCTACCCACCTCTCTCTTTCTCTCTCACTGTCTGTCTGTCTCTCTCTCAGGTCGTTTATTATCTATCTATCTATCTATCTATCTATCTATCTATCTATCTATCTATTCCAGGTTGTTCAGATCTACCTCTCTGTACATGTTTATTTAAACTCTCTTCATCTCTCTCTCTCTCAGGTTGTTTATTATCTATCTATCTATCTATCTATCTATCTATCTATCTATCTATTCCAGGTTGTCCAGATCTATCTGTCCATGCTTATTTAAACTCTCTTCATCTACCCACCTCTCTCTTTCTCTCTCTCTCTCTCTCTCTCTCTCTCTCAGGTTGTTTATCTATCTATCTATCTATCTATCTATCTATCTATCTATCTATCTATCTATCTATTCCAGGTTGTTCAGATCTATCTCTCTGTACATGTTTAAACTCTCTTCATCTCTTTCTCAGGTTGTTTATCTATCTATCTATCTATCTATCTATCTATCTATCTATCTATCTATCTATCTATTCCAGGTTGTTTAGATCTATCTGTCCATGCTTATTTAAACTCTCTTCATCTACCCACCTCTCTCTTTCTCTCTCTCTCTCACTGTCTCTCTCTCTCACTGTCTCTCTCTCAGGTTGTTTATTATCTATCTATCTATCTATCTATCTATCTATCTATCTATCTATCTATCTATTTACTCAAGTCATGTCACCTCCGCGTACGTTTCAGTTGTTGAAATGTATGTAAGTGGGTAGTGACAGTTTAGCCGGCCGGTCAGTGCAGACGTTGAGGGAAAAATGTACCGATCAAAACAGCCAAGGATTAAATAACAAACAGAAAATAAGTTAATAAATGAATAAAACGGCTAAAGTATACACTTAAAGAAATGAAGGAAAATAAAGCAATAAAACTATGAATAATTAAAAGAAAACATTTCCTTCATTTACATTTTCTACGTTCATTGTTAATACCAACGTCAGCTCACAAGAATATTTGATATCGGCTGTAATGGAGGGTCTCCATTTGGCTTGAACTCTGGGTCAAATTAATCAAACACAAAACTCTTAACCTGTCTAAAATTCACGAACATTAGATTCAGATAACTATACATCTTAACAATAAAACACCCCATCTGCAACAGAACAAGGAATATAGATGTAAGTACATTTATATTATAAATGCATGTCACCTATTATATTATTTTATATATGCATATCACCTATCCACTAAAACAAATTGAACACATTACTACCAAAAAGAAAATATTCTAACATGATCATCAACAATGATTATATATATATATATATATATATATATATATATATATATATAATTTGAAATAGGTGCAATTATAATTTATTAATTCATGAATCATTCATACAAAAAACAAATATAGAGGTTAATGATTTAAATGGCGAGAATACATCGTCGCAAACAATATAAATAAGATAAATCAACCCCGAACCTGTATATGAATGATATGATCCCCGTTTATAAATTCCAGTTGCATCAGGTCTTTTTAATTTTTACAAGCTTTCGTCTGACATCCTCAGGTATGAAAATAGATTTGTTTCATTCTATGAATGATTCATGAATATATATATATATATATATATATATATATATATATATATATATATATATATATAAAGAAATAATCATACATAGAATCAATCGGCAATATTAATGCGATTAATGGCGAAATCACTTCGTTAGTAGAACATAATGCATGCATTAAAATACTGTTAATCCATTGAATGATGTGCTCCTCATTTATAAAGCTGTTGTCAGATGTTTCTAGTGTATATTTTTAAGTTAAGCGAGTACTTTCGAAGACCATGTCTCCATCTTCAGGCTGTAATTTGTTTCCTTTATAGTTAAAACTTGAAGACGAAAGATATATATAAAATATATGCTGCCTAATATTATATATATATATATATATATATATATATATATATATATATATATATATATATATATATATATATATATATATATATATATATATATATAAACAAACTGTCGTGCTTAGTGAGAGAATCCCCGACAGACAGCAATTCAGTCGGGTTTCGATTCTAGCTACCGGACGTCTAGCCATACTGATGAGCTGTGATACAGCGAAACAGTTTGTCTGTGGATGACAATATTTATTATATATATATATATATATATATATATATATATATATATATATATATATATATATATAAAGGTAAGTAAATTCATATTATAGATGCAACCAGAAGAGGTGCCAAAGGTAAGCTTAAATATTAATGCAATAATTTTTAATCTTTTCTGTAGTGTATTGTTGCCTATCGCATACGGTAGCAGGATGTCTAGCAAAAAGAAATCTTCACTAACAGAGGACCAGATTGCAGTAAAAGGAGTCAAGTCTGCATCGAAGAAAAGAAAGTCCCGTGCAAATGAAAACCCAGATGACACGGCAGCCAGAAGATGTTCCAATGCAAAGATTTCGTGACTCTCAAACTCCTGAACATTCCGAAGGCTTAAGCAAGAGCCCTCCACAGGAGCTAGCTTAAATGCCGCCCGATAGGGTGTCTTTTAAGCTAGTATATATATATATATATATATATATATATATATATATATATATATATATACTACCAGTACAAAAGAATTGTCCTATTATCAGATTAGTACAAAACCCCACAATCTTAAAATTTAAAAATTCAACCTCAGCATTGTGACCGCACGCTCCCAAAAAATTTCTTACAATTAACAATAACACATTTCTAAAAGCATATTTCGGATTACATCTCTATTTTCGTTGTCCTGTTATTACCGGAAAGTAAAAAAATACAAAAACAAATCTATTTCCATACCTGAGGATGTCTGTAGGAACAGACGAAAGCTTGTAAAAAACTAAAAAAGACCTTATGCAACTGGAATTTATAAACAGGGATCATAACATTTATCTACAAGTTCGGGGTTAATGTACTTTGTTAAATTTGTTTGCAAAGATGTATTCTCGCCATTTAAATCATTAACTTCTATATCTGTTTTTTGTATGAATGATTCATGTAATATAAATTGAACGGCACTACATACTTGATATATATATATATATATATATATATTAATTACTACATATACACGTACCATACCGCTGGATGGTGTTCGCCAGTTTTCGTCAGTCGCGAAACTATAGTTATATTTGGGCGTTTCATTTATCCACTCTACAACGACCTATATATATATATATATATATATATATATATATATATATATATATAAAAATGTAAGTGAATTTTTTTATAGACGGATCTCACCTATTATATTCTATTATATTATACATATCACCTATCGACTAAAACACATTACTACCAAAAAGAATATATTCTAACATGATTACCAGCAATGATTTTATATATATATATATATATATATATATATATATATATATATATATATATTAGAGTGTGCAACCTATATTTTTTATCATAAAAAGCAATTTATACAAAGAATTAAATAGCAATGTTAATGTGATTAATGGTGAAATCACTTCGCTAACAAGATTTGATGAGACGTTAACTTTCTATCAATTCCTTGAATAATAAGATCCTTATATTCGAGTTCTTGTCAGTGGAAAGCCAAGTACTTTCGACAATTTCAAATTATCATCTTCAGGGCGCATTTTTTTCCCATACATATGCTAAGACGAAATATGTGTAGACCGAAAGATATTTTTTTCAATTCTTGTTATGTTTTTGACATATATATATATATATATATATATATATATATATATATATATATATATATATATATATATATTGATAGTGCATAGTGATTAGTGATCGTGAATATCCACGTATAATGCTGATATATAAAAGTGATGACAAAGATGCATATATTTTATGCTTTTTTATTTATCGTATTTACTCGTGTATATTACGAGAAATTTTGAACGGAAATTAAAAGCAAAACTGGGCCCTCCATTATACACAAGCACAGTAATATTTAGGAATAAAGTTTCGCTGCTGACACTTGTGTTTGAACATAGATCGTCAGTAAACAAACACAAGCGATCACATTAGTGAATTAAGTAGACCACATGACCAGAGAGAAAACGCATATATAGAGGAAGTCGTGTGACGTCCTAGGTGTTCGCTATTCTTAGTCTATCCTCTATACTACGTGTTCTCTATCTCTAGTCTATCTTCTATTACTATCGGTTCGCTATCTCTAGTCTATCCTCTTTACTATACGGGTCTCCATTTCTTCCAGGTCTTCTATTATTATTGAGACCGCTCTTCTCTACTCTATGAACTATATTATCTTTCAATTTAGATTACTATTTGGTGCTTACTATTCGAGCGAGTACTATCGAGCAAGTATTATTAGTGCAAATGTTATTCGAAGGCGTCTGATACTAGTATTGTTCAACGGCGTATTATAGTTGTATTTGCCATTATAATGTCTCTACTACAACGAGCATTACCAGTGTGGCAAGCGAGTATTCGTTGGCATCACAAAAGTAACAACAAATGTCGTTTGTTGGTACAAAATACACACTTTCATAAATTTTTACTCAACTTAAAAAATCTCTTATTTGAACCAGTAACATTGTAAATACAGTCAGCACAAGCTAAATAAATAAACGATAAATTATGTGTGTGTGTCTGAAACCCCTCTAAACGCGCCATATTTGCTCTACAGGGACATATAACTTTTTGGAATCAGGAAGATTCCGGGATTGAAAATCTTCTCTTCATCTGTTGCTTGAATATCTAGTATTGGAATTTGTGGCCAGTTAAATTTCAAATTTTAAAATAACTGAGAAAATTAGTAGTTTTAAAAGTTTTTAATTTGTAATGAGTTTAAAGTAGCATAAAAATATTTTGAATTTAAGCATTTTTGTTTAAATTCAGTGTAAAATATCTCCAAAACTTTGGGAATTGAGGAATACAATTTTATTTCTTCAAAATGCCAATGAATGAGCGTTAAAACTGAGAGGTTTTCCTGATATGAGGTTTGAAGTTCCGCAGAGTTTGTAATTTGAAGAATTCAATTTTTAGCCTGAATTGGAATTTCGGCCCAAATGGGAATTTAGATCCAAATTGGAATTTAGGTCTAAACTGGAATTTAGGCACAAATTGGTCTTTTGACCGGAATGGAATCTGCAGCCCGACCAGGCACGATGTTGCGTGAGTTCGGTGATCGGACGAAACTTTATTTAGAGCGAAAAAAAAAATATTTTATTAATTCTTTTTTTCATTTCTCGCAAGTAAATATTGCATTAGAATTTTTTGAGATAACAACGATCTTTCAACATACAATTCCTACTATTTAACCCATAGAGGGAGAAGAGATAATAGAAACTTTTCGCAGAAGCATAAGTGAATGTAACGAATTTGATTGGAATTCAGACACGGGTCTCTGATTTCTCCTCCCCAGCCGCTATGCATTACGCCACCCGCAAACTTCTGTCTGTCTGTCTGTCTCTCTCTCTCTCTCTCTCTCTCTATATATATATATATATAAAAGTGCTTATCAGATGTTATCGAAACCTAGTAATCAAAATATTATATAAAAAAGCACGTATAAAAAAGAAAAGAAATGCCGAGCCACCATACCGTAAAAGAAGAATTTTGAAAGGGTGGCAAAGATTTAAGGATTAAATAATCAATGGGAGACATTTTTTTTCTATTCAGGGCACCTAGTGCAAAATATCACGTGATTTCATTTCTCGTGAGACTGTACTCGAGTCTTGCTTGGTGACCCTCGGTTCGGACATAGAGCTGTCAGTGAGTGAGTGAGTGAGTGAGTAAGTGAGTAAGTGAGTGAGTGAGTGAGTGAGTGAGTGGGTGCTGACGCTCCTGTCAGCGCTCAGATTGTTAATGCGATATTCTGACGTGTTGTAAAGTTTATATCATCTACAGTGTAACAACTATTCCTTGCTGTATCAAAATGGTTACCAAGCTCATCAAGCAGGCCAGTTCGCTCCTGGAGCGAGTTCGATCCTCACTGGGTGCCTTATTCCTGCAGCCTTTGCCAGGCCTGGTCTAAGATCAAGATAGTCTTAATAACAGTTGTCTGCTACATGGCTGAAATAGTTATACCTTTACAATCGAGCCAGATAAGAAGCTAAGATTTCGAATGCAGATTTTCAAGGTATCAACCGACTTGGACGACTGATGAGACCATCTTGTTGACAATATTTCAAATGTTTAACCTTGTGCCATACTAGTTTAAGTTCAATAAACAGTGAAATAATAGAAAATCGTTGCTAGGCTGTTTTGGCCACAGCTTCATCTTAGTGTTACAGCTGTGATTTCTATACTTTTTTATGATAAAGAGCTACCAGCCCACCCGGTTATCATTCAACTAGACTATTTACCGTCTATCCTTCTATTTAACCCATAACATTTGCTGACTACCTGAGTGAAAACGCATGAAACTTTTAGTTGTGGTCGGCCATTATTCACCAGGAAACTAATTCAAAAATTATATATATATATATGTAAGCAAATATATGGATATAGATCCGACAGTATGAAGAAAAATATATACGGAAAAAACAAACAAAAATCCTTATATACAATTATGCTGTTTTAATGTTAATATGTCAACGTCGGACGTTTCGGTGTAATAAACCATCTTCAGGACATATTCATAAATTATAACATTATCAATACAACATGACAAAGCTGGGATTTCGAATGCAGATTTTCATGGTATCAACCGACTTGGACGACTGATGAGACTGATGAGACATATTAACATTAAAACAACATAATTGTATATAAGGATTTTTGTTTGTTTTTTCCGTATATATTTTTCTTCATATATATATATATATATATATATATATAAATATAAAAGTGAACATAGAAGTCAACACTTAGAGGCGACAGTCTGTTTCATGCTAGATGCAATCGTCAGGCCATATATATATATATATATATATATATATATATATAGAGAGAGAGAGAGAGAGAGACAATGAGTGGGCGATTAAAAATGTTTAAACTTCTATGGTACTATTTTTTATTAAAAAAGCAAATCTCATTAGGATTTCAAACAGTCTCCACCTGTGAAGACATTCTTGTAATCTTACATATGTGAAAAATGTTAATTTTATGTGAGTACAAACGGTACACCCATAGGCGTTTTCATGATTTTTGATCTATCTATCTGTCTATCTATCTATGAATCAGAATTTGTAGGCATTAAAGATACAGAACTAAACTAGACATAAAAAGTATATACAAAAATAGACCAAAAAAAGAATATATAAAAGACAATACTTAAAATGTCGCAGTCGTCCGCGACTAAAAGTTTCATGTGAACGTAAAGGTGATAATGCTCTTGACACACGATACTCATAACTTACTGAGTATTATATGACTTTTTACAGTCAGAGTATTGTGTGACGTCCTCATGACTGTGACATTTAAGAAACTTTTTCACACACACACACACACACACACACACACACACACACACACACACACACACACACAAATACACATGGAGACTTATTTTTTGTGTGATACTTTTTACAAAACGGCAACTTTTAGAAATCGATAACTTTTACAAAATGGGAAAATCCATCATACATAAAAGAGGTAGTTACTTTTCGATCTCTCTCTCTCTCTCTCTCTCTCTATATATATATATATGTGAAGAAATATAGTCTTAAGGTGTGCTATATTTATGGGATAAAGTGCTCAATATCAGAGATAGAGCGTGTGTAAATATAAATGAACATAGAAGTCAACACTTAGAGGCGACAGTCTGTTTCATGCTATATGAAATCGTCAGGCCTGATGATTGCATCTGGCATGAAACAGATTGTCGCCTCTAAGTGTTGACTTTATGTTCACTTTTATATATATATATATATATATATATATATATATATATATATAGTATTATATATATATACTATTATATATATATACTATTATATATATATACTATTTTATATATATATAGTATTATATATAGTATTATATATAGTATTATACATATATATGTAGTATTATATATATAGTATTACACTAGCAGCATAGGCCGGCGTTGCCCGTGCTTGATTCAAAAATCGTACGACTCATACAGCAATCGCTATCACTTGACTTAAAATATTTTTGCCCTTCCTTGCCTTTAAAGGAGTGCCCTTTGCCGTGCTGATGTTGCTACATGCCTTACTTCTTTCCTATATCACACTGCGAATATTTTCTAAGCTCTATACTAAACATTAAATCTCTTACGAAAAAAGAACTAAACAAAATGAACACAAAAAGATCAGCTTTAAAAAAGGACTCGTAACTGGAAAAACCGAATGAAAAAAGAATATTAACAACAAATACTTTTTCACAACCAACCCAGTTCTGCGGAATCAGAATCAACGTTGAGTTTAAGCAAGCGAATGAGCCAATTGGAGTAAAGTGCCATGCAGACTTAAATTTTTCCCACTTGTGACGAATGCAGCTATCGATTTTTTTTGCATGCTAGTATGCTAGTTAACATTCGTGTCAGTCAGCTGTTGGCTCTCATGCTGGCCAATAGAATCTTCCTGCCTATTCGTGGCAGCCAGCTATAGGCTCTCACTGTGGCGAGTAGAAAATGGCCGCAAACTACATGAAAATTGCCGTAGAAGCATGAAAAAATCGATTATTTCCACTATCGATGGGAGTTGGGAAATGCAATGTCAGTCTTGGCCTTCCCGCTAACTTGGAGCATGTGCATGTAAATTTTGGTGCAAATCCGTCGAAAATTGCGGCCGTGCATTCGTCACACACACACACACACACACACACACACACACACACGCGCGCGCATCCTTTATCCTATATATATATATATATATATATATATATATATATATATATATTGTATTGAGCACTTTTTTATTATTTTAGCTGTTGGTAGGGAGAGCTTTACCTTTCATTGTGGTAGATGCTATTTTCCGTACCCTAATTATTTTATTAGATGCTTTTGTCAGTACCCTAATTATTTTATATTCAATGTTTTTTTTTTTTTTAAGCATTACACCTCAAGCAAGTCAGAAGTGCCATTATCACACAGGGGGTTATGGAGAGTGAAAATGAGAAAAAAGTGTGGGTGTAGGGGGGATTGAAGAAAGGAAAAAAGAACAGGTATCAACACATCAAAATATGGTGACTGAGGTTGCATTTAGATTTTTGATGATTGTAGTTATCAGGGAAGCAAGTGAGAGGAATGGAGTTCCAATATGGAGAAGTGCGAGGAAAGAAACTGTTAGAAGGGCGGTTACATTTAACTATTTCAACAGTAAAAAGTTGGGACCTAGATGCCAATCTAGTAGTACACTTAAATTCATGTAGTCAGGGAACCAGGGAAAAAAATGCTCATCAGTGCAGTAGCCATGAAAATATTTGTAGAAAAGACAGAGGGAAGCCACATCACGTCTGTGAGAAAGCGGCTGAAGTCAAGAAGCTAATTCAGTAACGATTACATTACAGATGTTACTTTAGATTTTTTTGAGAATATTGCAGTAAGGGAAGGTAGGGGAAAATTTTATGGATAAAACTTTAACTGCGCAACCAGTAATAAAAATCACAGAAATGCAATCTATGTTGTTATTCATTTAAACATCATCATCATTTAATAGTAATAAATATATATATATATATATATATATAATATATTTAAAATAATAATAATAGTAATAAAAGTAATAGATAGATAGATACACACATACATATATACATATATAAACTTACATAGTTACAAACCTAATATATGTTTTCAGTGTTTGATGCAAAATAAATGTCTATTTTTAAGACTATATAAACTTATTTTTATGATGACATTTAAGTATAAATTCTGGTTCTATAACTGGCTTGTATTTTTGTACTTAATTATTTTAATTTTTTCTTCCAGGCATAGTCTGCATCTGTTTTATATATATATATATATATATATATATATATATATATATATATATATATATATATATGAATTAAGATCAAATATAGATAGGAATGCAAGAGAATGATAGGATAAGGTACAAATAGGAAATCTTTATAAATCTGAAGTTATTAACACTTGAGATGTGGAGGTTTATTTTCCACGATGGTCGGCCAGGTGAAGGTGAGAAGGGGAGCACGTCGCAATGTTTACTCGTTCCCCCACTAGAACGAGATGTTACACAAGGTCGGTTTAATGTAGTGACCCGAGCGCGTACACTCGGGCAGGGACAAAAATCGTCGGTTGTGCCAGCCTAGGTGCGAGCACCGATCCTTCCCTCTGGTGCAATGGGATGGCGCGGCCTCGGGCAGCTGTTCCCCAGGCACCTCTTCAGTATTATTTTCTCAGTTGCCTCTCCGTCCTTAGACAGAGAAGCCCTGAGCGCACTCTGTCCAAGGACAGAGACGCAACTGAGAGATAATGCGCGTACACCCTTCCAAGGAGGGGAGCACGACGAAAAAATCGTCTGTGTTTATGTCAGCTGCTGTTAGCATCGTAGCTGGTTGGCAATATCTTTTGGTTGATGACTAAAAATTAACTTCCGCGTTTTGACTGTACACATGAGTTTCATTTAGACACCAGGTGTATTTAAAGTAGTTTCCGGTTATTATTTTTAGTTAGGAGGACTTTGTGTATGTTTAGGTTTCATTTGTTTACTTTTTGTGTATCGTTCTCTGAAAAAAAAACAAAAAAAAAAACGCTGAGTCACCGGAAGTTAATGACATTCGGACGTTTGAGTAGCCGACAGTAACTTCCGGTTGGGTGCGATACCCTTAACCGTGCGTTCAAATTGGTTTTATGCAAAAACAATTGTGTTTTTCCAATTTTTGGCCCGACTGCAATTTAGTCAACCCATTCTGCAGGAACAGTCTCCCCAAGAATATACCAAAACTAACTGTAAATATTGTGTACCTTTTCCTTGTTTCAATGCATTTTGTTTACGTACATTTTGTGTTGTATTATTATTATTCCATGCTTATCCAAGTTTCAACACATACCATTTTAGAATCATGCCGACTGATTGAGTAAATTAAAAACGTTCCGGGCTGGATTCGAACCCTCAATCCTGAAATTTAGGATAATTTTTATAACTTGGAAATAATCGAAATTAATTGCGAATGTCACTATGAAATGAAAATAATTGTTTGTACGGAAAGTAAGGACCTACGTACATCAAATTGTCTTTAAATTAAGTGGTGGCAGAAGAATTATCGTTGAACTTTTAAAAGTAAAGCTTAACTATTTATGCAATACCTGAATGCAGAGAACAATTTTGAGTTTATTGTTGACTATCGCATTTATTTTCTTACCTAGTATGATGAAAGCCCAATCAGAGATCCCCCACCCCCAGGAGCTAGCTTAAAAGCCGCCTGATATATATATATATATTGGCAATTATTATATTTATATATATATATTTGTATATTACATATGCGCGGTACTTATTGGAAAACGCTCAAATAAAATAAATAAAATTTTAAATAAAAACAGACCACTTTAAGGTTCCATGTAATAAATTATTTCACCAGAGTCCTTTTAAAAGGACTGCGGATCATCAGACTTTACTTCCAAAGGTTGAAATGAAAAGAAAATTTACACATTTTTGACGGGCCGTATTAAACATATGTAAATTAACGAAGTGAGGAAGTGAGGGGGGGGAGAGAAGACATGAATGAGTAAGCAGATATTGACACATTTAAACGGTTAACTTAACGGAAGTTATATATTGAAATCGAAGGGGTAGAGAAGAAAAAACCCATAGAGAGAAAAAGAGAGAAGGAAGTTAAGAGAGAAGATGTCACTAATTTTCTTTGTAAAAAAAGTTAGAAACAGACGCTGTTATTTTGCTTTACTTTGAAAGTGTTATTTTGGGGGTTCATAAAGATTATAATGTTTGATATAAATTTCAATGTCTCTAGACTGTCTACAAATAATTTAATTTGATGTTTGTCAGTGATGTAAATTTTTTAAAAATTTTGGGGATTTTCTATGAAATAGTCGATTAGAAAAATATTCATAGAAAGTACATTAAAAGAAATATAAGTTTACTTCTAGTAATCTTTTTTTTTAATCTCTTTAAAAATTTTTATTATTGATTATTAAATTGACATCTCTATCCGTTTTGAATTTTGTTCATGAATTTAACTCGTGACTGTTTCTAGATAGGTAATCTCTTTTAATTAAATTTTAGTTAAGTTAATATGGGGTAATATTTGAAGGTAATATTAAAGACCTTGCTCTGTCATATACACCCATGCATATATCACATATACACACGTTCCTTTAAATGTTCAATCATTCATATAGGTACCCATGTGCCGAAATACACAGGTAACTTCATGTATTAACACCTACCTAAATATCAAAAATTTTTCCAATTTAAATATTTTATCATCAATAATTTTTATTTAAATTATTTGCTCTGGATTTACATTGAGCTCTCTGGATTTTATCCTCCTTAGGTTTACCCATACGGATTACCTAGTTTTTCATAAACTATATATATATATATATATATATATATATATAAGCAGCATATCTTCATTCAAGCATGTTTCATTAAATAATATAGACATGTCTATTTATTTTTATAATAACCCTTTCTAGTTTTCTAATTAGCTTCTTTATGTTAAGTTGAAATTCTTCAAGGAAGACACCGCCATTTTTGTTAACCCACGTACTTCACCATTACAACGATTACAATTACATTAAGTTTGTCTTCGCTATTCACTCCGGCGGAGATCGAAAGTACCTGGGTTAATAAACAATACGGCAACGTCCGTGAACATGCTTTCATATATATATATATATATATATATATATATATATAAAAAAGAAATATGTTGTAGTGGTTCCAACGAGAGAAAAGTATGTATATTAAAAAGAAGAGGGTGCCGCAAACGTTTTTGGTTGTAATGTGGATTTATTGAGAAAAATATTATACTTTGTTTTACATAATTTCACGACACGTGTTTCTGGTCTGGTCTCGCAACCGTCTTCAGGTGAAAGTGGAGATTTTTACATATTATTAAAAATAATTAATTTTTTCTTCATGTTCAATGTGGAATATTCTCGATATGAGACATTCTGTTTGTGTGTTGGCAATCCGAATTTTCTTTCTAGAATTGTCAATGAAGAGTTCTGCGTGAAGGGTCATAAAACAATTAAAGGTTTGTCCAGCGAGTAGTTATCGGCATTTAATCTTTTAATGTTTTAGTGACCTCTATGTGCTCTTGGATCTGTTTCTATTTTGGCGTGTTCCTGTCAATGCGTGTATATATGCGTGCGTATATTTCACTACGAGGAATTCGTAAACTTATTTGTACTTATACACGCATACACACACATACGCACATACACACTATCCCACCACAAGTAGTCAGTACACACACACATATACACACATATTTCCCAAGCTACATGGAACCAGTACACACACATACACACACACATATATACAACACACACACACACACACACGTACTTCTTAAGTTATCAACATCGCATATACATACATAAATGTATGTATGTGTACATACACATATATATCTCTCTCTCGTGTCTCCCGTATATGAGTGTGCGTCCATGTATGTGAGCGATCATTGTATTTGGTCACCCTGTGTGCATGTTTTTTTTTTTTTTTTTTTGGGGGGGTTACGATCTATTCAGTTCGGGTTTGAATTTGTCTATAAAGTTTTTTTCCTGTATTTGTAGATACGAGTAATTGTCTGTTTGATATATCGGCATGATAAAACTTACCCTGGTTACATTTGAAAAATGTGTTGTGATACAAAAGTTTTCTGTTGTCTGTCAATTTTATATTGCTTTTTGTGAGGGAGACCCTGTTGTTCAGTTGTTGACTGATGCCTATATATGACTTCTTACATTTGTGCATTTAAGTGCATAAACTACATTTTGGACATTTAAGTTTTTGTTTATTGTGAATGTTTTTTTTGGGTTTTCAAAAGTGTAGAGTTTCCTTCTATAATGATGTTACAAATCCACATCTTTTTTGTGCATTTTGTGACTGTATGTATTTGTTTGACTAAATTTAGATGAGGTTAACACAAAATACCATGTAGCTTGGGAAATATGTGTATATGTGTGTGTTTTTTGTGGATAGTTGTATGTGCGTATGTGTGTGTATGTGTATAAAACAAATAAGTTTACGAATTCTCGTAGTAAGGAAATATACGCACGCATATATACACGCATGCTGACAGGAACACGCCAAAATAGAAATTCCAAGAGCACATAGAGGTCACTAAAACATTAAAAGATTAAATGCCGATAACTAAACTGCTGGACAAAACCTTAATTGTTTTATGACCTTCACGCAGAATACTTCATTGACAATTCTAGAAAGAAAATTCGATTGCCAACACACAAACAGAATGTCTCATATCGAGAATATTCCACATTGAACATGAAGAAAATTAATTATTTTAATAATATGTAAAAAATTCCACTTTCACCTGAAGACGGTTGCGAGACCAGACCAGAAAACACGTGTCGAAATTATGTAAAACAAAGTATAATATTTTTCTCAATAAATCCACATTACAACCAAAAAACGTTTGCGGCACCCTCTTCATTTTTAATATATATATATATATATATGTATATAGAGAGAGAGATAGAGAGAGAGAGAGAGAGAGAGAGAGTAATTTGGTGTAATTGTTGCCAAGTTGACAAGAATACTGAGTAGTGATTTCGATACTCATTGGGCGCTCCATAATTGTTGGTCTTGTGCCACATTTGAGTATTGCTTAAGAAATCTAGACAAGATTTTTTCTAACTATTAAAGCATGTGTAGGTGTCCAATATATATATATATATATTGTGATACAGCGAAAAAGTCTGTGGAAGACAAAATATACGTCCCCGAAAAAATAAAATTCGGTCGAGCGCTTTAGAGGGAAAGCCCGAATTTGTAAACAGTGACTGCTACTGCTGATAATGCAAAAACTCTTCTATGAATCGAGCACTGGCGTGTTTATTCAAAAATAGATACGTAAAAATTCACCTTCCTCTCTGCCAGAGCTGAGATCTTAGGAGGAAAATCTCCGATTGATGCCCAATCAGTCGAGTTGGAATCGGATGACGAATCGAAACAGTCTGATGTGAACGATAATATATATATATATAATATAATATGATATATATTTTGCTTCTAATATTCCATGGTTTAATATATATATATATATATATATAATATTTATTCAGGAGAGAGAGAGAGAGAGAGAGAGAGAGAGAGAGAAAATGCACTTTGAATTTGTATTGTAAATAAATTTGTATAAACTTTCATTGGCTGATGAATATTTCAATGACATGGTTTGGCCCGCAAAACGCTCACAGCATTACAAATGAAATATTAATTAAGGAACGTCGGATCTAAGGACGATTTCTGCCCAGAGGAGAGCAGCTTGCATCCTACTGGAGAGCGAGTCTTTTTATTTAATAATATATCTCGAATATTCAGGCCGGTAGGTGAAAATAAATAAATATTCTGTTTAATCAATTTTCTGATTACAAATATTAAAAAAGGGTTTAAATGGATAAAAAAATAGTCGGGTTGATAAATAACAAAATCTGTTGATGTAAGGTAAAACAATATGACCATATTTTGTCTGTTGAAATATTTTACTTGACAAAATTTATTCAGGAAAAATAAATGGCGACGAGAGAAAGAAAAAACAAATCAATCGACTTCTCTGATTTAAAAGATTTTTTTTTTTCTCTTATCTACACTTCCGTTATATTTTCTGATTAAAATTAAAATTTAGTTTGCTTAGTAGAATGTAAACGTCTTACTTCTTCAATCATCAAATTTATAGGATCTACCTTGCTTTGTTTGTTTTTAACGTATATACGCAGGTTTGTCTATATTTCTGTTGTGGACTTGTTAGGGTCAGAAATAAAAACACAAGAGAGGAATTGATTTAAACAAATATATTAACAGAAGCAGCAATACAAACATATATAAATCCAAAAGGCAGTACCTGCTCCTGCTGGGAGAGTTCATGCGTGCGTGGGCAATTTACGATAACAATTTCTGAGATGAGGTATTGTAATTATTTACACGATTTACATTGTTCTGACTGTTGTCTTCATCTTCGTTGACATATTCACGACATTTCGGCTATTGGTCGCTCCGCCCTTCTTCAGGATCTGTCTATATTTCTTGTAATTAGGATGTTGTCTATATATTCACGACATTTTCGGAGATGAGGTATATTTTGAGATGAATTAATTATTTACACGATTTATATTGTTCAGTAAGGAAAAGACATTTCTGCTAATACATTCATGGGAATAGGTTTCCCTGTTTTAATTTTTCTGACGAATCTTAATTCTTAAGTTAATGCTTGAGTAATGTCATGGCCACTTCTACGACAATAAAATATCCGTAGAAATTCCCCCTCTCGCATAGGTAAATATTTGAGCTTAACAACTTTAGCAAAATATTGCGATAACATTCATAAATATCAACGCAAGTCGTTATTTTAATCAGTGGGTACAAATTAAAACATTTGAAATCGACAGCTATTTCTGTTTCACTTAAACAGACGTTAAACAGTTCTTTCTTTCTTTCTTTCTTTCTTTTCATTCTTTCTTTCTTTCTTTCTAACATGCATTTTCTCACTGAAAACAAGTAGAGTCTGTTTCCCTCTTTCCATTCGATCAAAACGGAATAGTTCATTAATTATGGGGTAGTGGCAGGAGCCATAAAAAATTATCTTCCCTTCTTTCTTTCTTTTGTTTCTTGTTCTCACTAAAACCAAGTAGTGTCTTTTCTCCTCTTTTCATGTGATCAAAACGGAACAGTGCCTTATTTATGAGGTATTGGCAGGGTTTAACGATCCTGCGAACTAACAAATGAACAAATATAATTATTATATAGATTCTGTTTCGAATAGCAGTGATTGGTTTCCAGAGTAGAAAAATTCATACAGTAAAACCGGCAAACATATTCTTTTTTTTAAAAATTTATAATAAAATCTATTTTTCTCCACCAATCTATACAACTAAAACGCTGGTGAAATATGTTCAATGAATAGTTCATGTTATTTCTCCTTACGTTTAGTATTCTAAAATTAGTTGGCTTCAGTTTCACAAGGTGATATGTCCTGGAAAAGGGATATATTTATTCGAACTAGCAAAGTGGTTTTGGACTACTGTAGCCGAGTAGGACAATCTAGCAGGTAGCCGCAATAGACTGGTCCTCGTTGTAGTCGTAGGCAATAGGCGAAGACTATAGGCGTAACCAGTAGGCGTCGTCCATGTACATCCACATCAGTCTGTATTTATGGCTGACACCAGCCAATCATATTACTGTGAGGGGAAACCCAGGTGTATGCATATTCATTACATCACAAGGGTACAAAATGATTTTCTGAGAGTGAAGGGAGATTAACCTACTGTCAAGATAATGGAGTCGTCCATTTACTTATAGAAAAAAAAAGATATATATTTGTTAAAAAAAATTGAATATTATAAAAACTTATTATACAGACTATTAAACAAAAATATATAGACAAGAAAAAATACACTCAGGCTTCGTAAGGTTGGTCTAAAATCCGACAGACCCCCAACGGCTCTAATATACAAACAAACAGGTCAATAGACACTTTCTGGTTTCTGGTCATCGTATGTGATTAGGTAATTTGATTTATGGCAACCCAAACCTCAAAGAACGCAATATATATTTTCTTACATATAGTTTTGTCTTTCATTCTAACTTGAAGAAACCGAATGGAGTAGACGCTCTCGGCGAAACACATCGTTTACAACTTTTCCACTTTGTGTTATTATCTTAACCTTTCTTTCGGATACTATGATAAATTTGTTAGATTGTTTATTTGCAAAAAATATATTATTTATACGACATACTAAAAAAAAAAAACTAAAACAATTAGAACTAATGTAATGCAATATTTATCATTTAAATAAAAGAAAATATGAAAAAAATGTTTTATTCATAAATTTATAAACATTTACTAAATTATTTAAATATATGATGTAATGAATATGCATACACCTGGGTTTCCTCTCACAGTAATATGATTGGCTGGTGTCAGCCATAAATACAGACTGACGTGGAGGTACATGGTCTACACCTGTTGCCTACGCTATTGTCTACGTCTATTGCCTACGCCTATTGCCTAAGCATATTGCCTACGACTACGACGAGTACCAGTCTATTACGGTTACCTTTGGGCACCTCAGCGTGGTGTTATGGTTAACAAGCTTGTCTTGCTAGATCAGTTACTACTGAAAAGTGAGTTCGATCCTCACTGGGTGCCCCATACTTTCGGCCTTGTGCCACATCTAAGCTACGCTTGGAAAATCTCGGGAATCTCGAGGCGGTGTAGTGGTTAACAAGCTTGTCTCGCTAAAACAATTACAACTGAGTCGTGAGTTCGATCCTCACTGGGTGCCCCATACTTTCGGCCTTGTATCACATCTAAGCTACGCTTGGAAAATCACTATTACGGTTACCTGCTAGATTGTCCTACCCGATTACGGTAGCCAAAACCACTTAGCTATTTCGAACAAATATATCCCTTTCCGGGACATATCAAATATATATAAAGAAAATCCTTATTATTTACCATTTTATAAAATACGAATTAATTAGTAATTAGCTAATGTTTTGTCAACCATTCCAATAATCAATATAATAAATAGTTTAACGTTGTTTTTTATAGATACAAGTATTTAAGTAAATGCTCTGTTTATGATAAACAGTATTAAATAGCATTTACCGGCCTGAATGTCCGAGAAATTTTCATAGAAAATATTCGTCCTTTGACAGGATTGAAGCGCATCCTATACGGAACCGTCATTTACGCTGACGTGCCTTATCCGATCGGCAGGCCAAAGGGAGCGTTCGGTAGAAAAGGTCGAATTTACTGCTTATAAAAATGACGGTTCGTATAGGATGAAAAGGTTCGAATCCTGTCAAAGGACGAATATTTTTCTAAAAAAAACAACGTTAAACATAAAAATGTCTTTAATAAATAAATTGTCGGACTTTGTCCATTTCTTAATATATAATAAATAGTGTAAATAAATAATTTAATAGTGTTTATTATTCTGTTGTCATTTCTCAAAACAAAGAAAATGTATAAATTAAATTTCATATGTTTAGGTTTTATTACAATTCTAATCATTGCTTTTTAAAAGAATAAATATTGCTGAGGAGTGAAGGTAGTTAAAATAATAGCGGCATCATGGAAAAAACGTCCTTTTGGCACTCTGTATTATTTGCGAGCACGTTTATCCTTGTTTGCGAGAAGTAAATGGTAACAAATTAAGATACAGAAAATTTCAAAAAAAAAAAAAAGAAAAGAAAATATAAAATAAAAAATGAACAGATAACGTTGAAAGTGTTTTTTTTCTTTCTTTTTGCTCTATTCAAGAATGGCTTCTGATTATGTCTATCTGCAAACAAGTCAGCAGATGAAAGAAGAGTCATCAATACGGCAAGAACGCGCATGCGCTCATCTAAAGATATTTTATCAATGGCCGGGCAAGTTGACAGTTCACTTGGGTTCCATCAATGGCTATTCGCCTTTTGATGTTGTCCCGAAGCAGACGATAAACACGCCGCTACACCTTTAACCCAAGAGAGTCACGGTGAGATGTGTCCACAACTCCTATATGATAAATCTTTACATGCACGCAGTATCTGTGAGCAAGGTTAAGATGCTAGATTCACAAAGAGGGTGAAATAGTAGAATATGAGGGAAGAAGACGTTTTGTTGTTTTATTCGAGTTGAAGACTGATCGGTTGTAAAGGGAGATAACTATCGGCTCGATAAAGACCATTAGAAGTTATTTAAACACACGAGAGAGAGGGACTGTAAAAATGATTAATATCAGACAGTATATGGGCTTAGTAATGTGAAAGTTGCAAAGAAAAAGAGAATATTTTTGAAAGTGAATATATACCGAAGTGTATGTGTTTTTTTTTTCTCTTCACGCATTGATGTTGAGTAAGTTACAATTCGGCTCTGTAGATACTAAAGCATGTTTTGAATTAGACGCAAAACGAACGTTATTTATTGATATGGGCAGCTAGGTAGAAAATGAAAAGACATACTCTTTTTTCAGAAAGAGAGCTAGTTAAGAAAGAATATTGAAGAAATATTTATAAAAACAACAAAATAAAAATAATTCGAATCCCCTACCAAAAAGTCCCCAAAACAGCAGCAATTTTAACAATCTCACTTGTAAAAAAGATCTATGTACGCTATATATATATCAGTTAGTTTATATATATCATAATCATTTCATATATATATATATATATATATATATATATATATATGTGTGTGTGTGTGTGTGTGTGTGTGTGTGTGTGTGTGTATATATATATATAGAGAGAGAGAGAGACAAGGTACTTTGATTTATTTTTTTATACAATTTCTCATGTGATCTTTTTTTTCTTTTCAGAGGATAAATTATATAAAAACTATTCAATTGTGCCTTCTTTCTGAGCGCTTTCGGCTATACATTTAGCCATTTTGAAGGTTGAAAATATATTAACTATTAACAAGAAATAGATTGCTGAGAAATGATAGGTCGTAATGGGTATCCCGGTTTGTGTATTTTAACAATACCATAGAAGTAACCAGGTTGTTAATCTCCAATAATTTTATTTATTTTTGGGGATCCTGCAACAGAAATATAATAGCGTCGTCTACATGTAAAAGAAGGGTTAAAAATAATGGAAGCTTTATCAATAATATCAACTATGAACATGGACACAATATCTTGACCGTGTTTTGAAAATGAAAACATTATATAAATACATACATACAGCAATCTATTTCTTGTTAACAGTTAATATATTTTCAACCTTGAAAATGGCTAAATGTATAGCCAAAACGCTCAGAAATAAAGAACAATTGGAAAGTTTTTCTATAATAAGATCACATGAGAAATTTTCTAAAAAAAATAATCAAAGCACCTTGTCTGTTGTATTCAATGAAACGTGCATGAAAGAAAGACTGCTGCATAAATACACAAATTATATATATATATATATATATATAAATATATATATATATATATATATATATATATATATTCCCTGACCATTTAAAACTATGAGCTGTACCAAACGATGAGGAACAAAATGTATATTTATAGTTCTCTCATTTTACATCGTTTTATTACCACCATCACCATGTGTGCTATTTAACACACACACACACACACACACACACACACACACACACACACACACACACATATATATATATATATATATGTATGTATGTATGTATGGATGTATGTTTAGTTAAAAATTCCGTGGGTAAGTAATCCAAGTAGATCGTATTAATATAAAATATTAAAACTGATCCAAAAAAGGGAGCTCAATATTATTATTATTATTATTATTATTATTATTACTATTATTATTATAGAGCATACAAGTGAATTACAATTAATGAGATCCAAACACTTTATCCCTTACAGATATGCATTTGCATTGATAAATCCAGGGAAAACTACTTTCCCATGGACGAAATGATCATCAGTATGAAGTAAATTGTTTGGATCTCATTAATTGTAATTACACACACACACACACACGCACACACACACACACACACACACACACACACACACACACACACACACATGTATGTGTGTGGGGTGCATGTGTATGTGTGTGTGCGTGCGTGTGTGCGATGGTGTATGGAAAGAATGGGTTTATATATGAACAGAGTGAGATAGGGACATATGTACGAAGATAAATACAGATGAACAGATTTAGATAGGGAGACATTGAACAGAGATAAATAATGGAGAGCTTTAGGTAGACGTATATCGACAGAGTAAGATAGATAGATATGAATAGACTGAAAGAGGGAGATAGATAGATAGATATGAATAGACTGAAAAAGATAGATAGATAGATAGATAGATAGATAGATAGATAGATAGATAGATATGAAACTTATAAATGAACGGATGGAGATAAACTAATAGAAATATTATGTGTAAAGAGATAATATATCATACCAAATATATATATATATATATATATATATATATATATATATATATATATATATATATCGGGTGTAACAGCAAAATTGTCCAATTGTTGGATTAAGATTTGAGCCATTGTATCGTAGAAATGATTAAAGTTATCTTACTGAAATTCTCCGATGTTTTCAAAACTCTATTGGACTCCACTTTGAGCAATAAGAATGTATAATTACTCTCCAAGCTTAACAGAAGAATCGTGATGAATGCGATCATAAACGAAAATGACATGTTCATCATTAATTAATGATAGCTAAGGATCAGAAGCTCATGAAGGATTGAAATATAGTTCAATATATATATATATATTTTTTTTCCAGGATCATTTTTCAATTTATTCAAGAGGATCTTCACCCTCTAACCTTCTGGCCAGAAATAACAAGGTGACTCATACGTTTCACGTAAGATTTCATTTTCATGTCTTTTTTCACTGCTCTTTGGACTGTCATAGCTGAAACTCCTCTCTCACGTGCCAAACGTCTTATGGATTGAGTTGGATCTTTTCTAATTGATCTTTTTATCTCTAAGTTGAAATGGTGATCCCTCTTCCTGTTGTGTCCTCCCGATCCAGTTTTCTTCTATACTGTTTCTTTTTTTTAAACTTATTCAGTTTTCTCGATAGTTTTTGAATGCACTTCGTAGAGTATGAATGTTGTTGCTATTACTGAAGGCCTGAATTATTTTTTTCCTCTTTCCATTGCTCAGTTGGGAAGACATTGTGGGGCAGAATAAAACGATTTTAACCTGTTCTCTTTCTATCTGAATAACTGAAAAGATTTTTCAGTGATTTTAACGACATTAAGACATCTGAAAACATGGAAAAAAGAAACTCAATTAGTTTAGTGATCTATTTCGGCATTAAACATTTTGTGGGATGGACAATTATGCTGATACTTGATTTGAACAATTTTGGTGTTACACCCGGTACATATTCTGTATATTTTGACAGCTTATTTTCATTTAAGCATATCTAATTAAACAGTTTAGACATGTATTACTTATTTATCTTCAATACGATCCTTTCGTAATCACTTGTAAGTTTTCTTGTTTGATGATTAAAGACAGCAAGAAAGGTACTGTGGTTATATTTACTCTTTTTTATTTTTTCCGAGTACTTTCGAGATTTTTTTCTACTATCATCAGCAGGGTTTTGATGACTAAGGCAAATGGTTGTGTTTGTCGGAACTAAGTTTTTGTTTATGTTATATACCTTACCTATGAACACTAATGGGTATGTCTCAATCATCATAAATACGTTGAACACTAGTTGTTTACCTACTTCACGCCGCTGGCGAGTATTGTATTTTGTTGATGTTATAAAGATTACCATTTCATTTCCAACCTCCGCTTTGGTTATTTCTTATTTAGTAATGCTTTCTAGGTTACAACACTTTCCCAATTATAAAAACTCTAGCAGTGGTGGTAGTGGTGGTGGGTAATCTGCTGTCTAAGTAGTTCACCACTAGCAGTGGTTTAACTACTTCACGCCACGGGCAATATTGTATTTTGTTGATGTTATTAAGATTACCATTTCATTTCCAACCTCCGTTTTGAGTATTCCTCATTCAGTAACCGTTCCTAGGTTACAACAATTTGTTAGCTCATAATTGATAAAAACAAAAATAGATAAAAGTGTATAAACATCATAATATGCCTAGACACAAATTATAAGAAAAAATGCTTTAAAATTGCATTGTTTATTTAAGTGGGAGTTTAATCTGCTGTCTAAGTAGTCCACCACTAGCAGTGGTTTAACTACTTCACGCCGCTGGCGAGTATTGCCTTTTGTTGATGTTATAAAGATTACCATTTCATTTCCAACCTCCGTTTTGGTTATTTTCATTCAGTAACCTTTCCTAGGTTAAAATATTATATATATATATATATATATATATATATATATATATATATATATAATATTTTGAAACTATGTGTTTGGGTATATAGTCTCAGACATTCAGTTAAGTGCCATACATGGTACACGATTGGGCGTTCTTTCAATTCATGACTCACGATACAGAAGATATTCCCGCAGTATGCGGCCGTTTCTTTCTGCTGGTTGCTAAACAAGGCTATCGGACCCATTCTCTCCTGCTAATCAACCGGTATCTAGGGGAGAGGGAGATATTCATACATTTCCCAAGATTATTTTCGTGCTAGTGAACGATACAGAAGATGTTCCCGTAGTAGGCGGCCGTTTCTTTCTGCGGTATACTGGTTGCCACACAAGGCTATCGGAGCCATTCTCTCTCGCTATTTAACCGGTAGCTAGGGGAGAGGGAGATATTCATTCTTTTCCCAAGATTATTTTCGTGCTAATGAATCAAACGAACCCGACTGGAATTTGAATTCGGTTCTTAAATTTCCCATTTCCTTTGCACACCACTACGCACGTCCGCCCATATAGTCGAACCAGTTTAATTTAGTTTCTTTTTTTTTGTCTAAGTTTTTATCAGTTTTTTCTTTATAATTAAGTCTCCCACCTTATGATAACAAAAGATCTGCCAAGAAATGTGAAATGTTATAAGAAGTTGGACGCAAATTTTACTGTGCATGATCTACCGATTTATCAACATATTTCCGAATATATCACTGCAAAATTACTTTACCTAACCTTGTAGTTAAAGTAAACAAAGTCGAAAGTACGATATAATTCATGAAAAAAAGAAAAGAAAAGAAAAGAAAACAAATAACACTTTATCTTTTCTAGATATTATGTTACACCGTACTGACAATACACAGTAGCCACTCAAGGAAGAAGGTTACTGTACAGGGTTGTATGTAGCCACTCGAAGAATGGGATTAGTTTGTGATGTAGTATGAGCGTAAGTAAAGGCATGAAAGCCACTCAAGGTAGAGGGTTACTTTGTGGTATTGCATGAACGTAAGAAAAGAGATAAAAGCCACTTAAGGTAGAAGGTTACTCTGTGATTTTGTATGATGCATTAGAAAAGGCATAAATTCACTCAAAATAGAGGGCTACACTGTGGTCTTGCATGAGCGTAAGAAAAGGAATAAGAGCCACTCAAGGTAGAGCGTTACTCTGTGATGTTGTATGAGCGTTAGAAAAGGCATAAATTCACTCAAGGTGGAGGCTTACTGTGTGGTGTTGTATGAGCGTAAAAAGGCATAGGAGCCACTCAAGGTAGAGCGTTACTCTGTGATGTTGTATGATGTATTAGAAAAGGCATAAATTCACTCAAGGTAGAGGCTTACTGTGTGGTGTTGCATGAGCGTAAAAAGACATAGGAACCACTTAAGTTAGATGGTTACTCTGTGATATTGTATGGGCGTTAGAAAAGACATAAGAACCACTCAAAGTAGAGAGCTATACTGTGGTGTTTCATGAGCATAAGAAAAGGCATGAGCCACTCAAGGTAGAGGGCTACTCTGTGATATTGTATGAGCCTTAGAAAAGACATAAGAACCACTCAAGTTAGAGAGTTAGTGCGGTGTTGTATGAGCATAAGAAAAGGGATAATAGCCACTCACGGTAAAGGGTTACTGTGTGGTTTTGTGTGAGCGTAATTAAAAGCATAAGAGCCATTCAAAGCAGAGTGTTATAGTGTGGTTGTGTATGAGCGTAAGAAAAGACATAAGAGGGACTCAAATTAGACGTTTACTGGGTAGTATTGTATGAGCGTAAGAAATCTCAAGAATTGAATGTATGATGGACTCTCCCGTCTTGAAGTCTATGATACATACAAGAAGGAGTTACCTTTCAATCACCATATATATATATATATATATATTTATATATATATATATATATATAAAGAAGCAATGGATTTTTTATTTATTCGTATGACATATTTTTATTAAAAATCCATTACTACTTTAGAAATTGCTTTGTTTACGTTTGAAGACGAAACCGAGCGGATATGAAATTTTGAAGATGTATTCAACCTTGCTCGATCGACAATTCTCTTCGTGGCAGAGTCGGTATGACCACCACGGAGAGCGTATGTTTTTTTAAAAAGTTTTTTTCGGATATTCAGCCCGTCAGCTGACGATCACAAAAAAGCATAAAACCCAGGGTCACAAACTCACATCAATCCAACTAAATATATTAGCTCTATCACTGATATTGAGTGTTTTCCAATAAGTACCGCGCATATATAATATATATATATATATAAATTGCATATATGTATATATATTTATATACATACACATTTTACACACACACACATACACACACACACATATATATATAATTACACACACACATATATATATATATATATAATTATAAAAGTGAACATTGAAGTCAACACTTGGAGGCGACAGTCTGTTTCATACTAGCATGAAACAGACTGTCGCCTCTGAGTGTTGATTTCAATGTTCACTTTATATTTAGACACACTCTGTCTCTGATATTGAACACTTTATCCCATAAATATATATATATATATATATATATATATATATATATATGTAATAATAATAATCAAGGGAATCCTATTGATACAATGTAAAATATTAAATATTAAAACTGATTCACACATAGAGCTCAATGTTTTAATTAAATAGAGAAACATATATCATAGAATAGGAATTATAATTACATTAGGTTAATGATCATTTTCACCTTGTAAATTGAAATAAATTTACAACGATTTTTAAAACCAGTCAATCGATTATAAATTATTGAAAAATAAATAATAATTCATCACCAACTAACTCGTTTGAAAAATCCTTGTAAATTTTGTTTCAATTTACAAAACAGAAAAAATCATCATTAACTTAATGTTATATATTAATATATATTCCTATATATATATATATATATATATATATATATGACCAGACAAAGCCTGTGATATAGATATAAGTAGACGTAAACAGACATTTCTACTTTGTTGTGCTAATCACAGATTCTTCAAGTTAGCGAAAATGCCACTTATTTGCAGAAGTAAAACGATCTTCCGCTGTCGACCTCGCTTGATAAACAATTTAACGCAAGCAAAAGTAGGAGTAAACAAAGACAGATATGAACGGTAAAGGATAATAAGGAAGACATATAAAATGCTCTGATAGATAATAGAATGATTGAAACTCATATTTGAAACGGCCGTCTACACTAACCCGATAAAGAACGTGTAGAAGCTCGCAGCTTGTAAAACCCCGGGGGTGTAGTTCAGCAAATCGACCTGTCGTCGTTTCCGCAAATAGACAGTAAACCGAAGAGTGCTATTGAGTTACGCCGTCTTGATATCAGTCCGCAGCTTTCATATATTGGTTGGTGCAGGATCTTTCGTAATATTGTCCCCATCACGATCCAGAAATGCTCAATAGGTGTTATGGTGAACGAACACTGTTTGATTAGCTCATTTATTGTTTTTACGGCTTATCAATCTTATTTAAAGCCAGAAAATATTTTTTTAGATTGTAAGAACTTTTTGGAGATAATAATAATTTACTGATACCAGTCGTACTGATTAATCCATAGCGGGGGAGAGATGGATTCATACATTTCCCAATGGTATTTACGCGTAAGTGAATTAAAAACGAACCCGATGGCAGTTGGAACTCAGCTCTCCGATTTCCAATTTGGAGCCGTTATATATTAGCCCAACTGCATATCCAAGCGTACAGCATTTGGTTTTCACAAGCAGTAACTCATCTAGGTACTGACCAAGATCGATATTGCTTAACTTCGTTGATCGTATTAATACCGATGTTTTAACGTGATATGGCGGTAAGCCCCAGGCGAGCATGATAGTCAGGTCATTCTTTTTAGCCTCCAGAATGCGTCTCTAACGAGGCGACTGTATTATTCATCTGGGATTACCCATCATTGTGAAGGTACATTGAATCCATGAATGCGTTCCGTTGGTCATAAAGTATTTTAATACCCCATTAAAGCCAAAGAACGCTGAAAAGACCTACTGGATATGATTTGAGCCACAATTTCAGTCAGATGTCGCGAGAGACAATTTCAGTCAGATGTCGCTAATCAAGTTCATTAGCGACGAAGAGAGAGAAGGGCGGACTAAGCATAAACTACAAGAAGACAGAATGCATAGTCATCAGTAAAAGGATGAGCCCGAAATGCGATTTGCAGGTCGGGAACAAGCAGGCGAGCAAGTTTAAATATCTGGGAAGCGTTTTAACAGAGGACGGTAAGTGCGACACTGAGATCCGTAGACGTATTGGGATGGCCAAGAACGCATTCCAAAAGCTAGGGAGAGTATTGCGAGACAAGAGGATTTCTTTGGTAACAAAGAAAAGAATACTTACGTGACATCTGTCCTTCTATAAGGCAGCGAATGTTGGACGATTTCTTCAAAGATGAAGAAGAGACACGGTTCTACAGAACGATGCTAAGGATATCATGGACCGAACGTGTGAGCAACGATGAGGTTTTGGAGAGGATGCAAACAAGAAGGAGGCTTATACTTAACACCAGGAAGAGGGGAGCTGAAGTTTTTGGGACATGTAATGAGGAAGGAGGACGTGGAGAATCTGATACTCACGGGTCGAATAGAGGGAAAGAGAGACAAGGGAAAACAACGCATAACATACCTAGCGGCCTTAAGCAAGTGGATGACAGAAAGTTGTCCGGGGGAGGTGGCAGGGGTAGGAAGTTGTTGAGAGCTGCAAGTGATAGAGGGAGGTGGAGAGCCATGATCGCCTACGTCCTGAAAGGTCATGGTACATAAAAATGAAAGAGAAGGTCTATCACTGTGCTGATGACGGTAGACGGTAATGTCTTCCCTCGGATATTCCTGCTAAATATGTTACACTGTAGACCAGGTTTTGCCAACCTTGGCCATATTACCCACCGGGTGGGAGATGAGCAATTGAACAGAAAAGGGTGGGCGAGTGGAAAGTTTGGTGGCCGATAGAGAATTTTGAGTATTAAGAAGTTATTTAAAAAAATGAGATATGCGAAGAACCTGCATTAAGAAAAATGGAGTCTAAATAGAATTAACTGGTCACGTGTGTGTCCGTGTCTGCGCGTGTGCAGGTTATGAGTGTTCGTAACAGTGAAACGTGAAAGTTGAAAATCAGCGTGTTCGAAATCTGAATGAGCATACTTCGTTCACTTCGCAAGAATGAATTTCATATTCCCTAGCTATAGATTAAATACCAAAGACGTCTCTTGTCTTCAGTGTCAGCCAGTCTAAGAGAAAGAATTCGATCGGCCCGATCCACTACTGAAGTCCTAACTGCCATGAATCACAGAAACAGTTAAGTATTAGACAGCAAATACTTACTTACTTACTTACTATCTATCTATCTATCTATCTATCTATCTATCTATCTATCTATCTATCTATTTCAGTCTGTTTATTATCTATCTCAGTCTATTCATTATCTATCTATCTATCTATCTATCTATCTATCTATCTATCTATCTCAGTCTGTTCATTATCTATCTATCTATCTATCTATCTATCTATCTATCTATCTATGTCAGTCTGTTTATTATTTAACTCATTCTATTCATTATCTATCTATCTATCTATCTATCTATCTATATATCTATCTATCTATCTATCTATCTAAATGTGTTCAGTCTCTATCTATCTCGTCAAGCAGCAAGCAGCAATAGGTTGTAAAAATATCTGCTAATTACTGCTTGACGATCAGTTGGTGGAAGTTAGCAGTAAAGCATAGACTTTCTTAAAAAATTCAAACGGAATTTAAATTACTCCATCGCTTTTATTTTCTGAACATTTTTTGAGCAGTTTTCCAAACGGCTGGCGTTTGTCTTACAGCTTTCGTTATATTTTTCCAGATTACTGAGGTTCACCGTGTACAAAGCCATGGTACACTCGTGGTAGACGGTTACAGAGTATGAGGTACAGTTTATGCGGGTACGTGGGAAAGATCACCCTAGATTTGAACAGGTTAAGATTGTACTGACCGGGAAAAATCCTCTTGGGAGTCGGTTCCACAGAGCAGTGGTTTGTTGGAAGAAGTTGTTTGAGTGGAACTTCTCACCAATGGAATATGTATGGAATGGAATTTGCTACAATGTGAATGGCATTGCGGGTCCTAGACGAGAAGAACCCAAACAGAATAGCGGAACCAAGGAGAGGAGTTCGAGAACTTTCCATGGAAGTAGCAATAGGGTAATAAGATGCTTGTCACACCCTACTATCAGGAAGGGGTTGAAGGATGGAAAATAATTTGTCACCCCCAAGGACGCTTTTGGACTCTATCGAGACTGCAATGTGAAGACTAGGTAGCTTTTATCCAAATATAGCAATAGTACTCCATTTTAGGCCAGATCTGGCCCTTGTACAGGAGAAGGATAACACGAAGAATATAGTATTCACTGGAGCGGTACATTGAACCAACTATACGAATTCCACTTGAGGTCATGGATGAGCTTAAGGCCTGATAGTCTCTCAAGTCACGGAGCCTCCACGGGGGGACATCCACTCATCGTGAGTGGTGGTAGTTCGGGCTCCGATCGGCGATGATGGAATGTAACAAACTTGGTTTTCAAGGCATTGTATGTAACCAGCCAACCTTTCCCACATTGAGAGCTGATAAGCCAGATCGGATGAGAGATCAGCTGCCAATCTCTGTTCATCATGAGTTTTGGAGGTGCCCCCATATATCGTCGTATCGTCGACATAGATATTCATAAATGATTTGAATATACTATTACGCAGATCAATTATGCAAGGTAAAAAGAGGGTTGGTCTGAGAGGCTACTCCAGGAGGACACCTGCCTTGATTGCTAGGGCCCCGGAGGACTGGCCATTAACAACTACCTTCAGGGACCTACTCTTTAGGGAGGACTTTATTATTGAGAAGACTCTTCCATAATTCCATAGCTGGAGAGCTTCAGCAGAAAAATCTTTGTGCCACACCTTGTCAAAGGCCTTTGAAATAACTTATGCTATGCTTATTGAGGTGTATTTGTTGTCAAGAGCCTGATTGATTCTGTGAGTAATGGTAGTTAGCATTGGACCGAGTCGATCGAAACCCGTACTGATCATCGCTCAAGAGGATGTACTCAACGACCTCTCGATTATAGCCTCAAAAAGTTCCGGTTTGATATTCTTAAGGACAATCATTGGAATTTTGTCTGAGCCAGTGTCTTTCTTAGGGTCAAAGCTTTTGATAAGTCTTGAGACTTCGCGGGCTGTATTGAAACTATTACTGAGATTGTACTCAGTGAGACGTGGAAAGTTGGGAATCTAACGTTAGTTAACGTTGAATTCGAGGCAAAGATCAAGGTGAAAACCTTCGCCTTTATATGTCGAGGAATATATGACATGGGGGCTTTAAACCTGTTATATTTATAGGGAAATATTAAAGCCGTTATATTTATAGGAAAATATTCAAACAAGTTATATTTATAGGGAAACTTATAAACCTGTTATATTTATAGTGAAAGAGCGTTAAACCTCTTATATTTATAGGGAAATATTTAAACCTGTTATATTTATATAGAAATATTTAAACCTGTTATGTTTAGAGAGAAAGGGCGTTAAACCCGTTATATTATAGGGAAATATTTATACATGATATAAGTTATAAAAGCATTTATAGTTATGGCCGGTGTGACCAAAGGAATCGGACATTAAAATCATGGTGTCTGTCCGTTTCACGTTTCAATGCGATCTTCAGACCAAGTGACATTATTCTTGAAGGGGTAAGTGGCACTTGGTCGGATATGTTGGGCCCCCCCCACACACACACACACTATCTATCTATCTATCTATCTATCTATCTGGACTACTAAGAGATTGATCCATAGAGAATTTTGAGAATTAAGAAGTTATTTAAAAAAATGAGATATGCGAAGAAAAAAGGAGACTAAATATAATTAACTGTTCACGTGTGTGTCCGTGTATGCGCGTGCGCAGGATATGAGTGCTCGTAACAGTTAACGACGTGAAAGTTGAAATCAGCGTGTCGGGTTCGAAATCTGAATGAGCATACTTCGTTCACTTCGCAAGAATGAATTTCATAATCCCCAGCTATAGTATTAGACAAAAAATACTATCTATCTATCTATCTATCTATCTATCTATCTATCTATCTAAATTACCCAGAGGTTGACAAGTAAGTTGAATAACATTTCTATATACGTCAACATATTTGTAAAATCCACGATTTGTATGGGCTATAAATTCGCATTTAGGCAAAATGATGTTAGCTGATAACAAATGCTTTTGTTTCACCCTAAAACGAAAACTAACAAGCTTTAGTTTGCTGTCGGGTGTGTTTGGGGGAGGGGGCACGTAAAGACGAAAACCACGAACGAAAACGTACCTTTCCCCTATCCGTCTTCTCCTCTTTCCACGTGATAAGGGAGAGAAATAAAAGAGTCAGTTTTTGTACTTTTAACCTTTTTTTTTTCAGTTTTTTAATCTTAGGTTGTCATTAAAAAAAATACCAGCACCTTAAAAGGACAAGTAAAAAAAAAAAAAAAAAAAAAGAAAAGATAAAATAAAAAATATGCGTATAAAAAGAATTAAAAAAAAAAGGATAAAACGAACGGTAAAGACCAGTATTAAGACAACACTGCTTAAAATTTTAGATAAGGACTCTAAATCCAGCGCATTATGACGCAGTGGTCGTTTAGAAAAAAAACAACAAAAAACAAAAACAAGTCGGGGCCAATACGGAAATTACATTTAATAATGAACCCCAAAATGAAGTAAAATACATGCTCCTCACTTAACGACGAGGTCTAAGAGAATGGTCGTTAAGCGAGAATCATTTTCTGACCGCTATATCAGGCACTAGCAGCATGGCCCGGTGTTGCTCGTGCTTGATTCAAAAATCGTACGACATACAGCAATCACTATCACTTGACTTAAAATATTTTTGCCCTTCCTTGCCTTTAAAGGAGTGCTCTTTGCCGTGCTGATGTTGCTACATGCCTTACTTATTGCCTATCTCACACTGCGAATTTTTTCTAAGCTCTATACTAAATATTAAATCTGTTACGAAAAAAGAACTAAACAAAATGAACACAAAACGATCAGCTTTAAAAAAGGACTCGTAACTGGAAAAACCGAATGAAAAAAGAATGTTTACAACAAATACTTTTTCACACCCAACCCAGTTCTGCGGAATCAGAATCAACGTTGAATTTAAGCAAGCGAATGAGCCAATTGGAGTAAAGTGCCATGCAAATTTAAATTTTTCCCACTTGTGATGAATGCAGCTATCAATTTTTTGCATGCTAGCATGCTAGTTAATATTCGTGTCAGTCAGCTGTTGGCTCTCATGCTGGCCAATAGAATCTTCCTGCCTATTCGTGGCAGCCAGCTATAGGCTCTCACTCTGGCCAGTAGAAAATGGCCGCAAACTACATGAAAACTGCCGTAGAAGCATGAAAAAAATCGATTATTTCCACTATCAATGGAAGTTGGGAAATGCAATGTCAGTCTTGGCGTTTCTGCTAACTTGGAGCATGTGCATGTAACTTTTGGTGCAAATCCGTCGAAAATTGCGACCGTGCATTCGTTGCATACACACACATCCTGCCTACGTTTAGAATTAGAGATACTACTCATGTATTAGGTTTGTCTATCAGCTTCAAATACCAATTTAAAAACCCTTTTGTAATAATTCTTGGATCTTTTCTGTTAACTCACACCAAGATATTAATACACCCCAAAAGAAAAAGAATTTATATTTACTAAAATTCACCCCATATTCTCCCTGAGCCAGGCCCTTCCATTGCACTCCTGTTGTGTTGACCTTTGCGATCACCCCAAATGTGGGCCACTAGGTTGCGCTATTTCTAAGTGTGGGGTTATCGTTCGCACTCACTACAATAATCAAGACAAAACAGATCTTTTTCTTTTTTTTTAATTGTAAAATGTTCATTGTAAAAGTACATCCCTGATTTTTGGTAATTTTTCATTCTGAGAATTGAAGGATTTTCGAGGCAATCTGCAAATATTTTGATTTGAAATTTATAATTTCAAAACATTGTCAAAAATTAAATAAAAAAAGAAGCAAACTTTGATTTAAAATTTATAATTTCCAGACGCGATCAACACGCGGAGGCTCGGAATAAACGCTCTTTCTAGTTTTTAAAACAACACAAAAACACCTCAAGCAAACATGTAGAGAAATTAACAACACCTAAGCCTCTGAAAATGGCTAAGGAAATGACTGAATGCGCTTGGGACAATGGACCATACAGACAATTTTTGCACTCCCTTATTCCCGCCAAACGAAAATGGAAGGAAACTGGAAAAACTAAATAAAAATTTAATTAAATTTTCCTTATCTGTCATATTCAACGAAACACGCACATTAGTGTGTCTAGACATCCGATTGCTTCCAGCCGGGATCGAAACCCCACCGATTTGACATCAGTCGGAGACTCTTATTCCTAGACTATCGGCCCACGGCAGAGAAAGAGAATTTTTAACGCATTATATATGTGATATATAAACGCCACACTGGCTGGCATAGCGCTCAATTCTTGCGAAGAGCGATGCATTAAAGCAGCAGCAGCAACCGTTAAAATTCTTTTTTCTCCATATTGCTCAATCGGCATATATATATATATATATATATATATATATATATATATATATATATATATATATATATGATTATTTATTTAAAAATTACAAAATAAATATGTTTGAAAATCATTACAAAAATAGCCATTTTGTTTCAACACCTCTGGTGTTTTATCAAGTGATAATGTTGAATGTAGATTTTACAATCCACATTCAACATCATCACTCGATAAGACACTAGAGGTGTTGAAACAAAATGGCTATTTTTGTAATGATTTTCTAACATATTTATGTTATAATTTTTAAATAAATAAATTATATTCCTCTACTCTGTATTGAACACTCTTTTAAGAATTAGTAATTGTTGGTTATTGGAATTTATTTGTATACACCAATCATATACTATATATATATATATATATATATATATATATATATATATATATATATACACACACACACACACACACATATATATATATATATATATATATATATATATATATATATATATATATATATATCACAGATCTGGCATGCTGCTTGCTGTCACTAAAGCCTCTGGGAATAGCAGATCAGAGATATGAAGGTCATGGCTATCATTCAGTTCGAACCTGAGTTCGCTTATTTTGATATTAGACGCTTATCTGATATATTTTCAGCGAAGCAAGATTGCTGAAGAAGCGTTCACTTAAGAAATAAAGAAAAATTAAGTGAAAGGTTCACAAGTTTTTACTTTCTCTGTCGGGTCAACGTGTGATACCCTCACTCTTCGCTTGGTCCATATGACCGACAGATGTTAGAGAAACAAGACTAACTGAAATGGCCACCAACAGTGGAGAAAGTCGATTTTTTTTTTGCCTGATTTTCGCAGCATTATATCTAAGTGAAAAGAGAATTTTTATTTAATGCTTGTTCTCTTTTATTTAATGCTGGATGCCAATCTATAACCGTCTCCATAAGTGTAAATCTACTAACTAGTGCAAGGTCTTGTGTGTCTTGACGTGAGGGTAAAACGACTTTAGTGTGGTTGACCATTACAACAGACTAGTGAGTTGCGATCCTTTTAAACTATTAATAAAAGCATGGTACTTGGACTTGGAATCCTGTTTAGCGATGCAAACCCGGTTGACTATTATAATTGAGCAATGATTTCGATTCCCAAAAAGTGCCCTATACTACGTGGCCTTGTGTCAGAACTAACTAAATAACAGCAGGGCATCCCGATATCGTTATCCAGGCTAGTATGATTGCCAAATGAGTAGTGAGATCGATTCTAACTGGGTGCCATATACTTGTGGCCTTGCGTCAAATCTAAGCTAAACTTCCGAAATAACATCAGATGTAACGTTTTATCTTAAATCATAAAAAAAATTTAGTTATTTTGCCGTGGATCTTTTTCATATTAATGTTCACCCAATGCAAGGCCCAAGAGCCACTCAAAGTAGGAACTTATTGTATGGTGTTGTATGAGCGTAAGAAGGGGCAAGAAATGAAGTGCATGGGGTCAATGCAGGAAATAAAAAACTTAACACAAGTCCTGAAGAGGTCAAGATTGAAGTTATTTGGAAAATATCCTGTCGGATTATTGTTATTAGGATCATCTTTGCTGTTTTGTGCAATTTTGGTCGCTACGTTTACAGGCTTTTTTCGCGTATATGTCGACCAGTAATGTTCAACGGGCTTGGAACAGAATCTATTGCTTTTCTTCCCCGTGTGTGTCAAGTTCGCCAAGTCTTCTTTTCTCATTGCATCGTTTTTCTTCTATGTGCCGTATGCCTTCCGGACATTGGTGATCATGGCTCTCCACAACTTCCTATAGCACTTAAGTAAGGTTTGTCTGTTCACCATCCCCAAACTTCTTGTTCTGCCATCCATTTACACAAGCTTGTTATGTAGATTACTAGCTGTTTCCATGTGTCTCAATATTCCCCGTGTGCGTCAAGTTCTCCAAGTCGTCTTTTCTCATTGTCTCGTGGTAAATTCAACTGTCTCTTTCTGGTTCTATGTATAAGCGTCCTTTATGATTTTGTTAAATTACTCGATTGCAATTTCACCAATCACAGAAGAACGTTTGAAAATGTGAAACGTGTGTAAATGGGAAACGCAGTAAAATATGAATCGTATGAAAGCACGAAACATTTCAAAATTGTGAAACATATGAAAATGTGAAACGCATAAAAATGTGAAACGCATGAAAATGTGAAACGAGTGGCAATTTGAAACGTATGAAAATGTGAAACGTGTAAAAATGCGAAACGCATGAAAATGTGAAACGCGTGCAAATGCGAAACGCATGAAAATGTGAAACGTATGAAGATGTGAAACATGAAACTACGAAACGTATGAAAATATGAAATGTATGAAAATTTGAAACGTATGAAAATATGAAATGTATGAAAGTACGAAACGTATAAAAATATGGAATGTATGAAAATATGAAATGTATGAACATAAAATGTCTTGTATAAATTATGGGCATAATTCAAATATTACCGGATGTAGCACGCTCCTGGCGGTACACGGAGAACTTTGCGGCAGCAACGTTGTGTTCAAAACAAGAGAGATGGGGATATATGTCTGAGAAATTCTTGGAGTAAGAGCGAAGTTACTGATTATGTCTAATCTTGACACTATTTGCTTGGCGTCCTTGGTAAAACGATAAACTACATCCGACAGCAAGGCTTCTGATCAGGAGGTTTTGAGGAGCGTGGAACCACCTCTTAAATGCTGGTGTTCCCAGGTCCACCCTAACCATGGGCGGTAGCACCTGTTAGTGTCTCTGCTATGGGCAAATAGTTAAGCCCGATACTGGGGTCAAAACGTTATGAAAGTGCAAAAATAGGTTTTAATATCAGCAATACATTTTTGAAAAATATTACCAGCAATAAAAAACATAAAATAACTCATTGAGGCTGATATGTCGTAAAACAAATCAAACCAAACTAAAACCTACTTTCCTCAATTGACTGGATATATGAAAGTACAAAACGTATGAATATCGCAAACGTATGAAGACGTGAAAAATGTAAGTACAAAACATGAAAATGTGATACGTATAAAGATGTGAAACATGAAAGTACGAATCGTATGAAAATGTGAAACGTATGAAGATGTGAAAGATGAAATTACGAAACGCATGGAAATGTGAAACGTATGAAGATGTGAAACATGAAATTACGAAACGTATGAAAATGTGAAACGTATAAAGATGTGAAACATCAAAGTATGAAACACATGAAAATGTGAAACGTATAAAGATGTGAAACATGAAAGTATGAAACACATGAAAATGTGAAACGTATAAAGATGCGAAACATGAAAGTATGAAAGACATGAAAATGTGAAACGTATAAAGATGTGAAACATGAAAGTATGAAACACATGAAAATGTGAAACGTATGAAAATGTGAACCGTATAAATGGCTACGTATATATGAAGTGTCTAGCTCAAATAGGTGTCTACATATAAACAAACTGTTACAGAAACATAGAAAACAGAACCAGAGGAACAGAAACGGTTCTTACGCTACCATCTTCATGTTTTACAGTTGGTTTGGTATGAAGCAGCTGTGTTGGGTCTGTGTCAAAAATAATTGCAATTCATGCCCAAAACATCTATTTTCCTTTCATCTGGCCAGATAACCATTTTTCATGTGGCTGAAAAGGTTTTTGATGTTAAGTAGACGAGGTATTTTTATTCAAAAGTCAATTTATTTTTTTGATACATGCCCTTAAATAAATTAAAAATAAAGTACGGGATAATGTGGACTTGCGCATTGCAATACAAGCATGATGGACCAACCCACCTAGAAGTGCTCGGATCTCACTATCCGAAAGTCTGTACATATGCGGTTGGGGACTTATTGTGAATCCAAATTCCCACTGTAACTTCTATTATGAATTTGCACGTCCTTCGAGATGCGTCAGATTAATTTGACGGGACCCGCTCAACCGATCCCGGGTGAATGTCGCAACAAGTACAAGTAAAGAATGAGCAGGCCGATAGACGTAATACACACTAGACAATGCATATATACATATCTGTAATTCTTGTATATATATATATATATATATATATATATATATATATATATATATATATATGTGTGTGTGTGTGTGTGTGTGTGTGTGAAAATATATAGAAAAATATGAAAGAACCGTTAGGTTAATAATCCGAAGTTCTTTAGTATTTTTGTTTTTTATTTAAAAAAAAAAACAGTGCTCAATACACAAGTAGAGCCTAAATTATTTCAAAATTCGCTTGAGGATGAAACAGAGCTGGGTACTTTAATTCAATTTAACTTCTATAATTAAATTGAAGTTTTTAGATACTGCTTTTGAAACATGAGAACTCTTATATAGCGATGGAATCATGTTTTTTTAAAAATATATATATATATATATATATATATATATATATATATATATATATTGTGATCTTATAAATATAAGAAATTTTACTCGTCCGGAAACCTTTAGGTGCCTTGATTTGTGAATAAACAAACCAATACCAAAGGGGAAAAATGATACAAAAAAGAGAAAGAACAGAGGACATGTACGTTAGCCGAAAGTAATCGTCTAACTCTCAAGTTCAAAGAAAAAAAAAACCCGATACGAGTAAGAAAATTAACTTAATAAAGTGCTCGATACGCTAAGTAGAGCAAACCTAAGTTAAACCTAACGAGCCAGACAACCTACCACCTAAGTGGATCGTCAGGGATTTCCGGAAAACCCTGACGATCCGCTTAGGTGAAACCGTGGTAGGTTGTCTGGCTCGTTAGATTTAACTTATATATATATATATAAGTAAACGCTAGTGGTATGCTACCCTGTCGTAGATGGGTGGCTTCCGTGTCAGTAATGGCAGTGAATGCGGGACAATCCCCTCACAGGAGAGACTTGGGGCAGTAGAAATGTGGTTCTGCAAAAGGATGCTAAGAATAAAATGGACTGAACATGACTTTTGAGAAGATGGAAAGAAAAAGAAAAGTTATACTTAGAATCAGAAAGAGTTATAGAGAACATAAAGAGGAAAGAGGGATTAGAAAATTTAACACTCACAGGTCATACTGAAAGCAAGTGGGATGGAGGAAAATATCGCATAACTAACTATAACTAAAGAGTTTCGGTAAATTTTTGACAGAATAGAGATTAGAAGAGATGGAAACAGGAAGTTGTGGAGAACCATGACTGCCCACGCCCTGAAGAACCACAGCCCATAGAAGAAGCAAATAGCTACGAAATATACGAGGAGATTGAATAAACTGAGATAGATAGATAGATAGATAGATAGAATAAGAGATTGAGATATATAGATAGAATAACAAACTGGGATATATAGTTATATAGAGGTAGTTATATATATATAAATATTTTATATATATATATATATATATATAATATATTTATATATATATATATATATATATATATATATATATTAACCGGATGAAATGGAACTAATGTCTTTAATTTAATTACAAAATCAAATTCGAAGCTTTTAGCTTCCATTTTTGAAACATGGTTAGAACTGTGTAAGAAAAAAAACATATTTTTAAATCAATTAATTTATAATTATAATATATATATATATATATATATATATATATATATATATATATATACAGAGTTACATAGATATATAGATAGATAAATAGAATAAAAGACTGAGATAGATATGAAAAGACTGAGGCATCTGTCTATCATGTATAACTATATATTAATAAATATACATATACCTATATTCGAAGGTACGAATTATTATTATTATTATTATTATTATTATTATCATGTAAATCTAGATAGATAGAAACAGAGTGAGATAGATGTCTACCCTTTTCTACCACTTATCAGAAGCAACGCAATTCGACAGCAACAAGACCAGCAACACAGACGGCAATAGTCAGAAACTAAAAAAAAAAAAAAATTGTGCCTGAAAAAAAAAAAAGTAAAAGAAAAGAAAAAGTAAAATGCTCGCCATGTTTGAAATGGTTGAGTTTGTGTTTGCGGAAATAATGCAGTGATTACAACACCGTTGATAAGAAGAATTGGGGAATTAGTTTACAGAAATGTGGATTATGGTACACCGGATTTACATACGCTCCGTTTGTGCTACTTAGTTCCTTCCCGACATTCTTGAAGCGCAAAACCTGCGCATGCGCCAGGATCTATGCACGCGCCATCAAAAGCTTATAAATATTTGCGTGGAGGCAGAAGAGAAGTTGCTACAAGAACAGTGGGACAATTTGATATATTTACAAATACACACATCTATCTATCTATCTATCTATCTATCTATCTATGTGCGTTCACATCAATCTATCTCACTCTATTCATATCTATCTATCTATCTATCTATCTATCTATCTATCTATCTATCTATCTATCTCTGTGCGTTCATATCAATCTATCTCACTGTTCATATCTATCTATCTATCTATCTATCTATCTATCTATCTATCTATCTATCTATCTCTGTGCGTTCATATCAATCTATCTCACTGTCTGTTCATATCTATCTATCTATCTATCTATCTATCTATCTATCTATCTATCTATCTATCTATGACAAATATAGGAATGACAATTCCAATACTTTTGATATGCTAAACAAGACCGACTACAATATTAAAAAAGATTGACTTCATTCTTAACAACAAAGCAAAACTAACTAATTCTTAACAACTCAACAAAGGCGTTATCAGCTTTCTCCAGACACAGTTTAATAAACTGATTACGACTAACAACGCAAAGACTGGATCCAGAAAACTCCACAAATTTGTATGTGACATATAGGGGAACGTAGAAGCACACAAATCTATCACCCGGCTACGTTCCATAATCCCTCAAACTCCCAACCCCCGTATATAAATGAGCAAAAACCCTAAACCAACTAATACAATCATACTTACCACAGTAATTATAGCATTAAGTTTCCTAGTGAGTTCCGTGACATATTGCAGTCTAATAAACCACGTAACGTCATTCTAGCCTCGCTTGACGTGGAAGGTTTATTCACTAATATCTCGTCAAAGAAACTATAGATATGATATACAATACACCAGACGTTCCTACCTTTTAAAATTAAATCAAACATACATTCTATCATGCACGGTACAAGTATCTTTTAACGGCAACTATGGACGGTAAGTGCGATGCTGAGATCCGAAGACGCATGGCCAAAGACGGATTCCAAAAAGCGAGGCAGAGTATTACGAGACATGAGGATTTTGTGGGTAACAAAGAAAAGGGTACTGAAATGCTACGTGATATATGTTCTACTTTACAGCAATGAATGTTGGACGGTTTCCTCAAAGATGAAGAAGAGACTCGAAGCAACACAGGTATGATTCTACAGAAGGATGCTAAGGATATCATGGACCGAGAGTGTGAGCAACAATGAGGTTTTGGAGAGGATACAAATAGATAGGAAACTTATACTTAACATCAAGGAGAAGCAGCTGAAAATTTCTGGGACACGTAATGAGAAATTAGGGCTTGGAAAATCTGGTACTCACAGGGCGGATAACGGGAAAGAGGTGCAAGGAAAAGCAGCGACTAACATACATAACGGGCTTAAGCAAGTGGATAGAATGACGGGGTCTGGGAGAAATAACAAATAGACAACACTTATTGAGAGCTACAAGACACAGGAAAAAGTGGAGAGCCATGATCACCAACGTCAGGAAGAGACCCGGCACATAAAGGAAGATGGAAACATTTATATACAAACTAACGATATAGAGATGAGATTGGCATTCAGACCTGATCTATTTCATTTCTACATGACACATGCAGAAAACGAAGTCTTTAGTCAGTCAGTTGTGTGCCATGATTTCTTTCAAGGCTATAGTACCCGGTCTGTCCTGCTATTTACCCATAACTTGGGGGGGAGAAAAGGATCAATGCCCTTCCCAAGGATTCGACTGGAATTCGAACTTGGCTATCCGATTTCTCAATCCGAGCTGCTATCCATTACCCCGCCGTGCCTTCCAATAAACACTGGCAAACAAAGAAAAGAAAAAGAAAAGCAAAAAATAAACAGAACAAAAAATAAATACGATATATATATATATATATATATATATATATATATAGAGAGAGAGAGAGAGAGAGAGATAGAGAAAGAGAGAGAGAGAGAGTGTGTAACCCGGATATAAGAGAGTTGTCGGGACCGGAGAAGAAGTCTCTTATATCCGGGTTTCTCTTATATCCGGGTTTGGTCTATTTTATATACATTAACACAGGCTCTAATTTGGGACCACTGAAAATCTCTCTTATATACGGGTTTCTCTCATATCCGGGTCTCTTATATCCGGGTTACACTATATATATATATATATATATATATATATATATATATATAATATAAAATCAAATGCACTGCAATTATAAACTCGATGAACTAGCTATAACAAAAAACACTCACAAATATACTAAACCCATCCAAGAAAATAATCAAATAAAATTAATTATATACTACACTAAATTTAAAACCTCTAACATAACTGTCCAAAATAATACTCTCCCCACCCACCAAACCGTTCCTAAACAAAACCAGTTGCCATCCAAGGCTATAGAACCTGGTCTGTCCTGATATTTACCCATAGCTCGGGGAAGAAGAAAAGGATTCATACCATTCCCGAGGGTATTAGCACGTAAGTGAATACAATGGATTCGAGTGGAATTCGAACTCGGCTCTCCGATTCCTCAATCCAAGCAGCTATCCATTACTAATTCCACTAATTTCGTCCTTTATATCGATGACAGAATTCCTAGATGAAATAAAATCTTAAAGAAACCGTCGAGAATAACTACGTTTTACACTTAACTTACGAACTCAATAATAAAATTCCTTTTTTAAACGCCATAGTCGGCACCAACAGCCGTAACATTACCACCTGCCTTTATTGTTGTAATGTAAGCAAAGAATCTGTTGAGATTTGATGGGGAAACACCTAACCGTTCGCTTTCCCAACAAGTAAGGGGATAACAGGGAGAGAGGAGAAAGAGAGGGGAGGTAACAAAAAATAACACTGCCTCGGAGACCACAGGAAATTGAGGAACAAAATGCCCACGGGACCGACATCAGAAGACACCGTATCTTGCCGACTGCCGTTTTCCACCAGCTTTTTATGAGGCATCTTACAAAGACGCGGATCTTGATTAGCTGCAGCAGAGAGGCCCGTATCTAGCTCGACATGCCAAACTGTCCCGCCGCTAACGAGAAAAACCCGGATGTAACTGGTGTTGATAAGGATGTCCTCTTGCAACCCGAGGCTTCTTTTGCGTCTGTACTGACGCGCATTCGCCATATTTACATAAAAACCTAACTAGCAGAAACTCTTGTCTGCTAAACTCAGTTATGTGTCATGCGTGATACACGCTTAGGCAATCATGTATCTTTCAATACATGGCTAACTAGGCAGATTTTTACCGCAGTAGGTTGCCATTTCTTTTTGCGGTAGTCCAGTTGTCATAGAAGCCTATAGAACCCGGTCTATCATGCTATTTACCCATAGCTGGGTGGGGGGAGAAGAAGAGGATTCATACCTTTCTCAAAGGTATTAGCACGTCAGTCAGATATGTGCCATAGGTGATACACGCTTAGGCGATCATGTATCTTTCGATACATGACTGACAAGGCAGATTTTTGCCGCAGTAGGTTGCCATTTCTTTCTGCGGTAGCCCAGTTGCCATCCAAGGCTATAGAACTCAGTCTGTCCTGCTATTTACCCATAGCTGGGTGGGAGAAGAAGAGGATTCCTACCTTTCCCAAGGGTATTAGTACGTAAGTGAATTTAATGAATTCGACTGGAATTAGAACTCAACAACCGTTATAATTTGTGACATTTCTTGCCTTACCATAGAAAAGTATTTAGTTCAGTGTTTCAATTTTTGCTTATCAGGTACCACGTAATTTTTTAAACGCACCTCATATTTTGAACCCGACTCTAGATTTGAAAAATCACGCATTCGAAATAAAATGATTTCGAGTATTTTTTTTTTCGTAAGTAAAATAAATTCAAAATTTGTTATCAATGTTTATTGATAATTCATAAAAAACAAAGCAAAAAAAAAAAAGCAAACAAATTATCCAATGTACATGAGAATGCTTTCAACGATTCATCAGAAATAAAACTACAAATTATCCTTTTCAAAATTCATATTAAAAAAATGAAATCAGCTATATAAATAAAAAAGTATAACTAAACTTTAAGCAGATTAAAGCTGGCTGTAAAACATGGAGTTTTACAAAGGAGAAGAGCGAAAAAAAACTGTTAGCATAAAACGTATGGCTACATCTAGGCAGATCTAATTTCATATCATCTTTATTTATTTCACAATTTTCTTCCAACTCAAAACAGGGAATTTCTAAAAAATGGCATCAGTGCAGAACAATAGGAGACAGTGGTTACGTATTTGACCAATAATTTTTTTTTTGTGAGTAGGTAACTTTTGTTTTTAAGTTTCTAATCATGAACGATCTTTGACACCATCTAATGTAGCCATACTTTAAAAAAAATAATTTAACCCGATACAAGGCAGTAAAGCCACTAAGACACAAAGGGTTACCGTATTTGAAAGAATAAGAAAAAAGAGAAAGATTTTTAAAGAGCGAAAACAATAGGAGAATAATCTAGAAGACATAACGACTGAGATTACATTTAAATTTCTGTAGATTAAAGTTAGTTGGAAAGGATGGAGCCGGAAGAGAGTTCCGAAAGAGAGGAATGTGAGAGAAGAAACTGTTAGCATAGAACCTACGGCTACATTTAGCCTGATCAAATTCCAACATTTTTATTTATCTGCTTACTTTATCTTTATCTATTTTTTAAAAACATATCACCCCAGGCAATGCGGGAGTGGCACTAGCACGCAAGGGATTACAGAAAGTGAGAGAAATGTACATATATATATATATATATATATATATATATATATATATATATATATATATCTGTGTGTGTGTGTGAGTATATATGTGTGCGTATTTTTTAAGCATTTCGACACAAGCAAGGCGGGAGTGGCACTGGAAGGCAAAAGGTTACAGAAAGTGAGTGCAATGAATATATATATATATATATATATATATATATATATATATATATATATATATATATGTGTGTGTGTATGTGTGCGTGCGTATTTTTAAAAGCCTATCACCCCAGAAAGTGAGAGCAATATATATATATATATATATATATATATATATATATGTATATATGTGTGTGTGTTTGTGTGTGTTTGTGTGTGAGTGTGTGAGTGTGTGTATGCGTTTGTGCGTATTTTTTAAGCATTTCACCCCAAGGAAGGCGGGAGTGTCACTAGCACGCAAGGGGTTACAGAGAGTGGGAGTAAGAGTAAAGAGGAGTTTTTGAGGAAAGGATAAAGTGAAGGACGGGGTTCAAGATGAAGGCATCGGAAGATGTCAATTGACATTACATTTGAATATTTGAAGATTACAGCTATCAGGGAAGTAAATAAGAAGAAGGGTGTTCCACTGACGGGAAGTGTGAGACATGAAGCTATTCGAGTAGAAGAGACGGCTACATTTAACCGTTTCGACAGTGAACAGGTGGGACCGAGATGCCAACCTAGTAGCACGCTTAAATTCCTGCAGTTTGGGAACCAGTAAAAGTAGATCGTCAGAGCAGTTGCCATGAAAATATTTGTAGGAAAACAGAGGGAAGCCACTGTGAGAGAGTGACTGTAGACGAGATGCCAGATTAGGACTTACGACATTGCATATCCGTATCCGTCTCTGGAATTTGTCGTGGCCCTCGAGATGAACAGCAGGAGCACCGGACCATATATGTTAGCAGTATTCAATACAAAGAGGAATGGTTAATTTGTAGATTTGAAGGATGGACTCAGGCGAGAAAAACATTCTGCAGCGACACGGAGAACCAACTTTCCTTGCGGTAGATGCAGCTGTTGATTCAATGTAGTTGTTCCACCTCAGGTCAGTGGAAAACGTGAGACCAAGCAGACGTAGGGAGGCGGGTTCAATGGGCATATTTTGGGTCCGAAACCACGGGCTCGGAGAACCCACAATAAATAACCGACATTGTGTCACATGTTGCCCCAGTGGGGGTGACTGAATATCGTCATTCAGTTGTTCACTTCTGAACCGGCTGCTCGGTTGAACTCTCTGCCTTCGGGCGGGGAGGAACCTGAACGAGGCTACGCCGAGGGTCGGAGTCTCGTTCGGGAAGGTAAACCGGCCCTGAGCCCGTTTATACGGGTTCAATAGGCTCGGAAAACCCACAATAAATAACCGACCTTGTAAACAGAATCGCGTTCAGACAATTATTGCAAGATATTGGAATAGTGATACTGATCGAGACTACATTGTTCTCGCTACTAAACCTGATTGTTCATACTAACACTTCTACTTCTCTGTATATATTCTTGTTAGTAATATATCTGTGTTATCCCATACCTGTGTTCGAGTTCTTCTTTATTGGTTCTACCTTGGCCTATCACCGTGGTACAAGGAACCGGACCATAACACTTATGACGCAAATTGTCAAAGTAAAAATAAAAATATAATTAAGTTTACTTACCAATCCTCCGCATAGGGTCAATGCCGCCACTGTATTGTTATTTTTAAGAACTTTCCCCGAGTAGTAACAGTCAGTGTCTACTGTTTCTGTAATTGTCCCTTTGTCGATATCTTCAGTGTGAGTACGGTTGACTGAGGGAGGCCACCGTCGGTAGATCTTGAACCCGGGAGAAAGAAAGTCGCGATTACGAGAAAGTTTCAGTTGGAAATGGCTGACGGTACCGCTTATGTTGATAAAAATATGATCTTCTTGTGTCTGTCTCCGCACTCTTTTATATCGTGTTTGTTTGGCCATCCATCGATCAAGCAAGTGGCCTTTGCGATCCAACGCCATTGCATAAACAACTTCATATTCTGGATGAAAAGAAAGAAAAAGTTAGTATTTCATATTGACTCATATTGCTACGTGCACATTTAGGGAAAAACAAAACAAACTTCAAAGCAATAAATGTTGACTAGTCGGAAAGTTATGTCGCACTAGCATTAGAGCCCGGCATTGCCCGGGTATGTAATAGTAAGAGATAGATCAAGTATCGACTATCATAAAGACTGAAAAATAAAATTGACAAAGATTATTGTTTAAGGTTGTTTTTTTACGAATTGGTCAAACCCAAACTCTGTTGTTTTCAATCGTTATGAGTCTATCGATTGAATAGAATTTTATTATAAACAATTGTCTTGTAAATGGAATTTTTAAAGTATTCTGAATGTAAAAATAAAGAAAAAAGTGTGCAAGACAATAAGAAACACTACCTGCCAAAAAAAAAAAATGTTTTGTTGAAATCGGTTGAAAAATGTAGGAAATCCGATCGCATATATACACACACACACACACACACACACACACACACACACACACACACACACACACACACACACACACACACACACAACCTGGGTTTTATAATAAGTATAACTCGATATGAGTTGTCTCCCTTTCATTCTGGAGACAGATTCCTGTTTTATCGTGTTTTCAAATTGATTTCGTGCAAAAAGAATTGTGTTTTTCCAATTTTTGGCGCTGTAGAAACGACCGCAAGGTAATTTTAAGCAGTCCTGTGAAGTTTTGTTAAAATCGGTTGAAAAATGTAGGAAATCCGATCCAATATATAAACGTACACACACACACACACACACACACACACACACACACACACACACACACACACACACACACACACACACAATCTGCGTTTTATAATAAGTAAGATTATCGTCTTATAATGCCAATGATAGGTTCGATAAGGTAAACTTGGCAGTTGGTCTAAAACTGATCTGCAATCTGTTGTTAACTGGGGATAAGAAATGGCTTGTTAATTTTAACGCCTCCAGAACGAAGCTGCTTTTTTACCTTCCATCAGTATGGCTGATGCTAGCCTCCAGAAGAATGTTTCATTGTATCTTCTCGGACTAACGTTTTTCGTTGACATGAAGTGGAAACATTATATTGAATCAATTGCTAGGTCTGTTGCTAGGAAAGTTGGTTCGCTCACCAGAATCTATCTATCTTACACACTTATAATTTTACCATTCGTCTATGCATTGAATATTCTTGTCACATCTGATCTGGTCCTTCTGCTATGTACTTAGAGATGCTTGAAAAAAATCTAAAGAAGAATCTGTCATTTTATCGGTCCAGACCTGGCATTTCGGCTTCAGTCACTTTCCCACGTAGCTCCCTTTGCCCTTTCAATAAATATTTTCATGGTAATTTTTCTGAAGAGCCTTCCTCTTTGGTACCAAGAATTTACGTATTTAAGAGCAGTACTAAATTGTCAGCTAGGTCACATCAGTTGAAATGTCTAGACGTAACTTTAAGTTTGATATAATGGAATATGCATACACTTGAGTTCCCTCTCACTGGAATAAGATTGGCTGGTGTCCGTCATAAATACAGATGGACGTGTAGGCACGACAGAGTTTTAGTCTATGACGACGCCCATTGGACTACGCCATTGGCTATTCTATTGGTCTACACTTATTACCTGCGATTACGACGAGTACCAGTCGATTACTGCTACCGTGTACTACTTGGTTACAGTAGCCAAAACCGCTTAGCTACTTCGAGCAAATATATCTCTTTCCCGGACATATCAATGTTCTATTCGAACAGTTTCTTCTCTCGCGCTTCTCAACTGTGGAACTTCCAGCTTCTTGCTTTCCAGTCAACTTTTCTCTTCAAAATTTTAAATGCAACGTCAATCGTTATCTTAATTGCTGTCTTTTTTTTATTTATTATTCTCTCTCCTTAATAATTTTTTTCTTTTTCACATGGACTTAGTGACTTTATTGCCTTGTTTTGGCGTGAAATGATTTAAAAAAAATAAAGACACGAGACAGAATATTTCATAAGTAATATTACTGTTTATTTTCTTCCGGGTTACGTTAATTGTCGTCGATCACTGAGCGTGTATCTTTGGGGACTTCTTCGAACGGGAATCCTTCATTTTCGAAGGTATACAAGTGACTCACGTTTTCCCTCTAGGGTGGGTGTTTTTATGTCTTTCATACAGTTCTACCCACATGTACTGATTCCAGGAACACCTGGAACGTTCATGAGAGCATATGTTTAGTTAGCCACTTGAGAGATAGCCGTGTGAATGCGGATTTGCACCTACAGTCATTTCTCACGTCAAGCCATAACCTGGCTTCTCGGTGGGTCACTGACACTGACTGCAAAGTCTATTTCACCATCATTTAAGGTGAGCCACATATTAGAGTAATGCGCTATTTTGGAAACGGAATGAAAGCACATTTACATTTGACAATATTTTTTCCAGAACATGAACATTATTATTAAACAATCAGTGGTATATGGCGAGTTTAGACTATTACGAGCCCTTACAAAAACAAATAAGCACCCTCCCAAACAAAAATGAAACAGGAGTATCGCAATAGATCTTCATTGTCGAGAATGACTGATCGGGAAAATTTCTGACAAAAAAATGCTCTGATTTAGACAAAAGTGTGTCATTTATCTTATTTACGCCATTTTGATTCCTCGCATTAATGTAAGAATGAAGCATGTGATTATATATAAAAGTGTGTTTATTTTATAGCGATGAGAGAAGTCAGTGTTCAATTCAAGCTTAAAGCGCAAATTTAGAATATGGTTTAGGGATGCAAAGGTCGATCATCTCTCTTTTTGGTTAGTATGACATCGTGAAGTTCACGTGACGGCCGATGGTGCGACATCAGTTTGTAGCGTGTCGAACAGCAGATGCTATTTAGCATGAGGAGAAGAAAGATGTATCTGTCCACGCCAGTTGCTATGTAGGCCGCGGAGAAGGCGGACGTCACAAGCCCAGAGCTGGTAGGGCACACAGAGAAAGCCACAAATGCAAACTGGATGCAAACAATTAGGTTGTTGGTTCCACTCTTTGGCGGAAGGACTGTGAACACTTCTTGACCAAATTTATAGACAGATCGTACAAATACATGCTGAGATTTGTTCGTAGACAATAAGAGACACCACTTTACTGTCTCATCTGCCATATTTCTGTCTTTTTTTTGAAGTCAGAACCCTGCGACCACGTGTCTGTTTCATTTATGTGCGTTAACTCCATACTTAGTTTGGGTACGATTTTTTTTCCTTATTGCTGTTGCTTTGCCTACTTCTGTATTGCAACATGAGTTACTCGACAAAATCCAGAGACGGATATGCAATGTAATAGGTCATGATCTGGCATCTTATCTACAGTCATTTTCTCACAGAAGTGTCGTTGCTTCCCTCTGTTATCTTCTATAAATATTTTCACGGCAACTGTTCCGGCGAGTTGCTTTCTCTGGTTCCCAGACTGCATGAATTTAAGCGAGCTACTAGATTCGCATTTCGGTCCCATCCTTTCACTGTTGAAACGGTTAAATGTAACCGTCTCTCCTACTCAAACAGCTTCTTCTCTCACACTTCCCGTATGTGAAATTCCCTTCCTCTTACTCGATTCCCTGATAACTTCAATCTTCAAATATTCAAGTATAATGTCAATCGCAGTCTTCTTAATCATGTTCCCTGTCCTTCTCTATATCTTCTCCCCAAACACGCCTCTTTACTCTTATTCTCTACCCTCTGCAACGCGGTGCTTGTGTATTTTGGCAGCATGTCGCTGTTAAGGCATGTTGTGTTATTAAAGACTACGGAACTCTTCGTCCTGATGATCTTTTTCTCAGTTTTTTCTTGCTTCCTCGCATGTTTTTTTTTTTTTTAATATTTCGGTCTAGGTTGTTAAAGAAGGATCCCAGTCGATAGTTTTCTGACGAGCGCTTTCGGTTTTCCTCAACCATCATCATGGCGTTTGTTTTTATTTGAAGATATGTTATTGGTTGTTTTAGTTTTATAGATAATATTAGACGATATTATTGAGTTAGTTCATTATTAGTAAGGAGGGGATTGATGTTTTTTCTTATTGGAGGATTAAATATGTTTAAATGCTATTTTATTTATGTTGGGTTTTTGGGTTTTTGATGAAGATCGCTTCCAGAATTTGTAGTCGTTTTTTGCAGTTGTTTTTATAGAGGATTTTGGTGTTGTTAATTAAGATATTTCTCATGTCGGATGATTTGAATGGGTTACTTGTGAAGCTGTGTATTGTTAGAAGATGGCTTTTTTATGGCGCTAGGTGTCGTTGAAGTGGTATGTGAGCCGACGCGAAAGAGTTGTGGTTTTGTGTCCGATATATGTGCTAGGGTTATTACGTAAGATGTATTCTGGAAACGGGCAAGTAAACCTATAGACTACATTGGTTTTGTTTAGGAACGGTTTGGTGGGGGTATTATTTCGGACAGTTATGTTAGAGGTTTTAAATTTAGTGTAGTATATAATTAATTTTATTTGATTATTTTCTTGGATGGGTTTAGTATATTTGTGAGTGTTTTTTGTTATAGCTAGTTCGCACTATAGCAGTGCATTTGATTTTTAATATACATACATACATATATATATGAAGAAAAATATGCAGAAAAAACAAACAAAAATCTTAATATGCAATTATGCTGTATTAATGTTAATATAAAGTCAACGTCGGACGTTTCCGTCTATGTTAGACCATCATCAGGACATATTCATAAAACATAATTAACATTAGAACATATAAAATTCAACATGAAAAGATGATGGACATAAGAGCACAACCAATCCAAACAGATAACTGAAATTCTTTTATATAAGATCAGCGTTCCGTTTAAATATGATCACGTCGTCGTCACGTGGGCGATGTTGTGAAAACGTATTCAAAGATGATTTCAAAATATTAAAATATTAAACAAGTTCGATTGAACTATTTTCTCATATAAACAGTTCAAGAAATCCCTTCCGTTGATATAGGAATACGCAGAGATCAATAGGTTCTTATATCTTCATACAAGCCTGAAGTCCTCCACGTTACAAAGCAAATCAAAAATGATTTCAAAATATTAGACAGGCACGATGGAACAATTTTAAACAGTTCATTAATAAATCCTTTCCTTACTTACAGGAATAGGCGGAGATCAATAGATTCTTATATTTTCGTACAAGCTTGAAGACTTCCATGTTATAAAGTAAATTCAGGTTTGTATTTCCAGTAGACAGTATGTGCTAAAAATATATATATATATATATATATATATATATATATATATATATATATATATAAAAAAAGGCTTAAACACTAATATTCCATGGTCATAATTTATTCCATTGGAATCGTAAATACGATCCAATTCATCAGACCTACAAATTCAAAAAGAAAACAGAAAAAAAAATCCGGAAATAAAAATAGAATTTACAGAGAGTGTATGTATGAGAGTGTGAGACGAATGTTAGAGCTAAAGAGAGGGGTAACAGACGAGAGAAGGTGGGAGATTAAAACTTAACAGAGAGTTTAGGGAGGTGAGGGGAAAAGGTGGTTTAAGTGAGAGAAAAATGAATGTTGTCGGATGTATGTGTATATTTACCACTAATATATATATATATATATATATATATATATATATATATATATATATATATATATATATATATATATATATATATATATATATATATATATATATATATATATGCATGCTCTGTTCTTTTTTCTTTTCTTTGTCAGTGTTTATTGGAAGGCACGGTAGGGTAATGGATAGCAGCTCGGATTGAGAAATCAGAGAGCCAAGTTCGAATTCTAGTCGAATCCTTGGGAAGGGTATTAATCCTCTTCTTCTCCCCCAAGCTAGGAGTAAATAGCAGGACAGACCGGGTTCTATAGCCTTGAAAGAAATGACAACCTACTGCGGAAAAAACAAATCTGCCTCGTCAGGCATGTATCGAAGGATACATCAAAGCCTACGCGTGTATCACGCATTGTAAATAACTGACTGACTGTTTATTGGAAACTTTGTCAATTCTGTTTGCTTGGGCATTTCTTCCAATTACATTCAACAAAGAACTTGACTATACAATTCTCAACCCAATTTTCGTTAACTGGGCTTGTGCCAGAATCAGCCATACGTTGTAAATATCTATATTACAAATATCATTTTGATAGCAGTATCGTGAATGAGATTGAGATAACAAAATACTTCTTGATTAACTGATCATCACCGTTGGCCATTTTCATAAATCATGCTTAAGTCACATGAGAGAACATTGCAGGCTATAAATTTGCGAAACATTCTGGCGGCAATTAGAAATAATAACATGTCATATATCAATTTATATGTTAATATGAAACATAGGCGGCAACATATTTCAGAGAATGACGCGTTACCTATAAATTTACATTCTTATACGACATGTCTATAGCAGAACATTAGAGGAAATGACATGCCACCTATAAATTTACATACTAATAAGAAATATAGATGTCAGCAATATTGTCGAGAAACGTGAATATTAGGAAAAAAAAAAGAAAGAAAAGTCTACTGAACAGTTACGTAATATCAGTTCTCTTATATGGCGATGAGTGACAGACAATCTCCTCACAGAAGAAGAGAAGATCTGAAGCAACAGAATGTGGTTCTACAGAAGGATACTGAGAATACCAATATCTGTCTGTTTTTTTTTTTAAGTCAGAAACCAGCATCTGTTTCATTTGTGTGCGTTAACACCATACTTAGTTTGGGTACGTTTTTTTGCCTTATTGCTCTTGCTTTGCCTACTTCTGTATTGCAACAAGAGGTACTCGACAAAATCCAGAGACGGATATGCAATTTTGGTCCGATCCTTTCGATGTCAAAACGGTTAAATGTAATCGTCTCTTCTACTCAAACAGCTTCTTCTCTCGCACTTCCCGTCTGTGTCAGCCCAGAAACGTCAAAATAGACATGCATGAATTTAAGTGAGCTGCCAGGCTGACATCTCGATCCCATCGGTTTAGGGATGCAAAGGTCGATCATCTCTCTTTTTGGTTAGTATGACGTCGCGAAGTTCACATGACGGCCGCTGGTGTGTAGCGTGTCGAACAGCAGATGCTATTTAGCATGAGGAGAAGAAAGACGTATCTGTCCACGCCAGTTGCTATGTAGGCCGCGGAGAAGGCGGACGTCACAAGCTCAGAGCTGGTAGGGCACACAGAGAAAACCACAAATGCAAACTGGATGCAAACAATTTGGTTGTTGGTTCCACTCTTGCGTGGAAGGACTGCGAAGGCTTCTTGACCAAATTTATAGACAGATCGTACAAATACATGCTGAGATTTGTTCGTAGACAATAAGAGACACCACTTTACTGTCTCATCTGCCATATTTCTGTCTTTTTTTTTTGAAGTCAGAACCCTGCGACCACGTGTCTGTTTCATTTATGTGCGTTAACACCATACTTAGTTTGGGTACGTTTTTTTTCCCTTATTGCTGTTGCTTTGCCTACTTCTGTATTGCAACATGAGTTACTCGACAAAATCCAGAGACGGATATGCAATGTAATAGGTCATGATCTGGCATCTTATCTACAGTCATTTTCTCACAGAAGTGTCGTTGCTTCCCTCTGTATCTTCTATAAATATTTTCACGGCAACTGTTCTGACGAGTTGCTTTCTCTGGTTCCCAGACTGCATGAATTTAAGCGAGCTACTAGATTCGCATTTCGGTCCCATCTTTTCAATGTTGAAACGGCTAAATGTAACCGTCTCTCCTACTCAAACAGCTTCTTCTCTCACACTTCCCGTATGTGAAATTCCCTTCCTCTTACTCGATTCCCTGATAACTTTAATCTTTAAATATTCAAGTTTAATGTCAATCGATATCTGACACCCAGAGCTTGTTCCCCGACCTTCTCCGTATCCTTTCCTCAAACACGCCTCTTTACTCTTGCTCTCAATCCTCTGTAGCCCCTTGCTTGCTAGTGGCACTCCCGTCTTGTTTGGGGTGAATTGCTTTTAAAATAAATATGGGCTGATAGCATCAGACGATAAAAGCAGAACGAGCTTAATTTGGGTCAACACAATATCTCTCACTTTCTCTCTCTCTTCTTCTCACTTTCTCTCCCTTTTTACCTTCTCTCTCTCCCTTCTCTCTCCCCCCTCTCTCTCCCTTCTCTCTCCCCTCTCTCCATCTCTGTATGTACCCCCATTCTCTCTCCCCCTCTCTCTCTGCTATCCCAAAATCACAAATTTAAGCGTAGTAGAGGACGGAAATTGTGACAGTGAAATCCAAAGGCGCATTAGTGAAAAGTGCCTTCTCAAGGCTAAGCAAAGTATTATGAAACAGGAAAATCTCGTTAGAAACAAAGACTACTGAACTGTTACGTAATATCAGTGCTCCTATGTGGCAGTGACTACTGCACAATCTCCTCACAGATGAAGGCTTCAGGCAACAGAATTATAGTTCTACAGAAGGATGCTGAGAATAATATGGATTGAACATGTGATTAACGATGAATTTTTTTAGATAAAATACAAACAAGAAAGGCACGCAGAAAGATAGAGCTGATATTTGTAGCGGATATAATGAGAAAAGAAGACTTTGAAAATTTAACACTCACAGGACATACTGACGGCAAGAGAAACAGAAAGAAAGCAACGTATAACTCTACCTAAGGAGCTTCTTTAAATGCTTGGTAGGACATAGATTAGGAGAGATAGAAAAAACATTGCTAAGTGCTACAAAAGAAGTTGTGGAGAATTATGATCGCCTACATTCTGCAGGGGAACGACACAAAGAAGAAGAAGAAGAAGAAGAAGAAGAAGAAGAAGAAGAAGAAGAAGAAGAAGAAACTTGCATATTATTGGGAATCACATGTTACATATAAATTTGTATACTAATTCAAAACAGCAGAACACGACAAGGAATGTTACGTGGCGTATAAATTTACATGATAAAACGAAACATATTAGTGGTAGCATTTTACATGAAATAAAACATTACTTATAAATTTACAGGCTTACGGCCATATTATGTTGAAACAACGGTTCTCGTGCGATTTCCGAATTTAAGCAACGTCGAGTCTGGTCAGTACTTAGATGGGTGACCGCTTGGGAATAGCACGTGTTGTAACCTTTAATGTGCGGGTGGTGTAATGGATAACGGCTCGGAATTAATGACGGGAAAGCCGAGTTCCAATTCCACTCAGGTTCGTTATATCCACTTACGCGCTAATACCATTTGGAAAAGTATTAATCCACCTCTTCTCCCCCCAGCTATGAGTTAACTTGTAGAACTTGTATCAGTAAATCGTTATTATCTCCTCCACTAAAAAAAAAAAAAAAAAAAATTATATAATCTAAAAATATTTTCGGATATTAAATAACCTGTAAAAGATTGATACGCCGTGAAAATTTAATCAGTCAACACATAAATTTACGTATTTATATGAAACAGCGACGACATTACTTTAATAAAATGCGTTTATATTTCCTCTATGAATTTACATACATAAGCGAAACATGTGTGGTAGCACATTAAAAAAATGGCTTGCCACCGAGATAAGTTAATTTCAACTTAAAATAACTTTTAAGAACTTGATTTAAATACACTTCTGAGGATTACATTTTCAATACTTTGATCATTCAAGATTTTTTTTTGGGGGGGGTCCCTACAAAACACAGTTTCTTCAATTACAACCATATAATTGCCAGTTTGGATGACTGAAGATTGATTTCTAATCGATATATAGTAAATAAATCTGGTTTTGGTCATGTTCTCGAAGACAATCCCGAATACCATAATCCAGAATATTGAAATCCCAAGAGATCTAAAACTTTGAAATACCCCTGACCAAAAAAAAAAAAAACTTGAATGATCAAAGTATCGAAAATGTAATCCCCAGAAGTGTATCTAAATCAAGTTCTTAAAAGTTATTTTAAGTTGAAATTAACTTATTTAAGAAACATATTACAACAAATTAAACATATCTATATTTATTTTCTGATGTATAATTTAAATGCAGCAAATAGAATGTCAATGTTTGAAATCCATTAAAAATTCAAATAAGTCGGCTGATATTTCAACATGGGTCTAATATAATAACTGGTTTAACCCAGTTTATTTTCCTACTTAGGAAATTAAATATTTCAGTTCTTAGCATGGTGCTTTTCCCGCAAGTATTTACTGCTCCTTTGTTTTAAGTAATAATGATAATGGCTGCGTTTTTCTCCTGGGGTTTCTCACCCTACAAAACACAGTTTCTTCAATTACACTCGTAGAATTGCCAGTTTCCCTTCCCGTGCTTGTGTACTGACAATGAGGGTGCAGGCTAGGCTCATGTAGCGTCCCTGTGCCTTTTCTATAAATATTCACATCGTAATTGTTCTAATGAGCTTTCCTCTTTCGTACTTCGACTTTACGAATTTAAGCGCTGTACTAGATTGGCAGCTAGGTCTCATTTTTTTTTACAGCTGAAATTGCTAGATTTAACCATAAGTCCTCTACTAAAAGTTTCTTCTCTCGTATTTCTTGCTTGTGGAACTCTCCTCCGACTTCTTGCTTCCCAATAAACTTTGATGTTCAAAAATTTATATTCAATTTTTATCATCTGTCACCTTCCTTTCTCTTTCATCTCATCTACTCATATCCCGCCTTCGTAACGTAGCCTCCTTGTGCCTGTCTATGTCAAGTGTTCTGATGTGTTTTCCTCATTGGTGCATCAAATTCATGAATTGAAGCATATAGTACTAGATTGGTATCTCGGCTTCAGTGCCTTTCCAATGCCGTAACGTGGCTTCCCTCTACCTTTTCTTACCAAGGTGCTAATCCTGTAAGTATTTACTGCTCCTTGGTTTTAAGTAATAATGATAATGGCCGCGTTTTTCTCTCGGGGTTTCTCACCCTACAAAACACAGTTTCTTCAATTACAACCATATAATTGCCAGTTTCTCGAAGAGGCTTTTCCCTTCCCGTGCTAGTCTACTGACAATGACGATGCAGGCTAAGCTCATGTAGCGTCCCTGTGCCTTTTCTATAAATATTCACATCGTAATTATTCTAATGAGTTTTCATCTCTCATGCTTCGACTTTATGAATTAAAGCGCGGTACTAGATTGTCAGTTAGGTCTCACCGTTTTATAGATGCAACTGCGAGATCTAACCATAAGTTCTCTACAAAAAGCTTTGTCTCGCGCACTTCTCGCATGTGGAACTCTCCTCCGGCTTCTTGCTTTCCAATAAAATTTGATCTTCAAAAATTTAAATTCAATGTTAATTAATATCTTCTGTCTTCTTAATTCTTGGTATTTTGTTATCCTCACTCCTTAATAGTCTATTTTTCTCATATTTTCGTATATTCAGGAGCCCCTTGTGTCTTAGTGGCTTTAGTGCCTTCTTTGGAGTGAGATGATTAAAACAAAATCTTGTCGAATGGAATTATCTTGGCCATATGTTGTTAAATGTGATTCAAAGTTTCGTACTTTCGACATTAAATCTTGCAAGAAACGATATCTTTTTAAAAATAATTTATTCTAATATCATTCCAGAATTACAGAGACTGAGAAATGTGTATTTTGAGAACATGGTCTCCAATTTTTGGGGTACTTAAACTTGATTTTCGATTGATAGGCAAGATTTCCATAAAGTCACTCTATTAATGAAGCTAATAAAGAACTGAACAAACATCAATAGACAGAGAAGAGGAGAGTTGAAACAGGTGATGATAATTTAAAATGATGGAGGTAGACGGAAAGGATGCGAACAACAGAGAAAGATGAAAACACGAAAATCTGAAGACAGTAGGAAAAGATGCGGACACCTGAAAAAAGATGAAGATAAAAGATGAACAGATATGGATAGACAGAAAAAAAAAATGAGGAAAACTAAAAAAAAAAAAAAAAGAAAATGAAGAGAACGAGAAAAGACGGAGAGAAACGGAAAAGATGAAGATAACTGAAAAAATATGGTTATAGATTGAACAGATGAGGACACACAAAAAGATAAGGAGAACTGAAACAGATGTAGAAAACTTTAAAAGATGTCGACAGACGTAAAAAGCTGAGAAGACCTGAGAAAGAGGAAGACAATTTGAAAAGATGAGCGCCAATAGGAAGACGATTGAGATCTGTTTAAAGATGGAGACACACGAAAAAAAGTGAGGATATGAAGAAGTGGAAGACAAATTTAACAGATGGAGACGGATGGGGAACCGATTGAGATTACTTTAAAAGATGGAGACAGATGGAAAAGATGGGAAAGATGTCGACACCCGAGAAATACAAGAAATACAAGAAATACCCGAGAAGACAACTTGAAAAAATGAGGACCGATGGGAGGACAATGGAGACCACCTAAAAAGATGGAAACAGACGGAAAAGCTGATGACACATGAGAAAGAGGGAGAGAACTTCTGCTCCGGTGGTAGGAAAATGAAGACCACTTAAAAAGATGGAGACAGACGAAATATTTCTGGGTCAAATGAAAGACAACTTTAAATGTTGCGGACTGGAGTAAAGACGACTGAGACAACTTTAAAAAGGTGGAGGCAGACGAAAAAGCTAAGGCCATGTGTGATAGAGGAAGACACCTAGATGGAGACTATTTTTCAATATGGAGACAAACGGAAAACCTGAGGATACATCAAAAAAAGGAAGACAAGATGGGGACCAGTGGGAGAAGAATGGAGACCGACGAAAAGGCTGAGTACACCGGAGCTAAAAGACAATTCGACTGGTGGAAAGGCAATGTGAGCCAATTTAAAAAGATGTAGACAGACGAAAAGGTTGATCATAGTTTGGTTAGAGGAAGACGACTTGAAATGATGGAGACCGGTGTAAAGACGATGGAGACCACTTTAAAAGATGAAGAAAAATCTGAGGAGAAACTGGAAAAAAAGACAACTTAAAAATATGGGGACCGAAGTGAAGACGAAAGAGACCGCATTCAGAGATGGAGACAGACGGAAACTCTGAGCCCGCCTGGGAATGAGGAAGGATACTTGAAAAGATGGGTACTGATGTGAAGATGATGAAGACCTCTTTCAGAGCTGGAGATAGACGGAAAAGCTGAGGACGCCAGGGAAAGATGGGGACAGGTGGAAAGATGATGGAGACCACTTTAAATGATGGAGACAAACGGAAACGCTAAGGCACCCTGGAAAAGAGGAAGACAAATTGAAAAGATAGGGTACGATGAGAAGACAATGGAGACCACTTTAAAAGATGGAGACAGGTGAAAATGTTGTGGACACCTGGGATAGAGGAAGACAGCTTGAAAAGATAGGAGCCGATGAGAAGACAATGGAGTCCACTTTAAAAGATGGAGACATGTGAAAATGTTGTGGACACCTGGGATAGAGGAAGGAGGCTTGAAAAGATAGGGACCGATGAAAAGGCAATGGAGACCACTTTAAAAGATGGAGACAGGTGAAAATGTTGTGGACACTTGGGATAGAGGAAGGAGGCTTGAAAAGATAGGGACCGATGAAAAGGCAATGGATACCATTTTAAAAGATGGAGACAGGTGAAAATGTTGAAGGTACATGGGATAGAGGAAGACAGCTTGAAAAGGTAGGGAACGATTGAAAGGCGATAAAGATCACTTTATGATGGAAATAGAGGGAAAATCTTATAACAATCTTAGAACAAAATGAACAGATATCAAAATGAGAAGCTAAATGGAACGATAGGGTCAATTCGGAAAACGACGATATTAAGAGATGAAGAAGACTACTTAAAAACATGAAAGAATGAAGTTGCAAATAACTGCAAATAATGTAAACAAACGAAAAAGATGAAAAAAAAAGTGTAAAAATGATATCAAGAAAAGATGGCGTCAAAACGAATAGAAGTAGACACCTGTTCCGATAAAACTCAAAGTGAAGATAACACTTTATCGTAAAACTGCAGATAATTTAGGGTTTCGTCTGAGCGGAGGGGGGGGGGTTCAACTTCAAGCTATTGATCTGAACTCCTGCCATTTTATAGGAAAAAAATGTAAAGGAAAAGCAAAATAAAAGAAGAAAATTTGGAATGAAGACATTTTAAAATCCTTACATATATCGTATTTCACTGTCGCACAGGAAGCACATTATGAAATATTCAAATACGACTTATGTGCGTCTTTACGTGTGTGACTGTGTTAGGATCAATAAGTCTGTAGCCTCAGAAGTTATTAGCTGAATTTTGAACGAAAATTTCACTGTATAACATTCGAGCGTTGTGATTAATATTTATTGCTGGATTGCGCACATTTTCAAGATGGATTTTTCAGTAAATCTACGTCGCTACTTATTGTGACACAAGGTCGAGGTGAGTTTACCGGCAATACGGTGCAAAAATTTCCCAAACCCTCTCGGCACTTCCGCTTTTGGGGGTTATTTCAAGCGCAGGCAATAGACCTCCCCAATCCAATAGGAGAATTGGTTGAGTGGAAGGCACCCCTGGGGCTTGTGCTTAATATATTTTGTAACTCCATCGCATAGGCTTTCGCAGAAACAAGGTAGCTATTAATGATTTTTTAAGCCGAAAGTGTGTAGCACCCAGTAAGGATCGAACTCACCACTCAGTCCTAAAAGTACAAGCGTGACAAGCTTCCTACCCTTTACACCGTGTCAAAGTGCCCGTACGTACGTTTTCAGGGAAACAGTTTAAATCGAGAAATAATTACAGTAGAATTCTTCATATCCGGAGTGTCTCATATCCGGAATCCCGCATATCCGGAATCCCTCATATCCGGAATCCCGCATATCCGCAATCCCTCATATCCGGAGTGTCTCATATCCGGAATCCCGCATATCCGGACATGATTTTGATGTGTATATTTGAACAATTTGGGTGATATGTAACTGATTTGAAATTTCTGTTTTTCAGGAAATTTACTTTGGATAATTGCTTATGCTTATTTTACCCTAATGGCTTGTATTGGTGAAACAGATGATGGAAAAAAGTGGAAAAGAACAGCTTTTATCGCAAAAAGTGGAAATTCTAAACAGACTAGACGCTGGTGAAAGTTCATTGTAACTAATGGCTGAGTTCAACATAAGATATTATATGATATAAAATCTTCCAAAGAAACTATTCTCCAACGTTCACACTGTCACAATGAGCAAGGAAATAAAAAAAATTGATTGTTATGAAACCTGGACTGAAATTGAAAGAGCTGTCGAAAAGGTTGTCAGTTTTATGGAAAGAAAGCCAGCATTCAGCTATGACGATTGCAATAAAACACGCAGAGTTAAAAAGTGTCTTTCCCTTTAAAAAATTTGGACTTTGTAACCAATTCTTCATATCAAGAAATCCTTGGTTTGGTTTTCAGAGATTCTCCAATGCTTGTTTAAAATTTGGCTTCGAACTTATTGATTTGCATATATAAGAAGAGAGATATTTTGTTGTTTTTCTCCAGTCCTTCTATATATCTATCTACCTAGATTTATATTTGGTCATAGAATATAGGATCAGTTGTAAAGACAACAAAAAAATTTATATTTCAAAATATATTTGCCAACAGAATAGCTAAGATAAGACGTTTAGCCATCGTGACACCATTTGTCGTAAGAATCACTGAAAAACACTTTGAGTTATTCAACTAAAAAAGAGAACAGGTTAAAATCGTTTCTGTTTCAGCCCCACTATGTTCTTCCATCTGAGCAATGGTGAGAGGAAAAAGATCACTCAGGCCTTTAATAATGATACCAACATTCATACACTGGCTCCCATCTTCAAAGTCCATTCAAGGGCCATCAAGAGAATGGTGAATAATTTTTAAAAAAGAGGGAACAGTACAGAGGAAAACTGGATCAGGAGGTCACAACAGGAAGAGGGATCATCATTTCAACTTACAGCTAAAGAGATCAACAAGAAAAGATCCATCTCAATTTGTAAGACGTTTGGCACGTGAGAGAGGAGGTTCACCTATGACAGTCCAAAGAGCACTGAAAAAAAATTGAAAATGAAATCGTTCGTGAAACATGTGAGGTACCTTGTTACTCCAGGACAGGAAGAATAGAGAGGGAGAATATCATCTTGAATTAGTTGGAAAATGATCGTGGAATAATTAATATATATATATATGTGAACTTTATTTCAATCTTTCATGAGCTTCAGATACTTAGCTATGATTAATTAATGATGAACATTTCATTTCATTCAGGCCTTCACTAATAGTACGAACATTCATACAATGTCTTCCATCTTCAAAGTCCATTTAAAAACTATCAAGAGAACGATCAATAAATTTAAAAAGAGGGAGCAGTAGAGAGAAAAGCTGGATCAAGAGGTTACAACCACAAAAGATATCATCAACTTAGAGCTAAATACATTCTTACAGCTCAAAGTAGAGTCTAATAGTTTTATAAACACTTCAGAGAATTCCAGTAAGATATCTTTAATCATTTCTAAGATACAGAGCTTCACAGCATAACCTAACAATTGGAAAGTTTTGCTGTTACACACGGTATAGGCTGTTATGTTTTATTCTGTAGATAGCATGGTGTACGGAGCAGAAATTTCAGCCGATGTGCACGCTGTTTATCTCTAAAATATAACAATAAGTAAAAAATTGTAATATTTTAATTACATTTTCTTTATGTTATATATATATATATATATATATATATATATATATATATATATATATATATATATATATATGTTATAATATGTTTTATTATGTAGATATTATTTTTAAAATAACATTTGTACGGTGGAGATATTTTCCTTGTAGATAACAAGCTTAATTAACACACACCAATTTTTATTTATCCTCAAACAAAGAAAATACATTTAGATTAAAAATTAAACCACAAATATTTACAGATACTCGAATCAAGTAAATACTTTTAGTCTCAAATCTGAGTGACCAATATTTAGCTATTCACGAACTAAATAAATACTTTCAGACTCAAATATAAACCACCAATATTTACACATACTCGAATCAAGTAAATACTTTTAGGCTCAAATCTGAGTGATCAATATTTACCTATTCACGAACTAAATAAATACTTTCAGACTCAAATATAAACCACTAATATTTACACATACTGGAATCAAGTAAATACTTTTAGGCTCAAATCTGAGTGACCAATATTTACCTATTCACGAACTAAATAAATACTTTCAGACTCAAATATAAACCACCAATATTTACACATACTGGAATCAAGTAAATACTTTTAGGCTCAAATCTGAGTGACCAATATTTACCTATTCACGAACTAAATAAATACTTTGAGACTCAAATATAAAGCACCAATATTTACACATACTGGAATCAAGTAAATACTTTTAGACTCAAATCTGAGTGGCCGATATTTACTTATTCATGAACTAAATAAATACTTTCAGACTCAAATATAAACCACCAATATTTACACATACTGGAATCAAGTAAATACTTTTAGGCTCAAATCTGAGTGGCCGATATTTACTTATTCATGAACTAAATAAATACTTTCAGACTTAAATATAAACCACCAATATTTACACATACTGGAATCAAGTAAATACTTTTAGGCTCAAATCTGATCGACCAATATTTACCTATTCACGAACTAAATAAATACTTTCAGACTCAAATATAAACCACCAATATTTACACATACTGGAATCAAGTAAATACTTTTAGGCTCAAATCTGAGTGACCAATATTTACCTATTCACGAACTAAATAATTACTTTGAGACTCAAATATAAAGCACCAATATTTACACATACTGGAATCAAGTAAATACTTTTAGGCTCAAATCTGAGTGACCAATATTTACCTATTCACGAACTAAATAAATACTTTGAGACTCAAATATAAAGCACCAATATTTACACATACTGGAATCAAGTAAATACTTTTAGGCTCAAATCTGAGTGACCAATATTTACCTATTCACGAACTAAATAAATACTTTCCGACTCAAATATAAACCACCAATATTTACACATACTCGAATCAAGTAAATACTTTTAGGATCAAATCTGAGCAACTAATATTTACCTATTTGCAAACTAAATAAATAATCAATATTTATCCCGGAACCAAATAAACGGTTTTTTACGTAATTACGCTTACATTCAGGCTGTCGGGGTATGAAGGAGTAAAGTGATATACATTCTTGTAAATTTACAAGAAATGTGACATAAGAACACAATAAAGGATGTGGAAAAACTGGTCTTCAAAATGTCTGATCTTTAAACTTAGCTATCCATAATCACTGACCCAAACAAACTACAGTATATATTTAAGCCTTGTTACACCAAAACAACACATTCTTACTTACTATTCTTACCATAGCCACCACTAGTCCTAACTAGTGCCCATATGTACAATTTTATCTGTGGGGTGGGAGAATAAAAATAACAAGTTTAAAATCTAACCTTAATGTGTACCAAGGAGGAAAGCTCATTGGAACAACTGCTGTGAAATTTATAGAAAAGTCTGTCGGCAAAATCAAAAAAACAAAAACAAAAACAAAAACAAACAAAACAAAAAACAAAAACCAAAAACAACGCGCACGTGCGAAATTAAAAATATAAAATGGCGACAATTACCCATCACACCCTGTATATTGTTAAAATGAGATGTTAGTGTTATTTTCATTTTGCCCAATTTACACGACAATTTAACCCATCACACGTACAATATATATATATATATATATATATATATATATATATATATATATATATATATATATATATATATATATATATATATATATTCGAATTCCAGTCGGGTCATTAAATTCACTTATGTACAAATACCCTTGGGAAAAATATGAATCCATCCTTCTCCCCACCACCTATCGGTGAAATACTAGGCATCGTATATTGTATTCCGAGTGAATATTGCATTACCAATGTTTTTCGAGATAAAAATGACTTTTCTAGATACAACTCCTACGATTTAATCCATACCTAGTGGAAGACGTTCATTACACACCTGTCTCAAGTATATTTGCGCGTCAGTGAAACCCGACTGGAATTCGAACTCGGCTCTTTAATTTCTCATTCCGAGCCGCTTGCTGCCTGACACCCCCCCCCCCCCAAAAAAAAAACAAAAAAACAAAAGAAAAACAAAAAACTATAGAGACGAAAGTACAGTTAAAATAGATATTGGCAATTTTATTATCGATGGTGTTTATTTGCCCCGAAATACAGTTAAATAATTGCTGCAGACATCAGGGCGAAATACTGATACTACCTTCTCAGTACAATGAGGAAATACAGTATGGCGCTGAATCCCCAGTCGTTAGGCATCAGATATATTTTTAACCTACCTCGTCCGAAGACTGAGACATGCTAAATTTCAGGTAGCGACTACGTCGTAATAGACTATTTGAAGTAGGGTGCTGGGCGTGGGCGAAGCAGGGGGAAAGGATTGACTGGAGGTTGACGAAGGTAAGGTGAGAGGACGGAAGCGGTGAGTGGGCAAGCAAGGGCTGAGTCGATGATAGATAAGAGGTGATTGAATAAGTGACGAGGAATGAGGAAGAGGCGGTTGCTGGCGATAATGGCCATGATTTTTTTTTCTTCGGATGGGGAGCTGTAATAACAGGTGTTCTGACCGACCGACAGACACCCAGATGGCATCGAGGTAAAACTATACAGCGTGTAATTTCAGCGGGTTAGATAATTGCTGGAGTTGATCTATGCACGTACACACAGTCGGAAAAAAAAAGATTATACATAGGCATAAACACATACATACACACGAGCTCATAAAATCAACCGGCGTACACAAATAGAAGAAAAAGTCGAAACACACACAAGAAAAAAACTGACACGCATATATTCAAATATGGGACATGCCTACAACAGTCACACACACGAATGCACAAATTCGTTCACAGACACTTCGAACCTAGAAAAATTTACACTTACTGAACTCAATGGTACAGTTGTACTCACAGGTCAGGGTTAAGTTTATTGCTCATTGGGTAATAATTTTAGTTCGTTTACATCTTAAATTTGTATTATATCTTGCAAGGCCCTTCATCTCTCAGATTGTAAAGGGTGAATTTAATATGTTAAGTTAGACAATTTCTTTATAAAAACGTATATAATAAACTGCATACTATAAGCAAGATAGTTCTTTCTTTACATGCCCTCAATGTAAAATATATTTTAAGATAGACAATATCAAAACTTTCCTATTTGCATTTTTGAAAACGTTTTCCGTTCGGTATCCTTTATAAGCAAGAGAGCATTTCCTTTCTTATTGCCAGTGTAAAATGTAAAATATATCTTAAGATAGATAATTTCAAAGCTTATCTTTTCCCAATTTTAAATATATTATGACAAGCATAGTTATATAAAATTGAATCGAAATTAAGCCCATGTTTTCTCCATCGAAATAAATTCTGAATTAAACTTCTTCATGAATTAGCAAACTGTTTGTTTTTGTGTTTTATCGTAGCCATTACTACAATCAACTTAATTTTTTTATATAGGCAATTCATTTATAAGGAACTGTATTGAAATTTGGAGCTTGGGGATTCTGACATTCACAGGTAGTGATTTTGCAAGCGTAGCTTAGATGTGGCACAAGGCCGAAAGTATAAGGCTCCCAGTGAGGATCGAACTCACTACTCAGTCGTAATTGTTCTAGCGAGGCCTTGAAGAGGTAGTGCTGCCCTGGGTCAAGAGGGTAGCTGCTGGAAGACCCTATGTAATGCAACAGGACTCTGCAATATGCCACACAAGGTGGGGGGGGAGCACCTAGTCAAGCCTGTAAGACAATTTCTGAGACCACATCACCCTTACATCTTACCTATCTCCCCAACCTGTAACCCCATTGATTATTATGTGTGGGGGGGTAGTTGAACGAGAAACCAACAAAACTCCTTGTAACGCTAAAGATGAACCGAGGGCAAGGATTATGGTAGCATTTACTAATTTAAACAAGGGGACCGCCCATAAGAGTTACAGGAGATTCCGAAGTTGTCTGGAGGCTGTGTTTGAAGCTTTCAAAAATTTTTTGTGTAATTTTGGAAAATATAACTGTTAAAATGAGATGTTCGTGTCCGTGTTATTTTCAGTTTTGCGTATTTTAAACGACAGTACCTATATATATATATATATATATATATATATATATATATATATATACCAGATTTAGTTAATGCAATGAAGATATTTATCTGCTTTTTTAACAATCATATTAGTATGCCTATTTCAATCTGCCTTTTCACAAGGTTATGTTTGATTTGCCTTGTGTTGGTATTATGATGAGCTCAAGTTGATGAATCAATTCTTAGTGTCTGTGCAAAATTGATCAAGAAAATGTCGTAATTATCCATATGATCTTTATTTTCACAAGTACCTTCAACCTCAGCTAAGATCATCTTCAGTGGGTGAATTGCTAAGACAAAATATTAATGTATGTTATAAAAATGTGAGCATGAACGCTGTAAAATTCGAAAAATTTACCGCTATGTAAGGGAGGTAACTTAATTTATCTAAATTCTTATTAAAAATAGTATTTACAAGTTTTAAAATATTGTTTTTAATTATGGTTTTTACAATTCTGAAATTTTTAAACATTGCTGTTATAAATATTTTAGAAATTTGTTGCTGTACTCATAACTGATTTTATTTATTTATGGCCGTATTTTTTTATGTAAAGGGCTTCCAGAATTTGAAGTTTTTTTTTTTATTTTCATGATGGTGTAGGGTCGTATTGTCGTTTAATTTTTCTCTAATTCGTGAATATGGACTGGACTGTTCCTTTAAATGTTGCGAGATTGAACTATAATCATTCACGTGAAATGTAAGTCTTCTTGACAGAATATATATATATATATATGTGTGTGTGTGTGTGTGTGTGTGTGTGTGTATGTATGTATGTGTGTGTGCCTTTGTGTGTGTGTGTGTGTGCGTAAAAACTATATCTGGAAAAGTATATCTGGAAAAGGACAATATGAATAAAAACAAAAGGAAATGTTATCTTAGCCGACGCGTTTCGTCCTCTTACTTTTTTTTCATAAAATCCCTTGACTTTCCACGCGATCAAAACGGAATAGTCCATGATTTCTGAGGTATTGACAGAACGTGATGTTCGTACGCATTAACGAGGGGAGGGACAAACAAAATTATTATATCATTTTACGAGATGACGGTTTTCACTGCCAAACGGAATGCACGTTCGAATCCTTCCAGAGACCGCATATTTTTCTTTAATAACATTTCTTGAATATTCAAACCGGCAGACAAATTAAATAAATATACTTTTTAATAAATGGACGTAGGGTCTACTCAAATATGGGTATGCACTAAAATATAACGTTTAATTAATAAATGCTGTCATATTAATAAATAAAATCCAACCCTTCTTTAGAAATTGCTTTGTTTACATTAGGATATGAAAATAAGCATTAATATTTCGAGAATATGAAACAGATTTGCGTTTATAATGCATTATTTAAGGTTCTAGCTCATCTACCGCTTAAATATATATATATATATATATATATATATATATATATATATATATATATATATATATATTGAAACCGTGTATTTTTTTAATTTATTAAACTGACAGATTTTATTATTTAGACATTATTATCGAGTCAGTCGATATATATATATATATATATATATATATATACATATATATATATATATATATATATATATATATATATATATATATATATATAGAGAGAGAGAGAGAGAGAGAGAGAGAGCTGGCCACTGTATTCGAGGATACCCGTCTACTAGGGAGGCTAGCCCATCCCTATTGCAGACGCTCGCTCAGGCACATTTGTGTTTGCTCAACACCGACAAAGCCCACGTGTGGTTTATATTACAACTATGCAAACATACCTTAGTTACAGTTTCTGGAAGAGAGCATGTTATCTAGCACGATCAACAATTTGAACAAGGCCAGCACGCTCGAGCTCTCGGCCTCGATGACTTGTAGGTTCGTGCTAGCACAACTACCGAATTTCACGCACAAGGCTTGGGTCAACCTGTGGTATGGTGCTCAGGCATTTTCCAAATGGTGCCGCACGCTGGGATCGATCTTGATCCAGTCGGATAACATCAGGAAGTCGCTTTCTGACAAATCGACCATGGTGATATATATATATATATATATATATATATATATATATATAAATCATTTAAAGCAATTTATATATATATATATATATATATATATATATATATATATATATATATATATATATCATTTAAAGCAATTTATATATATATATATAATTTATATATATATATATATATATATATCGTTAAACGTTATTTTTAGGAGCTACCCATATTTGAGTAGATTTTAGTTCGATTTAATTTTTGACGAAAATAGTGGCGTAATGGATAGCTGCTCGGACTGAGGAATGGGACAGCCGAGTTCGAATTACAGTCAAGTTTATCACATTCACTTACGTGCTGATACCCTTGCCAAATGTATGAATCTATCTCTTCTCCCTCTAGACTTGGGTGGAAAATTTGCGGAATACTTTCATGGTAATTGCTCCGATGAGCTGCTTTGGCTGGTTCCCAGACTTCATGAGTTCAAGAGCCCTACGAGGCTGGCATCCCGCTCTCACCCTTTCACTGTTGAAACTGTTAAATGTAGCCGCCTCTTCTACCCCAATAGCTTCATATCTCGCACCTCTCGCCTGTGGAACTCCCTTCCCTATTACTGTTTCCCTGATAGCTATAATCTCCAACTATTCAAATGTAATGTCAATCGACATCTCCAGTTGCCTTGATCTATCCACTATCCTTCTCCTCATCCTTTCCTCTATCATTCCTATCTGCTCTCGCTGCAAATCCTCTGTAACCCCTTGCGTGCTAGTGGCTTCCCGCCTTGCTAGGGTGATATTACACATCATGGCTTCTACGGCTAGCAGTACATGTGTTACTCCTACGATCCGAATGAGTTACAGGAGTCGTGATCGTTATATATTTGTTTCGTTCACCGGCCTTCAATCGTCGAGAAAAATGTGTAACAGAGTAGGTAAGCTAGGTTTGATATTACTTGAGTGTTGTTAAAATAATTACCACGTTGCTATATGCATTTGTTGTTCAGGAGGAATCCGTTTCACTTTTTTATATTGAAAACAAAGTGAATTGCAACATACAACAACAATATAAACAATAAAAACTTGAGACATGTGTTGATGTAAATAGCAAGAATTTGTATTTTCCTTTTGTGATGCGAATTACAGAATATTGGTATAGTGTGTATTAAATATTCTCGTTTTGTCTTCGTTTAAAAGTCTGTGCTTATCTGGTTTGGTTCCGAAAATATCGTTTGTGAGGTTGGCGTTTGACATGGTTTGGTTCCTAGAATTTCGTTTGTGAGGATAAGGTTTGACATCGTCTGTTTTCGATCTTCGGGGTGCTTGGAAAAACGTGAGTTTCTGTACTACTAATACTTGTCTACTGGTTTACTGCTTTATGATACCCTAGTCTACACTACACTACTCTATTCTACTGACTCGTTTTTATAATGATTAGGGTAGGATGATGAAATATCCTTCTTTACTGTCATTACTGATGGCAAGCTTATTTTTAGAATGATGAAATATCATATATCATTCTAAAACATAACACTGCGCCTTCCGACTTTGAAACATTTAATGAAATTTCTCGAAAATTAAGGCTGAAAATAAATATACTGTTTAAAAGTAAACGGAACGTCTACTCAGATATGGGTATCTACTAAAAATGACGTTTAAAATGATAATTTTATATATATATATATACAAAACTATTAAATAAGCGATATAAACAAATTTTTACTACGTTGATAAAACACCGATTAAAATAAAAATAAATAAATAAATATATAAGATAAGAAATACAAATAATAATAAAAAAATAAAACCAAGCAAAATAATTTAATCCAAATAAATAAATAAATAAACAATAAACGACTTCCGGCAAAATAACCGCCAAAACAGACTATCCACAATGCACCACTGACCCGTATATATAAATAGCCGAGAAAAAAAAACCCTCGTGGTCTGACGATTTCGTGTAGCATGAAACAGCCTGCCGCAAAAATGAAAAAAAAAACATCCTATATCTTGCCTGTACTGCTTATGAAAAATGTACTGCTCACAAATGTTAGCAGTAAATATCCGTACTACATTTAGTCATTAAAATTGTTCTGGGTAGCACAACGTATGCATTTGTTATTTTTTCTGATAACATATCTCATATCGTTAAAGAAAAAAAAAATCTTTTCTGCAAGATTGTCCCTTCTTTTCCATATTAATAAAAGATGGCTTGTTTGATTTGGTCATATAGATCACTCCATGAAAGCTAGGTTAAATTAAAAAACATACTATTCACTAGAATTCGATTCGGTCGTTGTACAAACATCATCTGACAGACGAGCAAAGCACTTTCATGACCAAAACAGTGAACGCACCGACTTTAAGATCCTTACCACACCATCAGTCTACCATTCCTTATAACACGCCTTTCTTTTTTTCTTTTTTTTTTTAAACCGCCCACGCCACCATGCTCTTTCTCTCTCTCCCTCTTTCGAATTATGTCTGTTTCCCTCTACTTTAGTCGAACTATTTGACCTTACCTTACTTATTCGGCTAGGAAGTAATCGTCCGGCCTTAAATTAATGGATTGGGTTCGTATTATTCACTGTGAAGAAGTCCAGGGCATTTTTTTTCTCTTTCTGATTGCAGTCAGTCTGAATAAACACCGTTGATCGAGCGGTGGATCTACTCCCTGCCAACATTTTCATCTAAGCGGAAAGCACAGACACATAAACACACAGACACATATACAGGTCCACTCAGATATACAAGTACAGACATATACATGCTCACATAGATGCACACAAATGCACATACAGACGCACAGACATATATATATATATATATATATATATATATATATATATATATAGTCAAGCCATGACTGTCGCCGCTAGGTGTTGACCTCAATGTCCACTTTTATATTTGCATACGCTCTATCTCTGATATCGAGCACTTTATCACATATAGCATACCATAGAAGTATTTTTTTATCATATATATATATATATATATATATATATATATATATATATATATATATATATATATATGATATATATATATATATATATATATATATATATATATATATATATATATATATATGATATATATAAATGATATATATATATATATATATTTATATATAATATGTATATATTTATATATATATATATATATATATATATATATATATATATATATATATATATACAGTGGGCTATGATAAGTTTGTATCCACCCTTGATTACAGCAATTTTGGTTTGGGTCAAAACCTCTCCTTCTTTTTTTCAGTCAATACCGTGTTAGTATCAAGCTACTCTACTCTATGAACGATAGTTGACTTATATTTTCCAATGGAAGTTCGTAAGTAAGAAAGTAAGAAGATTGGTGAATTTCAGCGAGGGCAAATAAAAGGGTGGCATCAGTGTCGCAAGTCAAATAAAGAAATTGCTTGGTTTTTCCAGGTTAATCATCAAACAACGTTCAGGAAGACCAAGCATCGTGTCTGAGCGGCCGAAACGGGCGCCGAAGAGGGAAATCAGAAATTGTCGTCAGTGCGTCAAAGATGTCGCCAACAGCATGGGAATGTCGCCATATGCAGTGAAAAAGACTCTTAAAGAGCTAGACTATCAAAGAAGAGTTGCAGGAAAGAAACCCTTAATTTCAGAGGCTAACAGGAAACAGCCGAATGAACTGGCCGAGAGAATTCGAAAGCAAAGATTATGAATTTTGGCAGTCTGTAATTTGGTCAGATGATCAGATGAAAGTAAATTCTTCCAATATTCCAATTCGAGACAGGCTTATGTTTGGAGAAATCAGAATGAGACTTGGAACACTGAATGTCTGCAGGCGACCGTGAAACATAAAGTGATTGGAGTAATGGTGTGAGGGATATCTGAGCTGATTCATGTTGACAAGCAGTTGAATGGCCCAAAATACTGTCAATTATTAGAGGAAGGACTACTTCCACCATTTGAAACCAATCAGATTGACAAGAATGTCTACCTTTTTCAAGAAGATGTAACGCCATGTCATACGAGCAAAGTAGCAATGGCCTGGAAGGAATCGCAAAGAATCAAATCGCTGCCACGCTGAAATGAATCCAATAGAGCATGTTTGGGAGCACCTTGACCGAAGATTCGAGAGCGTGCAACCAAAATTACGTCAGTGGCAAACCTTAAAGGACATTGCTAAAGGAGTGGCAAAATATGGATCAGAGATTGTTGATAACTTGATCAAATCCATGAAAAATCGAATACAAGAACTGAAACTAGCAAATGGAGGACTTACTCTATATTAGTTCCAAATACTGTTTATTTATGTTGAGTTGGGATTACATAATTAAATTTTGAAATTGGTTGTAGTTTATTTCTCCTGGCTAAAATATTTCTTATATATATATATATATATATATATATATATATATATATATATATATATATATATAAAGAGTACGGACAAGCTACTGCGATTAAGCTTTTTTATTTAATTTTCTTGTTTTCGAACAAATCTTTTCTTCTTTTTTTGAACACAGAGTCTGTAGAAATAATAAAAAAAGAAAAAGCCAACACTCAATAATATTAACTACGAACACGGTCACAATGTTCTGACTGTGTTTGAAAAACATCCCTATAACTCTAGAAACATACATACAACCCATACATCCAGTTAAAAAGGTTAAAATAAAGCCATCCTTGATAATGGCTAAAAGTATAGCCGAAAGCGCCAGGAATTACAAAACATCTGGACAGTTTGTACATTCTCTGTTTCCAGGAAAGAAAACACATGTTTGAACACAAGAAAAATTAAGTAAAAAGCTTAATCGTAGTACCTTGCCTGATGTCTTTAATGAAACATGTATAGATGAGGGATTGCTGCCTAAACAGACAATATATATATATATATATATATATATATATATATATATATATATAAATATATATATATATATATATATATATATATTAAAAACAAAAAATGGTGATTGTTTGTCACTAGTCTCAGTTCAAGCTAAATCTGAAAATACTATATACTGGACAAGTAAGCAACGACGACGTTTTAGAGAAAATGGAAACAAAAGGGACACTTATATTTAACATCAGAAAAGAGTTGTAATTTCTAGGGCACATAATAAGGAAATAGGCTTGGAAAATTTGACACTCACAAGACATATTGAAAGCAAGAGGCGCCATCTCGATCTGGTGTAACGGTTAGCAAGCTTGTCTCGCTAGAACATTTGCGACTCAGTAGTGAGTTCGATCCACACTAGGTGACCCATACTTTCGGCCTTGTGCCACAACTAAGGTGTGCATTGAAACATCAACATATTGATTGCAAGAGGTCCATAGGAAATCAGCGCATAAAGAGTCGTGTACTGTAAATGGTTGCCAGGACAGAAATTATGAAATATAGCGGAAGGACCAAATTTACTAATAGCTACAGAAGACGGGAAGCTGTGGAGAATCACGATCGTCAATGTCCTGAAGGGACACAGCACATAGAAAAAGAAGAATGGGAATTGAAATAATTGGAAAATTTTTTAGGAAAATCTTTTGAATATTCATGCCGGTAAATATAATTAATACTGTTTAATTAAAAGAGAGCATTTTTTTGAATAAATGATATCTATAAAAATAACGTATGAACATAAAATAGATTAAATAGATTGTCGGACTTAATCCATTTCATAATATCCACATTATCGATAGAGACATTATGAACATAGATATCAATTTGGCATGGTGACTGTCAGTTTCACATCGTAAGCTATTTTCACGTGTATTGTGAAGAAAAGGAAAGAGGAAGAGAGAAGGGGTTACTTACGGACGGGTTGCTTGAGCCTCGGGGGAATTGTGTCCAGCTAAACTGGAACCAAATGACCAACTGATATTTATGGTCTTGGTCGGAGGAGGATTGTGGGAAGCAGTTAGCCTCCTTATAAAAACCCTCCTCTGTATTCTGATTGATCTATTTTCTCTATCAGCCGACACGTGACTGGTTATTTGTCGTGCTGAAGGATTATTTCTTTTTTTTCTGCTCTGTTACTCGACCTAGTTGGAGCAGGTCGCAAGAGGAGGATTCCTTTTGCAACCCTTACCAGGCTGTCGCTGCTCTCTTCTGGGTTTTCCCTACTTTACTGTGTCGAAAGTTTTTTTTCTCGACAAATTGCAAAAGGACCTTCTACAGAAATTTGTTTTTTTTTTTTTTTTGTTAACGGCATTTCTTTAAAAAGAAAAAAAAAAAATGGATGTTACTAAAGAACAGATCCTTCATAGGTTGACTGTTCTTAAAATCAAAGTCGAGGAACGACTGAAGTTGTGTCGTGGAGACAGAGTAACGACTCATGTTTTCTCTGTCTTCCGAAAGGATATTCTGCAATACATCTTCGAAATGGAGACTTGTATCACAAAATTAGAGCTGGGCTCCTTCCCGAGACGGACTTGTTTGAGACCGAAGCTGAATGGGCGCCTCGACTAATGGAGTACCACCGAGAACTGGGCGATCTGGATGGTTCATTTTCTCCCAGTTCCTGCTTGGATCCTGTTTCCCAGTCGTTTGGGGTTCCGTCAACACCTGGAAGAAGTTCGGCTTCCTTTGTTGTCAAACCTCCGCAAATACAAATAACGGGGCCCACCTTTAGCGGACTTGAGATGGCTGACGACCACATGAGTTTCCGGAATTTTTGACGAGATTCGAAAACTGTGTGGTTGGCATGGCCAATGACTCTGAAAGATTAAACTTTCTGAAATGTTCCTCTCCGACAGAGCTTTAAGACTGATTAACCATTTGAGTTGCACGGATGCCAACTATCAGCGTGCTCTTTCGGTGTTAAAGAGGGAGTATTTGGACATTGATGAGATAATCGACCAGATATTTCAAGACATTCTAGACTATGTTCCTAAAAAGGACATCTGCTGCTCTGGTCTGGGTGAATTTATCTCCAGGACTGCCTCTCTCTTGGAGGAGCTAGGGAATTTTTTTTCTTGCGACTTTTCGGTGGACGATTCTGGTGGAGCTCGCCTAATGGCCAAGATTCTTTTTCAGAAATTTCCCAAAGAATTGAAGGGGAAATGATAGGACTAACAGGTAAACGAATACCATCATTGTCTGCTATATTGGAACTTACAAGTGAGGCAGTCAAACGATTACGGGTTAAGGGGAAGCGCGTCTGCTGCTTCTACATTCACCACTGGCCAGGGTTCTTCTCAAAAAACCGCACGGAGGGCCACTGTTACTTCTTCCTTTCATGTGGATTCCAACAACCTGACTTCTGCTGGTTATTCCCGTAGCTTGCCCCCCATCCTATTGGTCACTTTTTTCAATGGAGAAAAATGGTGTCAGTTAATTGCCTTTTGGACACTGGTAGTGGGCGTTCGTACTTGTCTGCTGATGTACTGAGGGACTTGGGTTCAGTTGAGACTGTTGGAGTCAGTTGTCGGTTTAGACTTTTCACCCTCCTTGGTGAGTGTGACCGGAATTTCACGGAGGTGGTTCTGGGAGTTGACCTTGGTTCTGGTGAGGCTTTTGGCTTCCTCTGTTTTGGTCACTGATGCAATGGACTTGTCTGTACGACTGGCTCCTTGGAGACCCTGTTGGGTGCTTTTAGGGCAGCTGACTATAATTTGGCTGGCCAATTTGAGGCCGGGTCAGACCTTGTGCTTATCAAAGGGCATTATTGGATTGGACCTTATTCATCGATTGATTACATTGAAGTTGGTCCCCTGTCTGAGGGGTTGGGCATTTTCTGTTCCGTCAGGCCTGGTTCCCTTTGGAACTGTGGACTCCTTTTGTCAGGAGACAAGATCCCTTGTGAAGTGGCCCACCTCTCCTTTAATACTGTAATGGGGATACCCCGAAGTGAATTCCTCACATTTGTGCTTCGTTCTTGAAAACCAACCAACCTACCTTGACCCTTTGGCGGAGTTTTTTCCTGACAGTGCAGTACAAAGAGGATTGGAACGGATGTTTGACATGGAGTCCCTAGGAATATCTGATGAGGATACCTTCTCTGATTATGATCAAGAACAGATGAGACGTTTTAAGGATACTGTGGAGCTCAAGGATGGGAAGTATTAGGTGGAGCTTCCTGGCATTCTGATAAGTTGGCTCGGGTCCCATCCAATCACGCCGTTTCTTTGCGCATCTTGGACCGGGTGGCTTCAACCCTGACTAAAAGAATATTTATCTGGAATACTTAGAGGTGTTCCGTCAGCAAGAACAGGATGGAATAATTGAAGAGATTTTTGTTCCCCAACACGAATTTGATAAATATGTGTGGATTCCACATCGACCGGTTTTCAGGTCTGACCCAACAGCTACTACCAAAATCAGACCTGTGTTCAATTGCAGTCTGAAGACTGGTGGTGGATTGTCCCTGAACGAGGCAGCTTACTCTGGGGTCAATCTAACTGGAGATATGTTGAAGTTATTATTGTCTTTCAGAACTAACAATTACGTTCTGCTAGCAGACATTCGAAAGGCATTCTTGATGATTCATCTCAAGTTGGAGACTGACAAAAACCGGTTTTGTTTCTTCCTTAAGGATGGGGATCGTCTTCGCTGTTTTCGATATACCACCTTGATATTCGGGTTCACCTCAAGCCCCTTTGTACTGGGGTGTATCCTGAAACTACATGCAGCAAGATACCCACTGGACGCTTGCCGCAGGATGATTGAGGACAGATTTTATGTGGACAACCTTGTAACATCGGAAGCAGATCCAGTGAAGCTGGCGAAATTGTACTCCCTGGCACGGGAACGTTTGCAGGAAGGCGGCTTTGTTATTCAGTCCTGCAACTCCAACGATGAGGCTCTCGAGCCAGGATGAAAGAAGATGGTACACTGAGTGCACATGATGAAGAATGGGAGAAGGTACTGGGTTACCGATACAACCCTCTTTCAGAAGAGATGCACGTGGGCCACGTCAGGTGCGATCCCGATGCGTCAACAAAGAGGGGAGTGCTTTCTGAGTCAGCCAAAATTTTTGACCCTTATCTCTTTGTCTCCCAGTTACGGTTCGCAGCCGAATACTTATTAGGTCTATGTGGAAGAATGGTTTGGGTTGGGATGATCCTCTCCCTACTGCGGTTTTAAGTGATTGGAGGGAGCTTGCTGGGGACCTGTCTGGACTGAGTGACTTCCATTTTTATCGAAAGGTTCTCGATGCGAGACAGCCTGGAGATATGTACCTCTTTGCGACGCTTCCACGGAGGCATATGGATTTGCCGCTTACATTGTGCAAAATCATCGATCGTCCTTGGTGTTTGCTAAGGCTAAGGTCGCTCCGATGAAAGACAAAACTCTACCTGTTTTGGAGTTAATGGCTGTTTATCTCGCTTTCAAGTGCCTACCAACAATCCTGGACAACTGTGAAGGGTTTGTTCCAAGTAACTTATGTGTGGCTACTGATGCCCAAGTAGTGTTGTCTTGGCTCTTGTCTCAATCCATGGCCATCAAAAACATTTTTTGCTAGAAACCGACTCAAGGACGTCCTGCAAATGAACCTTGGGTTAGAATCCCGTTACGGCCTGAAGACTCTCTTCAAATATGTGGATTCTGCACATAATCCGGCCGATCTGATCACGAGGGAATGACGTTGAGGAAGTTTCGTTCCAACTTCCAATTTTGGTGTTCTGGTCCTTCTTGGTTGTGTGAGGGAATCATCCAGTGGCCGACACAAGACTTGCCTTGTTTAAGGAGACGTGCCAGCAGATGGCCCGTACTTCAGTGCACTGTTCTATGGTTCTGAACCAAGAATACCTCTCCGTCATACCCTTTCACAGGTTCTCAACATTTTCTGGGTTACTGAGAGTTACCTCACTGGTGTTCAAGTTCATAGCCATTCGGCTAGGACGGGAGTGGGATTACAGATCTAAGGCAGCCATTTACCTGATGAGAGTTCTCCAACGACATGAATTCCCTTCAGAGGTTGAGTATTTAATGAAGCCAGCAGGAAGATCTGAACCCGTCAGAGTTCGTGCCCTGGATCTTTTTTGGACTCGGATGGGTTAATCAGATCAAGAGGAAGAATCGACCGATCTTCATATTTTACCTATGAAATCAAGAACCCTATCCTGATAGGGAAACACCACCCTGTGACCAGACTTATTATTTTGGATTGTCATATAAAGTGTTGTCACCTTGGAACTGGATCTACTTTGGCTGAGTTGAGGCGGAGCGGCTACTGGGTCCCTCAAGGAAGACAGGCCGTCAACAAGGTTCTAAAGTCATGTGCCAGATGCAAACGATACAATTCGCGACCAGTACTGCCGAGTGCTGCGGCCAGCTTACCAACTCATCGAGTCGAATTTGAGGTCCCCTTACCAGCATACAGGCGTTGATTTCACCGGCCATTTCTGGGTGAATGATGGTAAGCAGGACAAGAAGATGTACTTGCTCTTGTTCACGTGCTTGAATATCAGAGCAATACATATTGAGTTGGTTCCAGACATGAGTGTGCTATCCTTCTTTCAAGCCCTGGTTCGCTTCACCAACCAAAGTGGAGTTCGGAAGTAATCTACAGTGACAATGCTAAAACCTTTCTGGGAAGCGGAAGACTTTTTAGTCGCCTCTCTGTCTTCCAGGAGTATAAAAGCAAGTATGGTTCTTGCGGGTTAAAACTAAAACCATCCCTCTGTTTTCACCTTGGTACGGGGGAACATGGGAGCGTTGCATTAAAACGGTGAAGGATTGCCTTTTTTAAGATTCTTGGCAGAGGTAAACTGGATTATTTTACCCTCTTGACAGTGGTCTCTGATATTCAGAGATCGGTCAACAACCGACCTCTGACCTATCAGTTGTCTGCTGATAACAATGCTGCTGCTATCACACCCAACATGTTACTTAGGGCCCAACAAGAGTCCGGGGCTGTTGTTGCGATTGAACAAAAATGACATCGCTTCTGCAGTACCAGCCAGTAGAAAAGGCTCGTGGAAGCAATGGACATCAGGAACCAGTATTTATTAAGGTTCCATGAGTCCTGGTACAAGGAATACCTTCTGGAGCTGGGAAGAAGGGTCCAGGACGCACACGGTTGCGGACAGAGAACCGGCTTCAGAAAGATGATGTGGTCCTGATTAAGAGTCCTCTGAAACCGCGACCATTTTGGGTCTTGGGGACAATTACAGATCTCATACCCGGTGATGATGGTGTGGTCAGGTCTGCTCGTGTCCGAAAGGGGGTGGTCTCGAAGAGGTACACTCTTTGAAACACCTCTACCCACTGGAACTTTCCTGACAGCTAACCGTTCTTCTGAGTTACCAACTAGTGGTCCTGTGTCACCCCTGGGAGTGCTTTGATTGCAGAGAGGACGAGGTTCCATCATGTTCTGCTGCCAACGATGAGGAGCATGTCTGGTTGTGTCCTGTGTGCAACTCTCCTCAGGGAAATCTGGACATGATCGGGTGTGATTCTTGTGATGAATGGTTCCATTTTCGTTGTGTTGGCATTGACGAGGAGCCGCCTGAAAGGCAGAAGTGGTACTGCCCTGAGTGTGCGCCCCAAAGACGACGCAGGGTAGACCAAGTCTGCTTCCCGCCTAATTGGCAATCAGTTAGCCATTTAGAAATAAGAACTCAACTCGCCTGTCAGGGGGAGACATTGTTACCCGTTTTTTTTTTGTTTTTTGTTCTTTGTTTCTCTCTTCTCTTTCTTTTCTACACGTCTTTTTTTGTGTTTTTGCTGTCGGGAATGTGTGAAGAAAAGGAAAGAGGAAGAGAGAAGGGGTTACTTACGGACGGGTTGCTTGAGCCTCGGGGGAATTGTGTCCAGCTAAACTGGAACCAAATGACCAACTGATATTTATGGTCTTGGTCGGAGGAGGATTGTGGGAAGCAGTTAGCCTCCTTATAAAAACCCTCCTCTGTATTCTGATTGATCTATTTTCTCTATCAGCCGACACGTGACTGGTTATTTGTCGTGCTGAAGGATTATTTCTTTTTTTCTGCTCTGTTACTCGACCTAGTTGGAGCAGGTCGCAAGAGGAGGATTCCTTTTGCAACCCTTACCAGGCTGTCGCTGCTCTCTTCTGGGTTTTCCCTACTTTACTGTGTCGAAAGTTTTTTTTTTCCGACAGTATTTATAAATATTCTCACTAAGAGTGTATTTGAAGAGGAGACAAAAGAAATAGAAAGAGACAAAGGGAAAAACAATTCTTAGTCGATTCGTTTCGTCCTCAGGCATTGTCTTGATAAAAGACCCTCTGAGGACGAAACGCATTGGCTAAGAATAATTTTCCTCTTGTCTCTTTTTATTCATATACTAACCGTATAACACGTCATCAACCGGGTCTTTCATTACTGGTAATTTTCGCCGTTCAATTGGAGCAGTTTAAGCTTAAAGTTAGCCCGCCCGAAAATCAATATTAATAACAACAATTGGGTCCAACTGAGTTGGGTGGGGGGGGGAGAAACAATTTGAATTGACCCTGAAAAGGGCCGTTTTTGCGCTATCAATCTTGTTTAAGCATCACGTGCAGCAGCTGTTGAAGTAGTGTTTCTCTCCAGCCGTTGAGTCCTTTGATCATCATTTTCAGCCTTCCGCACAGAAGCGTTCGGATGAAACGCATAAACAACATCCGATCACACACACACACACACACACACACACACACACACACACACACACACACATGCATACGCACACATTTTGAGAATTATAAATATAAATAATATTATTGTAACAATTTAAACTATTTACAAGAAGTATTGGACTCAAAACCAGCCCTGAAAATTTATCTATCAAACAAAAAAAAATTAATCGAAGTCGGATGAAAACTGTGGAAACACATAACACACACACACACACACACACACACACACACACACACACACACAACATACATACACACACACACATTTTGAGTATTATATATATATATATATATATATATATATATATATATATATATATATACAAGTATAGGATTGATGTATACAGAATAAATTCCAATAACCAAAAATACTATTCTTAAAAGAGTGCTCAATATAGAGCAGAGCAAATATAATTATTTATTCGAATATTATAACATAAATATGAATTTTCGAAAAAATAATTATATATATGTATGTGTGTTTGTGTGTGCTGGTTACAATTTCAGACGAATTTCTGCTAAGAACATCTAATTACACAAATTTATAGACAAATCCTATAAATGCATGTTGGGATTTCTTCCTAACCAACAAAAATGGACCAATTTTCAATATTCTATAATTGCTTGACTGTTTCTTTAGCATATGTACACAAATTCTTTTTGTGAACTTTTTGCCTTATTTACTGTCGCTTCGGCTAGTTTTGACTTGCATATATGTTTTTTGTTTACTATTATTTTGCCCTGTTCTTTTCCTTCCTTTGTTATTGTTTATTGAGAACATTGTCAATTCCGTTTGTTTTAGAATGCTGTCAATTACTCTTAACTATGCCCAATTACTCCACAATATATATATTGGAGGCACGGTGGAGCAGTGGTTAGCGGCTTGGATTGAGGAATCGCAGAGCCGAGTTCGAATTCCAGTCGAATCCACTGCATTCACTTACGTGCTAATACCCTTGGGAAAGGTATGTATCCTCTTCATCTCCCTCCAGCTATGGGTAAAATAGCAGGACAGACTGGGTTCTATAGCCTTGGATGGCAACTGGTCTAGGCGAAGGACAACTCTGAATTCAAAACCTGCGGAGGGTCGTTTGGGAACCTTGTGGCATGCATTCGGTGCACCAGGTTTCTGTATTCGTCCCTCCAAAAAGTGTGGCTGGTCCTGCACAAGGCCTTCACCACTATAAACAAATCTCTTGTGCCGGTGTCGGTTCCTGGGGACTTATCGGCCTGACCCTCATACGTCGAACGCGACGGGAGAGTCTATTATATATATATATATATATATAAGATACAACTTAGGTGAGATGATCATGTTGTGAGAATGGAAGTGCATAGGCTTCCAAAAAAGGTGCTGTATGGACAACTACCAAACTCTAAGCGTTCAGTTGAACGTCCAGCTGTACGCTACATAGACAAATTGAAAGACAACTTGAAACGTTTCAACTTTGATCTGATAACCTAGGAAGTCCGAGCATCAAACCGGAAGGAGTGGCGTAAGACATGTTTCATTAAGTTAAAGGATTCTGAAGACATTAGACTGAAGCACCGTGATCAGCTTCGTCAAGCTCTGAAGCAGAGATGGCATCAACATCCTGCTTTAACAGATTTCATCTGTCAAGACTGGGATAGTAGTACAGATGAAATATGTTTTTTCCTTACCTAGAACGAAAGGCTGACCCTCATTTATCGTTCACGATTGGAGAGTTCACTATATATATATATATATATACATATATATATATATATATATATGTTGCAGTTTTTTGTGTATATATACTAGTGAGTTAACCCAAATGCCTTGACTCACTTTATAGTCCACCAATAGAAGGTTAACCAATCAGAAGACGTAGAACATTCTATCTGTCGTGTATAAAGGCGGCCATTTTTGTTCACTCTACCCGAATGTCCAGTCCAGCTTGTCAGGCGAAGAGATAACAGAAGGACGAACTATGCTCTGCTACTTTTATCGAAATATCCACTGCTAACCTGAACAACGCTTTCCTACTGTCTTCAAAATATTCACTGCTAACCTCTGGATTCTATACTCGAAGACGACCGTCATGATGAATATATATATATATATATATATATATATATATATGCGTGTGTGTGTTTGTGTGTGTAAATATTGCGCTTTTGAAGTTGACGAATTAATCATATTCATTGAACATAGCCAAATCCATTCAAACTTCGACATTAAGAAGAACAGAAAACAATAATACGTTATAAGAATAACCTTTTCTAAATGTGATCTTAGTAATAACGATACAAGTGCAAGATTTAGTAAAGTGCACAGACACTTAAAATCGACCTTGAAAATGAGATTTCAGAATTTGGGCGCGATTAAGGAGGACGCAAGTAGGCAGATGGTGATCATCTCGAAAGAAGGTTTTGTGCCCTCTTCTGAAAAGTAAAAGGAGTCCTGGAGGATAAATGAGATCACTGCCGCAGATTTCTTTGTCAACTGCTTGTCCACTAGGGCTGAGGCGCTGTACATCCCTGTTCCTGGGCAGAAGTAATGGTGGCCAACATAACGCTGTTTGAAGAATGAGACAACGCAACTTGTAAGTCACAGTTAGATACTTAGGAGCACTCTCAATCGGGAACTCTTAGAGACGGGTGTTACCCAACGTGAAGTTATTTCTAACTCGGCCACACCTGTAATATTATGCGTTGCTTTATGAAAACCTGTCATATCGCAAACATTAGGCTGTGATGCGTGTGTCTGGTATATCTTTAATAGACTTGGTATTATTATAAGTACAGTCATCGCTGTTTATGGTCACGTAGCCGAGTGGTTAGAACTTTCGCATTCTGACCATGAGACCCGGGTTCGAATCTCACTATGGCTGATTTGCCTGATGTTATCGGACTGAACGGGTCGATCTGAGCGTGAAGCATCTTTTGGAAAGTGCCTGAAAACCATACCACAGGTTGACCCAAGTCTTTTGAGTGAAATTGGTAGACGGAGCCCTTGGGCACCGTCGATAGCTGTACTAGCACGAGGTCAAAAGTCATCGTGGCCGAGGGTTTGAGTGTTCTGGCCTTGTTCAAATTGTTGATCACACTCTTTCCCAGAAACTGTAACTAAGGTCTGCTCAGCAAAGTTGCAGTATAAACCACAAGTTGGCTCTGTGGGTATTGAATAAGCGTCTTCAATAGGGATTGGCTAGCCGCCCTAGTAGACGGTTATCCTCGAATACGAGTGGCCAGCTATACACACATAAATCCCTCGTTTATCGCTGTCAATCAGTTCTAGACCCGATAAACGAATTTCCGTTAAGTAGGATTCTTTATCTAAATTTAATATTTTCGTAGTTAGAGCATAGAAAACCTGTTTACGATCTTCTAAATAGGGTTTTTGACATTATAAGTGCTCTCTACAGACATACATCTTTTTGACATTATAGGAGCTCTCTAGAGACATACATCTTTTTGACATTATAGGAGCTCTCTAGACATAAAATAATACTCCTTTACATTCATATTATTCAATATATTACACAAAATAAGAGAAAATAAGACATATTAGATGTTACAAATATCATATTATTATTATTGTAGATTAAAATCATACAAAAAGTTCTTCGCTTCATCATCGAACAAGTTGCCTTATTTTCCTAGGTTAGTATGAAACTAGGAAAATGATTCAACTTGTGCGTTGATGAAGCGATGAAAAGATGTACTGCACAACAAAAGGTTACTGCTTCTCTAAAGCACGACTTCAGTAGAAGAGTCTTCAAGTTGTTCGCCATCTTATTATGCTGAAGGTATACTAAGCCTAGGCGATGGGTGTCTGAGTGCGCGGCTAAAAATAAAAAAAATAAAAAACATCGTGTTGTTGACACTGTCTTTTCATCAGCGTGAGGAGACTTTTGTAGGTTTCCAACGCTCCCTGAAGTGCATTCCGGAACCGAAAAAAAAAAAAAATAATAAAATAAAAAAAAATAACACGATAGATTGAAAGCCGCGAAAATCGAAGCGCCAAGTGGCGAGGGACGACTGTATAATGGGATTCGGATATCTTTACCTCAGCTATTTTGTTTGTGTGCTGCCCTTTCACTCAATAATAACAAATTAAATAATTAGTTCAGTAGGATCACAATTGCAGGCAAGATGGAGTAGGAACAGCGATACGTCTTGAACTGTGCAAACGGCTTGGGTCCGAACATGGAAACAAACAGTATCAGTAAAAACGGATGCCGTTTTCTTAACAGAAAAATGATACGATACTCTGGAAGTTTAAGGTTTAGAGTGGCAACCTTATCCAAGCAAGATAACCAAACTTGATAATCGTAAAGAAAAAAAAAAAGAAAAGAAAAGAAAAACTACCAGACCGTATAAATAGCTATGCCAGCGGACTACAGAATGAAAATGAAAGAAAGCCAAGCAAGTGGATAAATACTAGAAGTTCGCTCTGGAATTTAGCGATGTGTGGAGTAGGCGCACTTAAAGTTGGAATCTAGTCCAATACTTGTAAATTAATTTCCCTTTAAAATCAGGAGTTGATTGATAAGTAAGTTCTCTAATCAGGCAAAACAAGTTTTAAACTAATTAAATTAATGAAACTAGTATTAAAATTATTCGGACCGTTCGAAAAGGCCCCAAAGCTAATAAACAATGTTTTAAACCAGATAGACCAATAAAACTGGTGTTAAAATTAAGTAAATTTATTTCTCTTCAAAATGACGAGAGTTCATTGATAAGTAAGATCTCCATTACTATAAAACAAATTTTATACCAGATACAATAATTAAACTAGTATCAAAATAAATTAAAGTTATTAGGACTGATTGATAATATCTGCAAACCAATAAACCATGTTTTATACTAGACAAAATATTGAAACTGATATTAAAATTAAGTAAATTAATTTCTCTTTTAGATAACGTAGGTTGGTTGATAAGATATCCAATCGTATAAAAATACATTTTAGACCAGATAGAATAATTAAATTGGTAGCAGAATGAAGTAAATTTATTTGTTAAATTTTGCATCAGAAAAAATAATGAAACGTGTATGAAATAGATAAAGGGTGCTCCAATAACTTGGACGGATTTTAAATATGAATTAAGTTTAAGCGTCTAATGATTTTCTTCTTTTTCTTTCAGATTTAACAACTTAAGTCGTTGGCAATTTCAACCATAGAAAGACTAACAATCAAACAAACGTGTTAAACTTTCAAGAGTGCAGTTGGAAAAATTGTTCGTAAATTCAAACAAACTGGGTCGGTGGCAGATGTAAAAACACTATTGCGTGCTCGTTTACGCCGTTCAGCTGAAAAAAATTGCTGCAGTTCACGTGAATGTGGCCGAAAATCAAGACGCCTATATTCGTCATCGCGCGCAGGAATTGAACGTCTCCACAACGTTACATCGTTTCCAATTGCATTCTCCGTTGGTCGATTATGTTGACCAAAAAAAATCGCGAAGTGCGCTAAATGCATTTCTGTTTGAACGTCCCTTTTTCGTAATAGGTTTTGATAATTTTAACACGTTGTTTGATTGTTAATCTTTCCAGGGTTGAAGTTACCAAAGACTTAAGTTGATAAATCTATTTATGAATCTATTTTGCTTCTCTATTACCTATATATCTCAAATATCAGAGTAATGGGCGTACGGCAGTAGCAATTTGAACGCCGGTGCTTGTCCGACCACCGGAGTTAAGCATAGTTTTAATATTATAATCATTATATGAACACACTGACGAATAAAATTCGATCCTGTATGAAGCAATACTCGCTAAACATCTAGCAAGCTTTAAGAAGAAAAAATTCTTTGAAGAATCCCGAAGCAAATAAAATCTCAGGGCATGGAGTTGATATTGAAATCTCTATGGTGTGGAAATATTTTAGAAATGGGTCAATATTTTGCCAACAGTGGAACCAGTCTTAGGGGAAATACTGCTCCTTCACCATTCGTAGGCACACCTAGAATAATAAGCAGTTGTTTGTACCTGTTTTCATTAAAGAGAAAAAAAGATCAGCGTTTGCATATTCTTGACCATAGAATCAAAATGAAAAAGAAGCATACAGCCGAAATGAAAACAATCAGGTTTGTCTTTTGCAAAAGTCATTTCACTGTAAGCAAGGCGATGAATTAAATGCTAAGAGAAATCAACACATTTTTTGTTGATCATTTCACCCCAAGCAAGGCAATAAAGCCACTAAGAGGCAAGGGGTTACTGAGAGTGAAAGAAGTTGAGAAAACTTTACGGAGGAGAAAGGGTAATAAAAAGAATAGAATTTAAGGAGACTGAAGATGACTATTGACGTTGCATTTAAATATTTGTAGATTGCAGTTGGGGCCGAACATGAGAGCAACGACAAAGTTTTAGAGGATATGGAAACAAAAAGGACACTTGTAACTAACCTCAGGAAAAGACAACTGAAATTTCTAGGACACATAATGAGAAAAGAAGGCTTGGAAAATTTGATACGCACAGGGCAGATTGAAGGCAAGAGGCACAGGGGAAATCAACACATAACTTACTTAGTGAACATGAGTAAATTTCGTCACGGATCAAGGTTTAGAGGAAATTACAAAAAGACAAAATTTATTAAGAGCTACTGAAATTTCTAGGACACATAATGAGGAAAGAAAGCTTAGAAAATCTGATACGCACAGGGCAGATTGAAGGCAAGAGGAACAGAGGAAATCAACGCATAACTTACTTAGTGAACATGAGTCGATACATTCTTCATTATAACTATCATTTTATTGCTAGATGGATCAGATCGAAAAAAGAATCAGCAATATTATTGGTCCTGATCTGGCAGCTTGGCTTCAGTCACTTGCCCACCTCCGTAAGGTTGCCTCTCTGTGTCTTTACTATAAATATTATAAATTTTATATTATAAATGGTAATTGTTCAGACAAGCTCTTCACTGTTGTTATTTTATTCCCCTCCCCCGACAGACAATGAATTGTAAATATGGGGACTAGTTAGGACTTTCATGGAGACAATGAGGTATTATGGTGAATGTAGTAAGAAAAGTAAGTAAGAATGCGTTGTTTTGGTGTTAGGAATATTGTTTTGGGCCAGTGTTTGTGGCTAGCTAAGTTTAACATTAAGACAGAAGAAGACCTTTTTCCCTGTTCCTCATTTTGGCCTTGTGCCACATTTTGTAAATAAATTACAAATATATATCGCTCTTCCCTATATTATCAAGACTTTATGAATATAAGTCCAGGACTAGACTAACATCAAGATCTCATTAATTGACAGTTGAGCTGGCTAGATGTAGCCGTAACTTCTATGCTAACAGTTTCTTTTCTCGCACTTCTCGCGTGTGGATTTCCTTTCCGGCTCCATGCTTTGCAGCCAACTTTAATCTTCAAAAATTTAAATGCAATCCCAATCGCTATCTACTCTCCTCCTGATTACTCTTTTAAAATTATCTCCGTTCATTATTAATGTTTCTGTTCCTAATTCTTTGACACTCTGTAACCCCTTGTGTCTTAGTGGCTTTACTGCCTTGCATGGAGTGATAGCGATTAGAAAAGAAAAAAAAGATTTAAGTCATCTAATTGTTTCTGATGGTGTGTGTGTATATATATATATATATATATATATATATATATATATATATATATGTATATGTATGTATGTATGTGTGTGTGTGTAAATATTATTGCAGGATATCAGATATTAAGAAATGTTTGTTTGTTTTTGATGTAATGAATATGCATACACCTGGGTTCCTCCTCACAGTAATATGATTGGCTGGTGTCAGCTATAAATACAGACTGATGTGGAAGGACAGGGACGACGCCTATTGGCCTAAGCCTATTGGCCTAAGCCTATTGCCTACCACTACGACGAGGACCAGTCCATTACGGTTACATGCTAGATTTTCCTACCCGGTTACAGTAGTCAACAACCACTTTGCTACTTCGAACAAATATATACTCTTCAGGGACATATCAGTTTCATTTTTTTGTAATATTCTGGGTCAGTAAACTCTTCTTTATTACTAGTATTTTTTTACTAGTTATACATCATCTAATTACTTCTTTTTATTACTAGTCTTAACACGTTTATTATTTTTACTATTGTAATACTCTGCGTCGATAAACTCTATATAAATACTATTATTTTAATAAATGTTTTTGTCTATCTTAATATTATTGCTTTTTCTTCATATCGCCCTGAGTCGATACACTCTTCATTTTTACTATTATTTTATTACTTTAGTTTTATTCCGTCGTAATATTTTTACAACAGATTTGGACTTACGGCCACATCACGTTGAAACACAGGTTCCGGTACGATCATCGAAGTTAAGCAACGACAACCTTGGTCATTAACATAAATGAATTACCGTTTGGAAATATCAAGTACTGAAAGCTTGTATGTGCGAGTGGTGTAATGAATAACTGTTCGAAATTGTTAATCGGAGACCCGAGTTCGAATTCCAGTCGGCTTCGTTATATTCACTTACGGGCAAGTAGACTTGGGAAAGGTATCAATCCACCTCTTCTTTCCCCAGCTATGGGTTAATTAGTAAATCATGTATCAGTAAACTATTATTATCTCAAAAAGAATTCTTAAAATCTAAAAATATTTTCAGCCTTCATTTAACCTGTTATGGATTGATAAGCCGTAGAAAACAAAATGACTTTTAGACTAACAAAGTAAAATCGAAAATAAAACATAACTCCTGACGGAACTTGGATTCTTATTGAATACCTCAGGATAAAAATCAGCAATAATAATAAAACTACTAAAAAAATAATTAAATAAAACTACTAATTAAAAAATAATTGAATAAAACTACTAATTAAAAAATAATTAAATAAAACTACTAATTAAAAAATAATTAAATAAAACTACTAATTAAAAATTAATTGAACAATACTAATTAAAAAATAATTAAATAAAACTACTAACTAAAAAAATAATTAAATAAAACTACTAATTAAAAAAAATAATTGAATAATACTAATTAAAAATAATTAAATAAAACTACTAATTAAGAATAATTAAATAAAACTACTAATTAAAAATAATTGAACAATACTAATTAAAAAATAATTAAATAAAACTACTAATTAAAAAATAATTAAATAAAACTACTAATTAAAAAATAATTGAACAATACTAATTAAAATAATTAAATAAAACTACTAATTAAAAATAATTAAATAAAACTACTAATTAAAAAAATAATTGAATAATACTAATTAAAATAATTAAATGAAACTACTAATTTAAAATCATTAAATAAAACTACTAATTAAAAAATAATTAAATAAAACTACTAATTATAAAATAATTGAATAAAATTACTAATTAAAAAATAATTACGAAAATATTTACAGATCGTGATAGCTATTAGAGAGATGTGATTAAATATACTTTAATGTATAAAAAAAATATTGAGTATTATTATTATTTAGGTAATAAGCATTATAATATAGCACAAATAGATATATACGCATTTTGTACGTATTTATGGTTAGTTTATAACTTCTAATATCTGTTAGCATCCCATGGAAAAGGCCTGATATAAAAGGAATAATATCACATGATACAATATTTGAAATACGCTCTTTTGTTAGAGATAGAAGGACTGTTGCGAAAGACGTTATATTTTTTTCTTTTAAGTTATTAATAGGTATCTTTATTTTGATGAAAATGATGAAAAAGATTTTAAAGCAAACTTAAGATTCTTACGAAAATTCGGATACAAAAGCTATTCCGACTCTTCTGTTTTAATTAATTAGTAAATTTAAAAATTATACATTAATTACTAATTCTTTTAATTAATAACTATTTGCGTTCAGTTGTTGACATTAATATCTAGCTGCTGACGTGTTAAAATTTATTCAGTATTATTATTGTGTAGGTAGTAAGCATTATAACATAGCACAAATAACTATATTGTGGGAAAAAGGAATTTTTGACAATATACGCATTTTTTACGAATTTATGGTTATTTTTTAACTTTTATCAAAAGCGACATTCTTGTACATTTAGTTATGGATAATATTATACATTAATTACTAATTTTTTAAATTAATAACTATTTGTGCCAAGTTGTTGACATTAATAGCTATCTGCTGATGTGTTAAAATTTTGAAATAATGCAATAATAAATATTTAAATTTCATCTCTCTGATAAATGTCATGATCTGTTAATCTAAAACCAGTTAACAAATATATTACTAGTTAACCATAGCATAACTAAAGACTATATTCTATAGCTGAAATGGTTAAGGCAACGCATATGAAGGTCGGGCTCTCGACGTTTTTCAAGTTTGGAACTAAGTATTTAAAATTTCCAGTTGTGTGCTGTAACTTATCTATGATTAGCGTGCCTTAGTTACAATTTCAGGGAGAGAGCACATAATCTGTCATGACCAACAGTCTCAACAAGGCTAGCACTTTCATACCCTCGGTCATGATGACTTGTGATTTCGTGTTAGCACAACCATCGGCGGATCTCAAATGGTTCCGTCTACTCAATTTCATTCACAGGTCTTGGATCAAACCGTGGTATGGTTTTTAGGCGCTTTCGAAAGCTAACAGTTTCTTTTCTCGCACTTCTCGCTTGTGGAACTCTCTTCCAGCTCCAGGCTTTCCAGCTAATTTTAATCTTCAAAAATTTAAATCGCTATTTTCAATCGCTATTTTTGTGATGTCAACGAACACTCGTCACTTTTGTGGTGCCAACGGATACTCGTTGTCACTTCCCGGGCCGATAACATCAAGAAGTCACTTTCCTAACAAATCTAACATGGTGAGATTGGAACCCGGGTCTCATGGTCGGAAAGTGAATCTTCTCAACCTCGACCACGTACTCAGCTAGCAAATATTTACGCAATAAATGGGAACTTAATTATTGCTTAAGATTAACGCCAAAATGGTTCATTTTAACAAATCCGGTCATATGGTTAATAATCGGTAGAAGAAATGTATTTTCCCGCTCAAAATGCGAAATCGGAGAGACTAGTTCGAATTCCAGTCGACACTAAGCAACTAAAACATTACTGGTTGTTGAAGAATGAGAAACGGAAACATTACTCAAAAGCGGGAACCAAATGAGTAATCTGGAGGACAGTAGATAGATGTTATATAGGAATAAAGTGTCGCTGCCGACACTTGAGTTTGAACATAGATCGCCAGTGAGCAAAAAAGTAGACCACGTGACCATAGAAGAAACGCATAAGTAGGAATTAGCTTGGTGACTAACGTTTTTGTGGTCATAGATATTCAGTTTTTCCTAACGACCATTTTCCTATCATATAGACTAGAGTTTCGGTAACCTTTTGGAGAGGGCGAACCAGAAATCTATGCGGTGTCTCAGAGAGCTGCCATGATATCAAATGTACGATAATAAATTGTCTCGAGTTCAGATCGCTCCGTCCAGTGTTTGGTCTGGAGGTTTAAATTAAACAACGAAGTTAATGTTATATTATTTATACAAGATTCCTTATTTTACTGTAGAAATAACAGGATAACAGCTAACAATCACTCCCCCCTAATGCAAATTTCTTACTACAAAAGAAATACAGTTAGAAATGGCAAATTATGTAATGAGGCACTTTTCTCTGCTTATTGTTCGATAACCTTTCTAGATCAGGTGAAAGATTTGTTGATGGCAGGAGCAAAACATCATCCAGGTAGCCATCACCCAACCTTGTTTTTAAGCGACTCTTGGTATATTTAATTTTCGAAAAATGTTCTTCACAAGCATATGTAACTTCCAAATAATGTTACTATCATTTTCGTATTATTCAATAGACTTCAGTTCCGCTTGGCAAAAACATATTTCGTGTAGAAGTCAGCAGTGTATTCGGAATTGTAAGTCGATTAACTCCAGCTGATATATTTCTGCCACTTGCTCCACAAATGAATTAGATAATTAGCGTCCAGGTGTTAAGCTGGCGGGTCGGGCAAAAATCCTTCGCCGGATGTGGCCCAGGGGCCGGGGGTTGCTGACTCCTGATATAGACCATTAAACAATTTTTTACCGGATCCATCTCTGGCACGTGTAGGTGGAGGTGCGTTATCGCTGCAGGTGTAGAGTTACACCTGCTTGTCTTAGTAAATATTAGCAAACCTTGATTACAGTCTAATTAGTGAAACACCTGTGCTTTTCTATGCTTATTGCCTTATCACCAGTTATGCATACGTTAGTATACGACTAATGAATCAATACCTTTGTTGTATGTTAATCACCACAGATCATGACAGAATAGATTTTGCACTGTGATGTCAAATAAGGCAGGTGCATCAACCGTTTGACCTGATTAAATCCAAGCCTCACATGATGTCAGGTAAACATGTGATCAATCCAGCTTCGTCTAGGATTTGAACGCGTGGGAAAAACCGTATGCAGGTACATATATAAAAAGGACGGTCAGGTGAAATATTTGTCGATGACAGGAGCAAAACATCATCAAGGTGGTCATCACCCCAACCTTGTTTTTAAACGACTCTTGGTATATTTAATTTTCGAAAAATATTCTTCACAAGCATATGTACTTCCAAATAATGATCAGAGGCCTTGCTGCTGGATGTAGTTTATCGTCTTACCGAGGACGGGATAATGTTTGAACGAGAATTCGATGGAATACTAAATATACAAATTAATATGGCCTCTAAAACTCGAAGAAATTATAGAGTCGATGTTGCGGGAAAGGCCCCAGCATCGCATAACCTCTGGGCGGCAATGGCTGGCGGCGTTGTTCATAGTTGAATTAAACCATAACCGGGTATTGACCCAAAGAGTGTGAGTTCAATACCTGGTTAAGGCAGCGGAGAACTTGGAGAGGGGAATTAACAGGAGATAACTGATAACTGACATTTATTAAACATGGCACGTGGAACTAGAACAGTCTACCTCAGTGAGCGAAATAAAGGGTTCAGTTCGACATTTCAACCACCTGAAGAAGGCCGGAGCGAACAAAGACCGAAACGTTGTAATAAATATGACGACAAAGATGAGGACAATAGTCCGAATAATGTAAATAGTGACTCTTTTCTTTGTTTTTAACGAGATTTTCCTGTTTCTTAATGCTTTGCTTAGCTTTTGGAAGGCATCTTTCGCTATCACAATCGGCTTTCGAATTCGGTGCCACACTTTACAACCTAGATTAAAGCACTTCGTAGATATTTAAATTGTCGTACTTGTTTGATTTTGGTATCTCCAATCTGTAATTCTCATGCTGGGATCTTCTTTTTGCTGACAACCATACATTCTGCTTTATTACAATTGATGTTTAGTCCTTTCTTCTCGCCTTTCTTCACTACATTCTTTCGGATTTCCTCTAGTTTCATTTCTGTGTCTGTCGTCATCTGTTTATCATATGTTGGAAGATTGTGGCCGCTAATAATGAATACTGGTAGGAATTCTAATTCTTTCAGAATTGGCTTATGGTGAAAATGCTTTGAACAAATCTAGTGCTTTGAATGGAACGGGAGGTTCAAAGAAGAGTAAGTACATGTGTATGATCGTAAAGGAATAGTTTACGATAAATATTTAGCATAAAGACATAATTCGTAATCAGCATGTTCATTTAGAAGTGCTGTAAGGATGACTAGAATCTGTTCCGAAGAAAAAAATCAGAACTATGTCCTGATAAAAATCTTCACCGTTGTGTATGATCCTTGATATATACACACGAGTTACTAAGAAATCAATCACAAGCATGTCAAGTGTCATCAAAGCCGGCGTTTATCAGGGTTTTCTTCTCGGTCCTACCTTCTTTCTACTCAATATTAATGATCTGACCAAGAACATCCTCCGATCTTTAGTGAATATCTATGCGCAAGATGTAAGTTTATAGGGGTACATCAAAAAACCTGGATGGCCAGGAACTCTCCTTTAACTTAGCCCCAGTGACTCTATGGGGACAAAAGGCAGGCTTGTTAAATCCAATGTGTCTAACCCACTTCACAGGTATTTACATTTTTGTACTTGCTAGAATTTGGCATCTCCCATTTATAATTCGATTCTGGGGGTGTTGGTTAGTTGTTTTTGTTTAGCGGCATATTAACACCTCTATGGGGTATTTAATGCCGAAATCCAAATATGAAAATTTAAACTTTATAATTAATTCAAGAGAATGACATTATTTCATGATTCAATTATAATTAGATAACTACATTTATTTTAAAAAATAAACTTAAAATTTTTTTTTGATTTCAACCAACACTCGTTGCTACTTTTGTAATATCAACGAATACTCGTTGCTACTTTGGTAATGTCAGCGAACACTTTGCCCATTCGCCAATTTGTCCATTTGATACTTAGTCCGTTCAACACTTTGTCCATTCGCCATTTTGTCCATTCGCCATTTTGTCCATTTGATACTCAGTCCGTTCGACACTTTGTCCATTCAGCATTTTGTATATTTGATACTTAGTCCATTCGACACTTTGTCCATTCGCCATTTTGTCCATTTGTGTTATGGTCCGGTTCTTTGTACCACGGTGATAGTCCAAGGTAGAACCAATAAAGAAGAACTCGAACACAGGTATGGAATAACACAGATATATTACAAACAGGAATATATACAGAGAAGTAGAAGTATTAGTATGAACAATCAGGTTGAGTAGTATTGTCTGAACGCGACTCTGTTTCGGACTGCCTCTGACTCGACTGGCTGACGCAATCTGAGTGACTGACAGACTCCTGACGGACCTCACTCCAGACTTCAGACTGAACTCTCCGCTTCCTCTTGAGGCGCAGTATTTATTACGTATGGAATAGTCCATTGTGTTATTATGGGTAAGGTCCCATAACAATTTGATATTTAGTCCGTTCGACACTTTGTCCATTCGCTATTTTGTCCATTTGATACTTAGTCCATTCGACACTTTGTCCATTTGATACTTACTCCGTTCAACACTTTGTCTATTCGGTATTTTGTCTTTCGACACTTTGTCCTTCGACACTGTCTATGCACGATGATACGTGAGGTATCTACGAATTGTTGGTTAAAAAATTCATGACAATAATGTTAAAGGTCAATCATTGGGAGCCCATAAGATCAATGCAGGGTTCTCTTCTAGGGCTTACCCGCTCTCTGCTCTATATTAATGATCTGATCAAGAACATCGATTTTTATTGAATATTCATGCGTTTGACCAGATCCTATGAACTAGCCCTGGTGGTTCAATCACGGAAGGACTGGGTTGTAAAATCCAGTCTCTACAACCAAACTAGTAACATTCCGCTATCACCGACCCTCGACTTTCAGTGATCATGGATGTGTTTTCTCACAAGAAAAAATACTTCTTCAGAACTATTAACAGATGATATATATAACAAAAAATGATAAATTCATATCACAAATTTTATGATTCATGATGATGATATTTCTCATTCTAGAAATAAATATCTGAAATTTCATCATTATAAAAACAAACATTCCAGCACAAGCAAGAGGAGCAGTGTTAAAAAGGACAACACAGATTGAACAAGATGCATCTTCTTCGCTTCGTGAAAATCCATAGTTGACGGTTTTCAAAAGCTTTCCTTAACCATGAAATATCTCAGAACAATGATAAACAAGCCCAAATTTTAAGGAAACAAAAAGAGACAATAACCACGAGAATATTTAAGACACACAAAACCAATATTGTAAATAACATCACGAAAAGAAAAATACACATTCTTAACATTAATTTCAACACGTGCTTCAAGGTCTCGTTGTTTGTTATTTTTTGTACGTTTTATTCATCTCATTTTCAGTATAAAAAATATAGAAACATAATCCTCTATCAGCTACTAATAGATGCAACACGGGGTAATAGATAGACAACTCCATTTGATACTTAATCCGTCCGACATTTTGTCCATTCGCCATTTTGTCCTTTTGATAGTCCATTCAACACTTTGTCCATTTCATACTTAGTCCGTCCAACATTTTGTCCATTCGCCATTTTGTCCTTTTGATACCTAGTCCGTCCGACATTTTGTCCATTCGCCATTTTGTCCTTTTGATAGTTAGTCCGTTCGACATTTTGTCCATTTGATACTTAGTCCGTCTGACATCTGTAGGCAGATTAAATGTTATCTTGGTATTCCATCATGTCGATCAAATTTAACTTGTGAGAAATGTTAATTTAATTTGATAACCTTATTTGCTTACTGATGAAAATTGAATCTTTTCTATCTAATCGCGACTAATCTTTTAAATAAGGCTTTCAGATATAAACATTAGTAATATATTGATATTTATTCCCTCGTGATGTCCAATTATATTGCGGATTTCGCCCTCAATTGAATTAAAAGCGGGTGCCAGACTTTTGTAGGTCAGCTGACACACATTCGTCTTTGGCTTAAAGATCGCAAAGCGGAAATATTGATAAGAAGTTTATTCATTAGAATTTCTTATCTTAAAACAATACGAAATAATCTTCGACAAGTAAACTTTGTCGTACTGCTATGGTTAACAAGCTGGTCTTGCTAGATCAATTACAATTAAGTATTGAATTCGATCCTCCCTCAGTGCTCCATATTTACGCCCGTGTGCCACATCTAAATTGTACTTAGGAAATCCCTATAGGAGAGCTATATTATTTTAGTAATGCTTGTATTAACACCTGACAATGTGAATTTTCACGATTTCCAATGCATTCCTACAGTAAAATTATAAGCAATGCATTTAGCATTGTATACACAGACAAACCCAGTGTTCCTGCTTTTCTGTGCATCCCTAAAGTAAAATCAATAATAATGCATTCACATTATGCCCACACACACACACACACACACACACACACACACATACACATTGTTTGATTTATTTATTTTTTAAGGTTTATCAACCCGTTACAGTTTATTTAAAGCCAGAAAATATTTTTAATTGTGTTGTACACCCCTTCGTGCTGGGGTTAGTCTTGGAGTGACTGTCTTGAGGCGATCAAAATAAAGTTGTCGTTTTCTCGTTCTTCTCTCGGCAGGGAGATCGCTAGTCGGTTTGTTCGTAGGTAAAATGAGACATCAAATAGGGGAATTTGAAAACTCATCTATTTTATTAAACACGTCGGAGTGTACATTTAAAACTAGCCAGTGGGGTCGCTATATCACCCCCATTGGGGAGAAAATTCCCCGAGACCCGAAATAACCACGTGTTATCTCTTCGACGTGTAAAACTTAACTCCTCTAAAACACTTTTTAACTCTAGCATTCCCACGTTAGGCTCAGCCAATCAAAATCGAGATCCCTATTTTGTCTACCACCTGACACCCAAGGTCAGCCTCCGAAGGTCTGAGCCAAATACACTGCCACTAAAAAAAAATAATACTCTGAAACTATTGTTTAACAAGTGGGGAAGAGGTGGATACATATCTTTTCCAAAGGTATTTTCTTGTAAGTGAATATAAAGAAACTGACTGGAATTGGAAATCAGGTCTCCGATCTCCAATGGTGGAACTATATGTTATCCATTGCACCAGCCGCACATCCTAGTTCACAACACCTGGTATTCTCAAGTGGTCACTCATCATAGTACAGACAGGGCTCGACGTTGCTTAACTTCGGTGATCGCCCGAGAATAGGTGTTATATATATATATATATATATATATATATATATATATATATATAATTATTTATTTAAAAATATGATTCCAACTCGCGACATAAGCGGTCTCATGTTTCAAAACAAGAGCCAAAACTTCAATATAATTATGATTGAGTTAAAGTAAGCTCTGTTCCATCTTCAGCGAAATTTTTTTGGAATTATTGAAGTTTTCGGCTCTTGTTTTGAAACATGAGACCTCTTATGTCGCGAGTTGGAATCATATTTTTAAATAAATAATTATATTTATGCTCTACTTTTGTATCGAGCACTATTTTTAAAAAATAATAACTAAAGTACTAAGGAACTTTGGATTATTTACCTAACCAGTTCTTTCCTATTTTCTATATATTTTCACACACACACATATATATATAGATACATATATATATATATATGAAGAAATATAGTCTTAAGGTGTGCTATATTTATGGGATAAAGTGCTCAATATCAGAGATAGAGCGTGTGTAAATATAAAAGTGAACATAGAAGTCAACACTTAGAGGCGACAGACTCTTTCATGCTAGATGCAATCGTCAGGCCATCTAGCATGAAACTATCGCCTCAAAGAGTTGACTTCTATGTTCACTTTTATATATATATATATATATATATATATATATATATATATATTCCCTCCCCATATATGCATACTGGGCAGGGAATATACATATGCAGGCTAACAGGAGAACGCACGCAGGGATAGGAAGACATCTCACATCAACACATCTATCATCACTACCTCTCATACCAAACCTAATGGTTTTATTAACACTTAGGCAGAAATTCACTTTCGCAAAGAGTCCAGAAAGGAGTTCAAGGTTCACTAACACATACAGAAAACGAACAATGAGACATTAAAAGAACATAAGGAAAAGGTATACCTTTTAAAAATTTATTCCTTTTATTTGCTTCAAGAAGGTCACGAGACCGGAAACTCGTGTAGCAGAAATATGAAGAATAAAATATAATATATATATATATACTAAAACAAATCCGCATTATAGCAAAAAACGCTTGCGGTTTCTCTCTTTTAAAAATATACATTTTTTCCCTCGTTGGAACAACTATAACATTTTCCCAATATATATATATATATATATATATATATATATATATATATATATATATATATATATATATATATAGTCTTAAGGTGTGCTATATTTATGGGATAAAGTGCTCCAATATCGTGTAAATATCCGAGACGCAATCGTGTTAACTTCAATGTTCATTTATATATATATATATATATATATATATATATATATATATATATATATATATTGAAGTTAACACGATTGCGTCTAGAATATTTACACGATATTATTAATTTTATCCCAATTTTTCCGTAATGTTTGCATTAATTTCTGTTAACTTCAATGTTCATTTATATATATATATATATATATATATATATATATATATATATATATATATAAATGGACATTGAAGTTAACACTTAGATACGATAGACTGTTTTTTTATACCAGACGCAATCGCCAGTCCCGACGATTGCGTCTAGCATATTTACACGATATTGAGCACTTTATCCCATAAATATAGCACACCTTAAGACTATATATATATATATATATAGTCTTAAGGTGTGCTCTCTCTCTCTCTCTCTCTCTCTCTATATATATATATATATATATATATATATATATATATATATATATATACTACTAACCATATTCTTTCTGTAATGCTTGCATTAATTCTCAGCCATTGAAAGTCATTTTACCGATTTTTTCAATACATACCTATAATAAAATTATTAACAATATATATATATATATATATATATATATATATATATATACATACATATTATTGTTCTTTCCGTAATGTTTGCATCAATTTCTGATCACTGATCCTAAGTTTTATTTCCATAGTTTTAATTACATATTACATATAGTAATATTCTTTTCTGTTGACTTAATTCCAGATCAATGAACATCGATTTTTCATTTATTTTCTCTGACAAAAATATACACTATTTTATTTGGTAGTGCGAGATTTATGTTAAAATATGCGCAAATCTTTTGGCAAGATATGTTAAAGGCCACAACCAAGAAGCTTTAAGCTTAAAGTATATTCATGAAGGGCAATGGTTCTTGAGTTTCGTATTAGATTTCTGTTTTTCAGCTTACTAAAAATTGGTGTTCAAACGAACTATATTCTTTAGTTCTAATCTTCAAGGCTAGGATCTGCCATGCCACGCACATTGTAACGACTCATCCTCATTCCCTTTGTATTCCATTGGTAAGACGTATGTTCCACTGAAACAACTTCTTTCTATGAACTGCTACTTTGTGGAACCGACTCACAAGCGGATGCTTTCCCGATCGATTCACTCTTAACTTGTTCAAGTCAAGGGTTAGCCGTTATCTTCCCCGTATAAACACTGTGCCTCTTGCTTTGTAATCGTCTACCTCGGGCTATCGGGCCCTGTACAGGGTGAACATTATTGTAAAAAATAATGCTGTGCAATAGATCTTGTATCCGACAAATGAAGTGTAAAATGTCTTGATAATATTGTGGTTGTCAAACCAAGATATATACTTGATTTTTTGTCAGAGATACAATATACCAAAGGACATTTCAAAATCTAAAACACCTTCACAATACAAGAAGATAATTGTTGACAGCATCAATATACTACACCGAGAAAATAATATTAAATAAAACTTAATATTCTCGAGGCCTTCTGTATCAAAAGCAACCAACACTTAACAAAATTTATTACGAATATAGCAACAACGTATTAAAGTGCATATAATAAACATTTAATGCCATTTGACATTTCTGACAATTTCCGCTCCGTTCTCTTATATGGAAACACTTGATTTGCAAAGGATTCCATGACTACAACGGAAAAATTTCAAATTTTAAAATAATTATAACAGAGCTCGGCTTTTTAAAAATCACAATCAAAACGAAATACACATTTTATCGTAGTTACAATAAGTTTGTCTTGTTACTTACTCATGAAGATGATCTTGGAGAAGATCGAAATACTTGGGTTAGAAAATCTAGGGCGCCCTCCAAAATGAATATCATTTTAACATCAAAGAACTGATTAGACAGGTGGAAGGGGTCAGTATAAAAATAAGTAGACACAATGTCTATATTATTCAACGAAACATGTTTGAATGAAGATATGCTACCTATATATATATATATATATATATATACAGGTAAGGTTTCCGGACACACACACACACGCATATATATATATATATATATATATAAGAATTGAATTCATTTTTATTCTGACACCACTTATTCTAAGCCTTAGTTATGTGGACAAACGTATTTGAATAGACGTATAAAGTAAATAAACACGGGTCCTACTCAAAAGAGGTGTGCCCACAAAATAACAATTAAATAATAAGGTATATATATATATATATATATATATATATATATATATATATATATATATAAACAGTGTGATTAGTAATTCCCTATTTTATGTATGATAAACTCTCCTGTCTATTTATACGGGCGATTCATCATATATAAAATAGGGAGTTACTTTTTCAATCACACTATATATATATATATATATATATATATATATATATATATATATATATATATAAAGGGAAAATGAGAACAAGCGGAGTATAATTCCATTGTCCGTAATATTTAATTTAAAAGAGTGCTCAATACAGTGTACAGCAAAATATTATTTATTTTACAATATTAAAACCTGTTATAAATCGCTATATAATGACAATTATGTTTCAACACCATAAATGTGTCCCCTCGGGCGATGTTAATTGGCGAGTGAAAGACGAATTTAATTTCAAAAGCAGAATAATTTAAATATATAGGCTTGTACGCTTTGCCGTGATTAACCAATCGAATGTGACCTACACTAAATTTAAATTCACCGGAATTTTTTTTTAATTTAGGTCATGACACGAAGTTTTCTGCATGTAAAACCTAGTCAATTACCTTATAGGCAGATTCAGGTTGCTACATTATTTGGTAAGATGTACCGAAGTCTGACGTTCAACTTTCCAAAGAAGTAAAAACGAAGGAGATGGGGAGGTAATTTAACACAATGCTAAACAGTTATATGTGCGCTCAGCTTCTTGCATAAAATTTTGTAGTTGATAAATAAAAGGCCTCATTAAGAAACTGGCAAATAACTTAACCGTTCGAAAAAACAAAACAAAACAAAAACGGATAAAAAATACATAGCTACTTTGGCAAATTAATATGCAGGCATCAAATAAAGAGCATCCATATAAGATGCTAATAATACGAACTAATCCATGTAATATGATAAAAATACCAAGTAAACATATGTACATCCATATAAGATGTTAATAATACTAAACAAACATCAATACAAAGCAATATTAAATAAAAATGAATCATATAAATAGAATAGTAAGTCATATAAGGTGAGCAACGGTTCGTCTACTCATTATTACTATAAGAAAAAGTATTATCAAATTCAAAGTTTAAACATATTGCAAAGTAAAAGGAAGTGCTTATAGTTCCAACGAGAGAAAAGTGTATATTTTAAAGAGAAAAGAGAAGCCGCAAACTTTTTGGGTTTTAATGTAGTTTTTTAAATATATATTATAATTTATTTTCCATATTTTTGCTAAACTTTCATTAAACTAAATTTCCACATATTATTTAAAGGAATTAATTTTCCTTATGTTTTCCGATACTTAACCATTGTCTTTTGTGTTTAGTAGTAATACAAATTTTCTTTGACTTGGACTTCTGCTTAAGGTGTAATAAAACAATTAAGATTGGTCAGAGAAAGGGGGAAGGAAGGCGGTTATTGTTCTTTTTTTGCAGAAGAATATTTGGATTACCATTGTGGTGCGTACCTTGTTTCATTGAAAATAAAAATTTTAGGATGAGAAATAAAAAAATTCAGGGTCGCCAAATACTTTTGACTGGTAGTGTGTATATATATATATATATATATATATATATATAGTAGAGTAGATAAGTTGATCAATAAAACAAAGAAAAACGAAAGGGTACCGATGAAATCAGTATGAAAAACATTTATTAATATTAACCAGGTGGCAAAAATGAAACACGGAGATTGAGGTTCCAAGTTCGGAATTTTCGAACACGCCTGTGTTCTTCATCAGCGGATGCGAGAAATAAACAGAGGAAAGATGGAAACTATCCAACATTAGTTCCCTGACTGATTTCTCGCTGTGCGAAACTTAATGTGAAAATAACTTCAGATTTAAAAATTGTGATTGGTGGTGATGGTAGGGGAGGGAGATGCTGAACATAGGGGAAAAGGGTTGTAGGACTAGGTTGTGGGAGCAGTATTAGATTTGTTTTAGTGGGTTAGGATCAGTGTTGGAACATAGCGAGATTGTCAATAAAAGCAATTTTTCTAATTATACATATATATTTTTTCTAATTATATATATATATATATATATATTATTTACATTATTTGGACTATTTTCCTCATCTTTGTCGCCATATCTATTACAATTTTTCGGTCGTTGTACACTCCGGCCTTCTTCAGGTGGTTGGAATGTCGAACTGAACCCTTTTTTTCGCTCATGGATGTCAGTTATCAGTTATCTCCTGTTAATTCCCCTCTCCAAGTTCTCCACTGCCTTAACCGGGTATTGAACTCACACTCTTTGGGTCCTGTCACTGGATCTAACCAACGCCTTTATCCACTGTGCCATGGCTCGTGGAACTATAACAGTCTACCCAAGTGAGCGAAATAAAGGGTTCAGTTCGCCATTCCAACCGTCTGAAGAATGCCGGAGCGTACAAAGGCCGAAACGTTGCAATAAATATGGCGACAAAGATGAGTACAATAGTCCGAATAATGTAAATAGTGTACATAATACCTCATCTCAGAAATATAGATAGATAAAGAAAAATAATTTTCAATATATATATATATATATATATATATATATATATATATATATATATATATGATTGATTTGTCAGTGCCTAAAAACCTGAAAACCATAGCACTAGTTTAAACTGGGTAGACGGAATTTTTCGAAATCCGTCCATGGTTGAGCTAGCCTCAAATCACAAGTCATCGGAGGCGAAGGTTTGAACCTTCCCGGTGTTGTTCATTCGGCTGATCACCCCACTTTAATGCACACTCTCTCAGAAACTTAACAAAGCTCCGATCAGCATTGTTGTAGTCTAAACCATAGGAGGGCTTTGTGGACTTTGAGCTGGCAAAAAATGTGCCTTAGCAGGTGTCGGCAGATGGTTTTATGCTCGGAATAACGAGTCTGTGATACCTTTTATAGAAACGTTCTTATATTGCCAATTCATGTTTCTTGCACCATTCGTAAATGAATTGTTTAGCTGGTGGGGATTTCCCAGCGCGTGTTCTAAAATGCCTTTTCGCAGCAGTTACAGAATTCATCATGATAATTGAATCCGACAGAACCAGCCCTCTCAACCGCGCACGAATTTTCTCACTGCTTGTCGAATACTCAGTAATAAAGTTTCATTACATTTATATATTATATTTTTGTCTGTTACAGTCATTCTATAAGAGAGGCTATAAAATTTATATCTAGAAGAGCAAAAGTGTCAGCCCATCAAAGAATATATATATATATATATATATATATATTTTAAGACATTTTTATGTTTATACATTCTTTTTATAGATACAAATATTTAAGTAAATGGTCTGTTTATAATAAATAGCATTAAACAACATTTACCGGCATTGACTTAAATATTTGTATCTAAAAAAGAATGTATAAACATATAAATGTCTTAAAATAATTGTTTGGACTTTGTCCATTTCATAATATATATATATATATATATATATATATATATATATATATATATATATATATATATAAAGGGTGTTCCAATAAGTAGGACCGATTTTAAAAGGAATTAAACTTAAGCGTCTCATTATTTTTTCTTTTTCTTTCAGATTGGACATTTTTGGTGGACATTTGGTCGATATTATTTTTCACACAGAATTGCCATGATTTGAATAACATGATCCAATAGAGAAATAAATAAATTTTCACAATAACACTGATTTATTTACTGCTGACTTTGATCCATCTTAATGAAACACCCTTATATAAAATCCCTTTTAATGAAACACCTTATATATAATCCGTCTTAATGAAATACCCTTTATAATGTTTCTGTAATAGTAATTGAGTGCTTTGTTTTTTACGTCTTATCAACTTTTTCGGGTCCTTTAAAATCCGACACCAGTCCTCTTATTTGACCTATAGCTGGAGGGTGAAGATAGACCCATACCTTTCCCAAGGGTATTTGCGCGTAAGTGTTACTGTAAAAGGCTTTAATGGGTTTCTGCATAATCTTTTGCATTGTGAGTATCGATATCATAAATACGTGTTTTGGTTGAATAAAGGATTGAACCAATTTCTTTCTTTCTTTCTTTCCAATCTCCCTGTAAAAATAAATTCAACTGCACTTAATTGATAGGAGGACTGATTTTCAGAGTTGCCTTTATTATTTGAGACAGAGAAGGCGATATATACAAGATGGCTCTAAACTAAAAGCTACTCGTCTTTTCGAAGACATTTTACGTCGGCAGGTGCAAATATTGATACATAGATGTGCAAATATTGATTTAATGCATCAATTTTGGCATAAAAGGATAAAGTGAATATCTACCTATCTATCTATCTATCTATCTATGCATCTGCAAAGGCGTTCTGTTTGGAGTTTCTATGCGCATGCGCTGAAAGTAGGGATAAAGAGAGACCGAGAGATGAGTGCGAGGAAAGAGTGAAAGGGAGAGAGAGAAGAAGAAAAAGAAATGGAAAAAAGAGAGAGACAAAAGGCAGAGAGAGAGCGAGAGAGAGAGAGAGGAAAAAGAGAGATGAAATGGAGAGGTCATATAGAAAAGAGAGAGAGGAAAGAAAGAGAGAGAGAGAGAGAGGGGGGAAGAGAACGAGGAAAGAGAAAGAGGAAGGAGGGCTTAGAGAATTTGTCACTCACATGTCGAAGGCAAATGGGACAGAGGAAGTTAACAGATTCACCTGCTTGAAGAGCTTGCGTGAATGAACGTTGGAACGGGGGGGTAGGAATCTTGTTATTGGGACACATTTTATTAAGAGCTACAAGAAATAGGAAGTTGTAGAGCGCTATGATCGGTAAGATCCTGATGGGATACGGTAATAAGTTAATAATGCACGAAAAACGGCCCCAAATGACGAATTTCATATTATTATTATTTTTTTTTAGATTCCTGTTTCGGATTGTGTTTCTGGTTACTTCTAAAATCTGATTCAGTTCTATACGCCTAACGCTTGTCTTTTACTATGTTAATATAACTCCACACAGTAACCCCCCCACACACACTCTACCTTGGTGGGGAGGGCTCTTGGGCTTTATATTGGGAGAACATTAGTGTAAAAAAAAAGAAACAAAAAACAAACAGGAAAGATAAAATCACGTCGTCTGAGCATATTTGTTTTAGTTACTGTAGGGGGAGCAATTTACAACGAATTTACATAGAAAATTGAACCCCCTGTTAAGTCTTAACTCTTCATTAAATTACAGCGATTATGGGGGAAGTGAAAGTAATAAGGTTTAGTTTAGGATGTCTTCATTAAGCTTATAAAATTGTTATTCTTTTTAAAGTAAGCATTTTGAAGTATTTGAACTATCCGTAGACAATTTATAACACTTACATAGACTATTTACCCACACTCTATAGGTTAAATAGTAGAGTATGAACAGTCTAGTTTTGATTAGCAGTTACTCTAGGAAAATTGATTGATTCGTTTTTTAAGGCTTATCAGCACATTGCATGTTATTTAAAGCCAGAACATATTTTTAGATTGTAAGAATTTTTTTCGGAGATAATAATGATTTAGTGATACAAGTCTTAATAATTAACTCCTAGATGGGGGGAACATGTAGATCCATACATTTCCAAAGGGTATTTGTGTGTAAGTGAATATAACGAAATCAACTTATCCATTACACCAGCCACACATTCAAGGTTACAGGACCTGTTAATCCCAAATGGTCACCCATATAGGTATTGATCAGGCTGAACATTGCTTGACTTCAGTGATCGTACGTGAACCGGTGTTTCAACGTGATATGGCCGTAAGTCCTCCCGGAGAAGTCAAAGGGAAGCGAGTTTCTCAATAGTTCACAGCAATTCACAAATATTAAGAAAAGGGAAGTTGTGGAGAGACTTGTTACAATTTTTGGATACATTATGTAACTAGTGAGTTAGCCCAAATGACTTGACTCACTTTATAGTCCGCCAATAGAAGGTTAACCAATCAGAAGACGTAGAACATTCAATCCGTCGTGTATAAAGGCGGCCATTTTGTTTACTCTATCCGAATGTCCTGTACCAGCTTGTCAGCCGAAGAGGAGCAGAAGGAAGAACTACCGGGATATCCACTGCTAACCTGAACAACGCTTTTCTACTGTCTTCGAAATATTCACTGCTAACCTCTGGATTCTATACCCGAAGACGACCGTCATCATGAACAACAAGACTTGACTATCTAGGTCCTGAAATAGCATGCCCTTTTCATTCTATCTATAAAGAAATGTTTGTTACAGATCTTTAGTGGGTGACTGTCTTTCTAAAATTATGAAGGGTGGGAAAGTCGCTGGAGAAGGGAGACTAAGTTCGATCTGCCTTACAAAATCAGACAACGAAAGAAATACGAAATTGCTTACAGTATCTTCAAATGATGAACAAACCAACAAGCAAAAGGAGAGACGAATAGGAAATTGAGGTCACTCTGCGCCCGACAAGGCGAAATTACGAAATGAGGAGGTCAATATGTAGGTCAATTTATTTGACTATTATGTGCAACGCAGCAATTATTGGCGACAGGAATTCTGATTACCGGCTTGTCATAATTCCCCATGTATAATATGCATTTTTTTCTAAAAATTAATAAGCAAAATCAGGGGTGCGTACTATGTACAACTACAAAAATTCTTTAAAAAAATGCTCTCAAATAAAATAAGAATTATCATAAAACTAAATTAGAATAATATTATTCTATGTTTAAAACCATTTTTTATAAGAGTAGGAAACGCTGTCTGTAATGAAAATGGAGAGGTACAATTTATAGGGTTTGATTGCCAAGCAAATGGGTGCGTCTTATGCATTCCCATACTTTCCCACACTTTCAGCACA
>CAHIKZ030000302.1:6512500-6562500 GCA_903632075.3 Acanthosepion pharaonis
TAAATTAATATAATATATTCAGCTTTACTATATTCTCTGGCCTGACCACAAATGGTTTTGGTAGTAATAAATAAAAAACACGTCAATGTTAAACGTAGTCAAATGAGTTAGAGCACGTAATCTGATCACTTGATTTAAGTATACGTTACAATTACATGGATTTTATCGTAAGGCTTATAAAAAAACTGGAGCTTTCCTTTCGGATTCTTCTGGAGGGATTGGAAGGGGAGTAGAAGGGGTTTTTTTTCCCGCCAGGGTGGATGCTGCAGATGTACTATCTGTTCCGTGCTGGAGGCCTTCATTCCTCCCTTGCTTTACCTTCCACCGTTGCGTAACATCTGTCACGTAGCGGTGGTATGACCGGCTATGACTAGCTTAGACAGGCACTGGCCAGCTTAGACAAGTTATGACCAGCTAAGACCAGCGTAAATAAGCTTTGACCAACTTATACAAGCTAAGACCAGCTTAGATCGGCGGCCCGAGTAGAAACACTCGGTTCCCACTTAAAAACCGACCTTGTGCCACAACCTGACTCAGTATGTATCACGCATGGCACATAACTGACTGGTTGAACTTACTATCAATTCCTTGAATAATACGATACCTATATTTGAGTTGAAAGACGGAATTGATGAGCCAAGTACTTTCAACAATTTCAAATTGTCATCTTCAGGGCGCACTTTTTCCATATACAGGCAAAACACTAAGACGAAATATGTGTAGTGTAGACCGAAAGATTATTTTTAAAATTATGCTATTTATTGACAGGTGGTGGTGGTTGTGTGTGTGTGTGTGTGTGGGGGGGGCGTCGAGTAAATTTCTGGTTTATAAAAAGCTACTAGATAGCTATAATAATAAACGGCATTGTTTTTAGGTGAAACAAGATTCCATTGTCTCGTCTGATCGGAGTTGGTCAGAAGAAATGGCTTGCTTGTAAGACAGAAGAAATTGTATTCTTTGTAAAAATTCACGATCTATCTACAACAAATATTTTGGATCTACAAAATAGCGACTTTTAATCTTTCCACGCTAACCACTGAAACGGAACATCACCGGTCTATTAATCAAATTCCTTTCTTACAATTTAAAACATCAACTATTATATGAAAGGATTTAAATGCAACGTCCTTGAATCCTTTTCTTTGATTGACCTCTCTCACTCCCCAGTTTAAACTTACACTCCCAATAACCCTTTACGACTTAGAGGCCCTATACCCTTACTTGGGGTGAAATGATTTAAAAAAATGCAAATTTCTGTTCTGGAGGTGTTAAAATTAACAAGCCATCCTTTGATCCAGTTAACAACAGACTGTAGGTCATTTTTTAGATCAGTTGTTAAAAATTAACAAGCCAACCTTTGATCCAGTTAACAACAGACTGAAGGTCATTTTTGAGATCAGTTGTTAATTTGACCTTATCGAACTGATCAGACTGACTATCGAGACAGGAGTTAATGGCTGTTTCATCAGCATCGATATCAGTTTGAGAACTGATACCATCAGGAAGGTCATTGTCATTCTTTTATTATCCTCTTATCACATCCAATTGATTTGGTTGCATATGAAAAAAATCTGTCTCGTCAGTAATATATCGAAAGATACATGATCGCTTAAGTATGTATCACGCATGGCACATAACTGACTGGTTGAACTTACTATCAATTCCTTGAATAATACGATACTTATATTTGAGTTGAAAGACGGAATTGATGAGCCAAGTACTTTCAACAATTTCAAATTGTCATCTTCAGGGCGCACTTTTTCCATATACAGGCAAAACACTAAGACGAAATATGTGTAGTGTAGACCGAAAGATTATTTTTAAAATTATGCTATTTATTGACAGTTGTAGGATTTTGAAGCGTGCGATTCAAATTAAGCATATTAACATTGCTAATTAATTCTTTGTATAAATTACATCTTTATGATATATATATATATATATATATATATATATATATATATATATATATATATATATATCGGTAAAGCGAATCGAGTTCTCTCAGTCACTGTGTGTTTATATAAAAATAAATAAGCTAAAATTCGCCCGCGTTCTTGCTGTTCGCCATCGGCTTTGTGGTAAGAATATCCGGCTGACGCATATTCATCCGGGTTTCGATCCTGTCTAGCCACACTGATGAACTGCGATACGGCCGAACAGTACACTATGCGTATATATATATATATATATATATATGCTTGAATTTATCAGATAAAATACTGGGAATTATATCAGTAAATAATATTCCTTTTCTATTGCATTACTTGACCACTCTTATAAGACATTGTTTCGTATGTCGTTCCCATGAATAAATCATTTGTTGTATTTTGTCATTGTTATTCATTTATTGTCCTCCTATCACATCCATTAAATTTGTTTGACATAGTTGTATGTAATTGGGAACACTTTATTTAATATTTTGTAGATTCCAATATAAATGAAATTCTAGATTTTAATGCGATCTTAGATTTCATGATAAAAACATCCAAACGATATTTGAACAACTCTAGAACCATTAGTTTCATAATTATTATCATTTGATTGATTTACATATAGGGTTAGAACGCAGCGTATATTAGTTATATTTATTTTTACTTTGTATATTTTAACGTTCCAATTCCTTATCGTATTTAATTCATTTTTATAAACTTTTAAAAATCGTTTTCTAATAATTTTTCTATTTTGGTGTTTAAAAAGAAACATTAGGCGGTATTATACTAGGTAGACATTAGACGTGTTTATAGTACAGCCTATAGTCGGATTTATACTTGAGCCTATAGGTAAAGGTTAGTGAGTTTTATAGTGGAGCCTATAGGTAAACATTAGTCGGGTTTAAAATGTAGCCTAGAGATAAATATTAGACGGGTATATAGTAAAGCCTAGAAGTAAGCATTAGTCGGGTTTATACTAGAGACTATAGGCAAATATTAATCAGGTGTATACTAGAGCCAATAGGTAAACATTAGTCGGGTTTATACCAGAGAGTATTTATAAAGAAACATTAACCGATATTATACTAAGTAGACATTAGACGTGTTTATAGTACAGCCTATAGTCGGATTTATACTTTAGCCTATAGGTAAAGGTTAGTGAGTTTTATATTAGAGCCTATAGGTAAACATTAGTTGGGTTTATACCAGAGAGTATTTATAAAGAAACATTAGGCGGTATTATACTAGGTAGACATTAGACGCGTTTATAGTACAGCTATAGTCGGGTTTATACTTTAGCCTATAGGTAAAGGTTAGTCAGGTTTATATTAGAGCCTATAGGTAAACATTAGTCGGGTTTATACTAGAGCCTAGAGGTAAACATTAGTCGGGTTTATACTAGAGACTATAGGCAAATATTAGTCGGGTTTATACTAGAGACTTTAGGCAAATATTAGTCGGGTTTATACTAGAGACTATAGACAAATATTAGTCGGGTTTATACTAGAGACTTTAGGCAAATATTAGTCGGGTTTATACTAGAGACTATAGGCAAATATTAGTCGGGTTTATACTAGAGACTATAGGCAAATATTAGTCGGGTTTATACTAGAGACTATAGACAAATATTAGTCGGGTTTATACTAGAGACTTTAGGCAAATATTAGTCGGGTTTATACTAGAGACTATAGGTAAACTTTAGACGGGTTTATTTCTAAAATATTTTATTTATTTCGTTTTCCCCTTTCTTATTTCTTTGTATTTTTCCATTCCTCTTTTCCCTATGGAATATTGGTCTCCATTAGACGCCGCATCTGAAGGAAATCCTGATCAAGCGTAGCAGAGGTCGTATTCAATCGGATGTGCAAATATTATGAGTTTCAGTAGCGGATATGGTCTTACAAGCGGTATCCCCAGCCACATGTATATAGACTTTTAGGAAAGTGCGATCCGGTTTGAATTCAGAGTTTCCTTCTTCTAGATTGACTGCCATACAAGTCGGTCTTGCTATTTTGCCCATAGGGGTAAAAGAGTTGGTTTCATGCCTTTCCTAACAGTATACGTACGTAAATGAGTGTAGTGAACTCGACTGGATTTCGGTTGATTCATCACTCCGAGGTGCTAATCATTACTCCACCGTACCTCTTTCTTAATTTTTTTTCTTTCTTTTTCTCATTTCTCTTTTTAACCTTACTTTTAGGACTGCGATTTCTTTTCTTAATTTCTTTTATTGCCTTTTTAAATTTAATTTATTCATTTCCAAATGTCTTTCTTTTTTCTTTCTTTTTTCTTTTAATTTTTCTCTTTTTAAAATTATTTCAGTTTCTGTTTTTCTTTCTTTTTCTTTTCGTTCTTTTTCTTTTCTTCTTATTTTCTTCTTTCTTTCTTTCTTTTAATTATTCTCTTTTTAACTTTATTTTATTCTTTTCTTGTTTTCTTTTTCAGCATTTTTTCTTTTCACTTTTGTCTTTTTAAACGTTCTTTCTTTCTTTCTTTCTTTCTTTCTTTCTTTCTTTCTTTCTTTCTTTTATTTATGGACAAATACCTAGTGTATTAATATGTAAACCAAACCCAGTAACCTAATTACCCCACTTCCTCTGCTTATTTTTCCCTTTTCTCTTCCACTGATTTCAAAGCCATGATATGAATTATCTTGACGAACTACCAAGGGGAAAAAGAAAAAAAGCAGACCAAGAATAACATAAAAAGAACTGCATTGGCACAAATAATAACTATCACTTATGATATAGAAAGATGGACCTTAATTTATGGGACGACTTCCTTCAGTGGGCGTCATTTCAAATAAAGTGCAGAGTTAGCGCGCAGGCATCATGTGTAGGCGGATACAACGAACCGCCCTCCAATATAGAAACATAAATAAAAACGAGGATTGGGTTAGCGGAGTTTACTATATATCAACCCAAGTTTTTTTGATGCCGTAATCTCTTTTTATGCTATTTTGTTTTGTGTTTTTATTATACTAGAGCCTATATGTAAAAATTAGTCGGGTTTATATTTGAGTCTATAGGCAAACATCAGTTGGTTTTATACTTGAGTCTATAGGCAACCATTAGCTGAGTTTATACTTGAGTGTATAGGCAAACATTATTCGGGTTTATACTTGAGTCTATAGGCAAACATTAGCTGGTTTTATACTAGATCCTATAGATAAACATTAGTCGGGTTTATACTTGAGTATACAGGCAAACATTAGTCGGGTTTATACTTGAGTCTATAGGCAAACATTAGTCGGGGTTATACTTGAGTCTATAGGCAACCATTAGCTGAGTTTATACTTGAGTGTATAGGCAAACATTATTCCGGTTTATACTTGAGTCTATAGGCAAACATTAGTTGGGTTTATACTAGAGCCTATAGGAAAATTTGTGTGTTCTTTATACTAGAACCTATAGGTAAACATTCGTCGGGTTTATACTAGAGTCTATAAGTAAACAGCGATCGGTTGTTTAAGAGGATTATTTAATGTGACAGTTAGTCAGTTAGTTATGTGCCATGTGTGATACACGCTTAGGCGATCATGTGTCTTTCGATAGATGACTGACGAGGCAGATTCTTTCCCGCAGAAGGTTGTCATTTCTTTTTGCGGTAGACTAGTTGCCATCCAAGGCTATAGAACCCGGTCTGTCCTGCTATTTACCAATAGCTGTGGTGAGGGGGGTGGTTAGAAGACGATTCATATCTTTCTCAAGTGTATTAGCACGTAAGTGAATGTAATGGATCCGACTGGAATTCGAACTAGCGAAACTAAAATCTAAATTTGAAAATAGGTCATATATATTTGGATGGCAACCGGCCTCGTGTATGTACTGAGGTTAACCCACACCATATTCCGTGGTGTCCAGCTGTCAGTAAGGGAAATCTGATACTCATAAGACAGATTGAAGGCAAGAGGAAAACAACGCATAACCTACTTAGTGAGCTTGAATAGCGGAACAAGGTCTAGGAGAAATAACAAAGTGACGAAATTTATTAAGAACTAAAAAGAAAGTTGTGGAGAGCCATGATCACCTACGTCCTGAAGGGACACGGCACATAAATAGAAAAAAATCACTTGCTGTATCGCTGTTTTACTTATCTCATTGGGGAAAAAGAGTCGTTTGCTGTAGATTTCTGTATACGAATTCGAGTTGACTGACTACTACCTGTTGCAGAGTTTCATTGATATCTGATTTAAAGTGAAACGAATTAGAAAGTTTCTGATTTTTTTTTCAAAACAACTGCGACTGACAGAAATTTCTCTTTCTATAATTTGTAATCTGTTTTTCAACTAATACGGCAATTACTAAGCTTTCCAACAACAAAGAACCTTACAAACACATTTCCTGTTTCTTGTACAGAAAGAAAAATACACGATAGCATTACTAAAATCAGCAAACATACTGAGAAGAGGGTTGGATTATTAAGAAAACTTTCTTTTACATGATCAGAGTTGAGAGTGATCTGTTGTGAAAACATACGCGTATATATATATATATATATATATATATATATATCAGTTTATTAGTGTTATTTGGCAAGTTTCCCGCCAAAAAAATAGCTTTAGCAGCCGATACTCTCTATTGCTGTTTGTGTTAAATTCCGGAGATTTCATGAACTTGAAATGAAAAACAAAAAATAACTAAAACACTGATGAACATCTGTAAAGAAATGAAAGAATAATATCTATTGACTTTAGTTTTTATTCAAATAATTGTATTTTTCTGTTCATGGTTTTATATTTTGTTTTCATTTTGAAGTCGTTAATTTTGGCCATTCTTTTCGCTAAAGTTTTCTTTTCTTATCTTCCTGCTAGAGCTTCGTTACACACAATATTAACGTTATTTTTTTTTCTTAACGTCTCGCATTTTGCATTTTTTTCTTACGTTCTATTGGAATTCTTATGGAATCAGACTTCGAATATTTTCTTTCTTTTGTCATATATTTTTAATGTTTTTAATAACGTCTCTCTTTCTTTCTACTTACAATAATTTATGCCTTTCTTTTTGTATTTATGCAATTATTTTTTCTTTCTTTTTACATTAATGCAATAATTTATTTCTTTTTTTACATTTATGCAGTAATTTTTCTTTCTTCTTACCTTTATATAATAATTTCTTTCTTTTACATTTATACAATAATTTTTCTTTCTTTCTTTTACATACATGCAATAATTTTCTTCCTTTCTTTCTTATATTTATACAATAATTTGTTCCGTTCTTTTACATTTTTACAATAATTTGTTTCTTTTTTTTAAAATTTATGCAATAATCTTTCTTTCTTTCGTTTTTATCATATTTATACAATAATTTCTTCTTTCTTTTACATTTATGCGATAATTTTTCTTTGTTTATTTCTTGTATTTATACAACAATTCCCTTCTTTTTACATTCATAATGTACTTTTCTTTCTTTTTATTCTTTCATTTTTCTTCTTACAGTTTTACAATAATTTCCTTCTTTCTTTCTATCTTTATTTCTTTTTCTTGTTAGATTTTTAAAAAATATTTTACTTCAGATTTTCTTCTTGTTCATTGAAAATTTCTTTTTATTTCTTTTTAAAATACTTTCGTTATTGACTAATAATTTTTTCATTTTAACAACTTATAACATTATTTTTATATTTTCTTTAATTCTTTTTACGTTTTAATATAATTTTTCTTTCTTTTCGTTTTATATTTTCTTATTTTTTTTCACTATTTTTATTTATTTCAGCTTATATATTTCCAATAATGTCTTTCTTTTTTATACATATAATATCTTTCTCTCTTTCTTCTTTCTTTCTTTCTTTCTTTCTCTCATTCTTTCTTTCTTTCTTTCTTTCTTTCTCTCATTCTTTCTTTCTTTCTTTCTTTCTTTCTCTCATTCTTTCTTTCTTTCTTTCTTTCTTTCTTTCTCTTTCTTTCTTTCTTTCTTTCTTTCTCTTTCATTCTTTCTTTCTTTATTTCTTTACCTCTTTCTTTCTTTCTTTCTTTCTTTCTTTCTTTCTTTCTTTCTTTCTTTCTTTCTTTCTTTCTTTCTTTCTTTTCTTTCTTTCTTTCTTTCTTTCTTTCTTTCTTTCTTTCTTTCTTTCTTTCTTTCTTTCTCTTTCATTCTTTCTTTCTTTATTTCTTTACCTCTTTCTTTCTTTCTTTCTTTCTTTCTTTCTTTCTTTCTTTCTTTCTTTCTTTCTCACCCACCCAACACCATTCCTTCTGTTCCCCTCTTATCACTTCCTTCTTATTCGCTACAACATTTATCAGGCTATGTATTTTCCTTTGATATCTCACCATTTGACACTGAGTCAAAGAAGAAAAGCACGTTTCCCATTTTATCAGCGCCCGGGAGAAAATCGTCGACAGATTCGACGTATTCCCAAAATCTTAAACTTCATTAGTCAGTGATGGGAAGATTATGCACACGCGCGCGCACACACACACACACACACACATGCATGCACACATACACACGCACGCGCCCGCATATACAAACATACATACACACATGCATGCCCCCTACACACGTATACAAAGATACACACATACATATACGTATGTAAAATATATACACTTATATACAAAGACACAGGTACACACTCATGCACACACTCACGCTCACAAACACATATATATAATGGACGCATGTGCGTAAATTATGTATATGTAAACCTATATATATGTATATATGAGCACACACTCATGCAACGTATATATATATATATACATATATATATATATGCATACAAATTAAGCATATACATATAGGTTATATAGTCATAGATTTTTGGGCATATATATATATACATATATATGTATATATATATATATACAGATTGTACATGTCTATATATAAGTGCTTACACAAACATTTGCATGCAGATAATATGTATGCGTATTTTAAGCATTCATAAATAAATTCACATACATACATATATATATGTGTGCGCATGCGTATAGATTATATATGCTTATACATGTATGTATCTATATGTGTTATATATATTATATATATATATATATATATATATATATATATATATATATATATATATATATGGTATACATGTATCGTACACAAAAGCATATACAAAAATATATAAGGAGAGCTATGTCCATTAAGATAAGAAAAACAAATTTGTTTCAGTAAAAGAAAGAACATATGAAATAAAATTAGTCTTAATTTCTTTAGGTTATCCATGATTTCCCCCTCTCATTTGTGGGTAAATCCTTATCTACGATGTACTTTTAATGTTTTTCCTTAGTAAACTATCGTTAACCTTTTCACTGTGTTATAAACGTTCTATCGAGTTGCCTTTCGCTATAAAAGTTTCACTCAGATTGTCTCATACATTTGTCACAACGTTTCGGCCGTTGTACTAACCTGTGTTCTTCAGGAGTTTGTCGATCCGTATAAATGTCATATAGAAAGAAAATGAGTCACTACCGACACCGAGGTTCGAACGTGACATTATGGACTTATGAATATATGTTTTCCGCCAGGTGCATAAATAGCGGTGTCAGGCTACTGACTGCGGTGATTATTGAATGACTATTGAGTGGAACTATCCAGTCGAATTAGTGTGAATTATTGTGCGCCGAGGTTTTGATTTAGGATTTACCAGATGTTAAGACAAGCCGCGCTACTAACAAGGTATTCATTGAAATGGTTAATTATCTTTGGTTGACTTTTACTTCTTTGTTCTTGTTAAGTATTTATTTGCGGTTGTAATTAAATACTGTTTTATCTTAACATTGATATCTTGGGTTATATTTAATTATTAATGGCCACCGTACGTTACAAAAATAACCTTCAAGGAATTAAACGGGACTTATGGGTATAAATTGTTCTTCCTGTGCTGTCCATGTCTTGGGATAGCGTTTTTATTCTTCTTTATCAATACTGTTTTCACCAATTCTAAATCAGTGCTAACCTGCCCAGGGATTGAACTCACAATTACTATGGCGGTAAATTTACAAACGGACGCTTTAATCCACTAGGCTATCCTGTACATAGTACTTGGGGTCGTAAACCTAATGTTCTCCATTCCTGCCTAGCTTTTGCCGCTCTTTGTCTCTTTTATTGGGCCAATGAGATTAAAGTCAGGTGGTGAGGAAGAAGTGAAAACACCTGTAAGGAACTGACTTCAGTCGCAGCCAGCTGAATTTTACGAACCTGGGATACATACCCTGATTCTGCCATTAAGAGAGATGCTGACTATGTTGAGAAATAGGGATGTGAACGTATGATGTATAGCTGTGTTTGGATGTATGATATGTTAGACTGTGTTCCTTATTTCTTATATAATAAAACAAATTACATTACTTTTTGACTCACCACCGTATATATACAGTAGCGAGCATAAAGATCAGAATGATATTTAGAAAAAGTCTAAATATGAAATAACGTTTTATTTTAAAGCTTCAAAGAACATTTTATCAAGAAAAAATAAGGATATAAAGGTAAATCATATAATTCCAAAATATAAAGATCAATAAACTTATTTTGATAAAGTTATAAGAATAATTATATAACATTCGAAAAAAAATAGATGATCAAAAACAAAAATTATGCACCACATATTTGATTTAAAAGAACTGATCCAACGTGCAAATTTTCAGGATAGCAACTGAGACATTAATCTTTTTATTGAACAATTTAGTTCATGCTACATTGAATGATAAACTCTACAACAAAAAAAAATTCTCAAATAACCATATGAGTAAAAAACGCATTCTCTTAAATTTTCAAAATATTCAACCTTAGCGTTGCGACTGTACGCTCCAAAAGTTTGTATCCGTTAACAATAACACATTTAAAAAAAAAAAAAACATATTTCGATTCGCATTTAATTTTTTTCGACTCGGATGCTACCTGAATTTTACCAAAAACAAAATAATTTCCATACCCGAAGATGACTGAATGTACAGTTGAAAGTACTTGCGTATTAAAGAAAGACTTATACAGCTTAAAATTTTTTTTTAAAACAAGGATAATAACATTCATCGAGTGATTTGTAGGTTAATGCACCTTTAAAATTTTGTTTGCGAAGAGATTTCGCCATTTTATATCATTAACTTTACTAATCTACTTTTTGTATGAATGATTCATTGTAATATAAATTGAACTGCACCACATATTTATATATATATATATATATATATATATATATATATATATATATATGGAGATAAGATATGGAGATGCTGGAGAGATGAGCGAGAGAGAGAGAGAGAGAGAGAAATATGCATAAACCCATTGCGTAGACATCGAACATGCCAGTATCAGTATTTGGTATTTACTCGTTCCCCACTCGAACAAGATGTGACACAAGGTCGGATTAATGTGGGGACCCGACGCGTACACCGGGCAGGGACAAAATTCCCTCAGTCCCCGCAACCGACCGTTGCGCTGGCCTCGGTGCGAGCACCGATCCCTCCCTCTTGTGCAATGGGATGGCGTGGCCTCGGGCAGCTGTTTCCCCAGGGCTGGGCACCTCTTCAGTATAATTTTCCTCAGTTGCCCTCTGTCGTTTGACAGAAGCCCCTGAGCACCTCTGCCAAGAACAGAGACACCAACTGAGAGGTGATAAATAATGCGAAATCCCTCCAAGTGCAATATTTCGAATGTTGTTTCTCCCCAATATGCACGCTTTCTGCGACTGAAAGCCGCTTCTTTACATAGCCTTTTGCTCAACTGTTAAATTTTCTAAACATATCTACAGCAGACATTTTGTGAGAAAGTTACGGAAGTTTTTTTTTTTAAAACTTTGAGTTGCTTTGAGGTTTCAGGAAAGAGAAAGGCTATATGCCCACTCATGGTACTGTGGGATAACCAGCTAGCTAATGAATCAATGTTGTTAGCAGATAGACTACTGCCTACTGGTCAACTTACATGGAGATAAGGATGAGAGACAGGAGTCGGCCAGCCGTCAAAATGTCTAACAGTTTTTTGATTTATTAGAATACTTTGCACAAACATCCTGTTTGTCTAATGCACCCCGTAAATGCAATCGTTTGAGCAACTGCACATACAACGAGATATAGCTTTGTAGTTAGAGATAATATCCTTTGGGTGTGAGGTCCGTGTTTCTATCACAGGTTTGTTTTATTCGATGATTATTTTGTGTGAAAATAACACAAAATACAAGCAAACTATTAAACTACTGGGCTGTTCAAATAATGGCTGAAATGTTGGGAAGCATTCTTATTTATTGACTATAGTCCTAATTCTTGTTTTTATTATCACAAAGTTATTGCCGTTGTGCCTCCTTCTGTTGCTTTTTGGCCCGGATAACCTTCAAGGAAATTATCGAAATGAAACTTATTTAAATCTACGGGGTAGATAGTTTTCGTTCCGTTGAATAGGGATATCGCGTCCATAAGTTAGGTGGTTTAAAATCGAGAGTTTCTCCTAGATTGTTTGCAAGGCAAGAGGGCCAAAACTGCTCTATTGTTTAACTCATACCTGGTGGAAAATGGATTCTTGCCTTTTCTAAGGGCATTAGTGCAAAGTGAACAAAACAGACTCGAGAGGGTACTGGACTCGGCACATTGAATTCTCTTTCCGCCTGTGCTAATAACCATTTTGGCTGTTACGCCCTTCGTCCTCCCCCAAATGTCTATACACGTGCGAATTTTGAACTGAACCCTTTATTTAATCTACAGGGCTAGATTGTTCTCATTCTGTTCTCATTTTTTTTTAAAATTTGTTACTCCTTCCATTATTGCTCGTCCTGTTTACATTGAATCTACGTCTGCAATAGTCGGCTCTTTAGTTGTTTTTTTTAAATTTGATAACATAATTGTGGGTTCAATCCCTGTGCTGGGTAGTCCAGACTGAGACTCAATGGAAAAATAACTGTCATTACGCAATTTAAACATTATACCAGTACCATTTTTGCAATAATAATGAATCCATCTGAATCTCGGGGGAGGGGGGTGAGCTGTGATGATTATTGTATTATTTACCCCAGCCACATGATTCTTCGCTTTGTCTTACCTTCTATATATACCATATATGTAGAATAACAATAATAAAAAGCACTTACCGGCGTAAGAGTTCCAACTAGCGTCCAGCTGGCAGACAAAAATAAAGCAGGTTGTAACTTAATACAAACCATGCAAACTAACTGAGAAATCATGCTAGTATTTATATAGTAATACTTCCACTCAGGTACCAGCAGCCAATCACAGCTCAAGCAATGGACTATCCCACTTTAGCATAATGAGATGCTCCATTGCACCATAAATAGCTCTCTATCTCAATGTTGAATTAGTTTTCACTCAGCTTGCTCTACAACTGAGTGTTTATCTTGACCACGATTGTTCGACAACTCACATATCATGCGACTTCTGAAGAGCTAATTTTGAAGCTAATTTTAAGGGGGTCACATTATACACGAGATATAAAATTAGTATATATACTTCTGGCTCTGACTACGCCGTTGACCAAATTATATATCTGTAGTGAAAAAAAAAAAAAAAAAAAACATCGCCCGTTACACGAGTATATACGGTATGTTTCCAATTATAATAATATGTGTTAATTATTGGGGGATCAATTTATTACTTAGTAACAATAGACAAGCGACCCCCACTTGATATCCAAGAGAAATTAATTGTTTCTAATTATTATGTAGTAATTATTGGGGGATCAGTTTATTACTTCATAACAACAGAAAACGGTCCTCCATTTTATGTCCGATAGAAACTTTAATTACCGTATACACTCAAATGTCTTGCGACTTTTGAAGTAATTTTGAAGCTAATTTTAAGGGGGTCGCATTATACATGAGATATAAAATTAGTATATATACTTCTGACCCTGGCTACGCTGTTGACCAAATTATATATCCATTTAATGTAGCAAAAAACTACAGTTGTATTTAAAATAAACATGATTTTGATAAAACTGATATTTTACTTAACTGTATCGAATAAGACCATTGTGCAAGGCACCGTTAAAGATGGACGTAGGAGAGGGCGCCAATGCAAAAACTGGTTGGAAAATGTCAATAAATGGACAGGTGTAACTGTACCAGAATTGCTGATGGCTGCTGTTAATAGACCGTTGTAGAAAAGAGTTAGTCTGTCTTCTGCATTCGGATCTGTCCTACGATTACAAAAGTCAAGGGGATTATGATGATGATGACGATGATGATCCAATAATAATGCATGTAATATTCACATAATTAGTATCGTATTTTAAAATAGAAACATAGCGAATATGCATCTTTTCCATCGTTTACGTTTATACGATGTTTAGCTAATTCTCGTTCGGTTGTTTATAGCTGTAGTCCAGTTACGCGACGTGTATAGCGTTACTAACGATACTTTTTTCATTCTCTTACCTTTTAAAAACTTATTTAACAAGAAGATGGGATAAAGGGATAGAGGAAAAGAGGTTAGTCTATGTAATTTGGTCTCACAAAAAGTAACTCGCATGAATGATTTATTAGTGAAAATTTGTGGGTCGCACGATACACGAGTATATATGGTATATATTTTTAAGAATAGATTTTTCATTTATTAATGCGACATATTTTTAATTTATTTGTTTAAACGTTATTTTTAATGGATACTCATATTTGAGTAGACGCTCTGTTTTGATTTTTTAAACAGCGTTTAGTAACCCTCATTTCAATTTTGAAGCATTTTCTTGAATTTCATTGGTTATTAAATAAAAATAAGCTTCGAGAAATTTCCATAACAAAACAGTCAAAATTTGTGCAAAAATAGGCTCAACTGACATAAAAAAATATTTCTCAAATTCATCCCTAATTTAAATGTTCCAAGATATCCTATTGGCTAAAAAATAAAAAAAATACAACATTCGCCCACGTATTTCTCAGAAAAATTCGCAACAAGCTACCAAGCCGCTGGAGCAGATTTTGTTGTTAAAAAATAGAAATAGAAATAGCAAACGAAAGTCGCATTTTGAGACTTACACACGCAAAGATACACACGGGAACTATGTGTCAAAATTACCGCCAAAGAAACAAACTTGCTTTATGAGAGATTAGAAAAATTCATACAACAAACATTTTCACTTAATATCTTTCATAGAAAAATCTTTTGTCTAAGTTAAATTCAACCTTTCAATCAAAGGCAGACAACTTTTTAGACATTGAACATTTCTGAAACAGCAAAGAAAATTTTCTCTATACCTTTGCACACATCATTACAAACAAAGAAATTGTAAAATGTGTATATAAAATTTAATCTGTTGTTTCAAACATGTATTTTTTGTCGTGATTGAATATCGTTACCATTTGGCCATTTCTTATAAGTTATGTTTGTGGATATTGCATATTTTATTTGCAGCACAATCTTAAATATTCACGCATCTTTCTTAGATCCACTAAAAGTGTATTTATTTATTTCCATCTATCGTCCTGAATATTTCGAGAAATATTGTTAGAAAATGTGAGACTTCCAGCAAGACTCGAACCATTAGATCTGACGTGCCTTAGACCACTCGGCTACGTAGGACCTCCTGACCAGACATTAGTGCTTCCCGATTCTTGATATATATATATATATATATATATATATATATATATATATAATGCTCTGTTTCGTATCCTATCGTAAACAAAGACAATTTTTTTAGGAAATGGATTAAATCCGATATATTTTTTAATTTATTTGTTTAAACGTTGTATTAAATAGATACTCATATTTGTGTAGTTACACTGTTATTTTTGTTTATTTATTAGACAGTATATTTATTTCCATCTACTGGCCTGAATATTCGAGAAATAATGTTAGAAAAAATGTGTCTTCCGTTATGATTATGGTCAATGACTTATCCCCATCCCAGGGAGCATCTGGGAACCTCTCATGTGATCGAGATTGAAAACAGCGGTTTCCAGAAGAGTCACCACATGCTTATCCGACTGACCACAATACTGCTGGAGATTTTTAATGCAGTCCGAAAAGGCCTTCGAGATCAGTCTAAAATGCGAACGAGTGCTATGAGGCAGCCAGTCGAGATCGACACGGAATTCTTCGGCCAATAGGCAGGATAAATTCGTTTGAAAATGTCTTAAGTTCGCTAATATTCTTGTCAGGCGTTTACAAACAGAAAGTAATGTCAGGAAACAAATAGGAAAAGAAATAAAAGGAGATAGCACTACCGAAAATCCACTGACAGCAGATTTGTATGAAGACAAAGAATGGATAGCTATTTATCTATCTCAGTCTTTTCGTATCTGTCTATCTATTTCTGTTTACCAAGGCTGTCAATTCAGAAAGCGGATTCTTTTTTTTCCGGAACTAAAATAGATCTTAGACTGTTCAGAAATTCACCAGACATTGAACAATTTATATTCAAATAAGAATCGGAAACCAAAAATGATCCAAAATATAGACATAACACATAAAAAAAAAACTTTCATTTGTTCATAACCAAAGTTGTATAAATTTATATGCTTAAAAGAGAATTTGATGTCTAAATGCACCCCCATATATATATATATATATATATATATATATATGTGTGTGTGTGCGTGTGTGTGTCTGTCTGTGTGAATTTAGGCATCAAATTCTCTTTTAAGCATGTCTGATTGAATAAATTCCAAACATTATGTCTGCTTATTTTGATCATAACACTTTCCTGTTCGCGGATATTTTGATATTGTATCGTATGTTGTAATATGCGGAAAAATATTCGTGAATATGAAATGATTATGATCAAAACAAGCAGACATAATTTATTCAATATATATATATATATATATATATATATATTCAACACACACACACTCACATTCTCTCACACACACATATATATATATAAATATATTTATTATTATAAATTAAGTGATATAAAATATGTTTTTTTTTCGCTACACAGTAATAACCATGTTTCAAAAATGTTCTTCCTTTTATTTATATGTACATAAATATAGTTATTATAATTTTTTCATATAAATAAAAAGCATTTACTCACGACAAAAATGAAAAAATATAAATAATTATTGCTCTACTATTTGTATTGAGCCCTCTTTTTGAATTTATGCTGTGAACGTTAGAATTTATATATTTTTCGTTCGCATTGTATTCGGACATATATATATATATATATATATATATATATATATATATATTTAACGTTGTTATATATTTATATATATATAGTATTTACACATATAAATATATCTGTAAATCGTTGCATTGTATTACAAATTAACACACGTTAAACATAAATATATATTTAATATAAATAAATTGTCGGACCTTGTCCATTTATATATTAATTATATATATATATATATATATATATATATATATATATATATATATATATATATATATATATATATATATATATATTTTCATCCATATGTTTATCTGACACACACACCTTTCATCCTATAAATATTTGGGTTTCGTTTTGTTTGACAAAAATCATTATATATATATGATATATAAATAAATTTCATTTTCTAAATTTACACACGTTTTACACACAACCATTTATAAATTGATTATATTGTATTTGGATGTTTATATATATGGATTAACTACCTTTTTACCATCCATATGTTTACACAGAAGCTGCCATGTTTAGGTATAGAAATTTCATTATTATTATGAATAAATACGATTTTTTTTTTTTTTTTTTAAATAGGATCAAATGCTAAAACAGTACGGTTTGAAGAGGAAACATTTATTATTAAATCAAGAAAGGTATAAAATTTAAAAGAAAGAAAAAACGATGCTTTTTTTTTTTTTTAAATAGGAAATTCAACAGTACGGTTTCCAACGAGGATATGCATAAATGAAAGGTAAAAAAAGAAAAGTCTGAAATTAAAAAAAAAGGAAATATTATATATATATATATATATATATATATATATATATATATATATATATATATATATATATATTCATGATTGTAATAAGAAACAATAAAGAAGTACCTTGACGAAGGCTTTAATAAACAGAGCAATCCACGACGGGGCTAAAAGCAAGTAAGAATACACCTAAAAGAGGATATGTATATATGACGTACGTCGTCGTCGAAGCGTATTCAACAAAAAAATCGAAAATGCTTTTTTAACTGCAAATTATTATATCATATCCAAGTATTTTACAAAAAATTAAAGCCGATTACACAATATTTAAAGTTCAATTTATGCTTTGAGTTCGTAACCATGCAATGAGACGAGTGTAATAAGTAATCGGAAGAAATCTCCTTTGTTTGATGATTACCTCCCTTTGGAGAACTCTTTCGTTTGTAGAGGGCTATAAATAGTCACTACTACGCTTGTCTCAATTATTCTAAGCAGAATAAAGCTTCCTTAAGCCTTCTCTTGCTCTCTTTTGTTTTTACAATGACATTACATAAACCGTAGATTTGTCTGCGGAATATCATTACGTCATTGTTATTAATTATAGTGAAATCATTAAAGTTTTTTTGTCAAAAGCATTTTATTTTTGGTCGTATATTAATTTAGAATATTCCATTTTACAGGCTTTATTTTTTAAATGCAATAAGATTTCAGAATTTCACTATTGCCCATCAAAATGACTCGAAGAAAATGATCTAAAAACAACAATGGAAAAGAGAGGTAACAAAGCATAAACGAAATAGCTCCAGTTTGTTCAACTTCAGAAACTTAGCATTGCAGTCGAAGTATTCTAAAATGCTGCCAATAACAAAGAAGAACATGAAAAATACCTAACAACAACTCAAATATAGCATCAAAATTTACATTATTTTTATTTATTTGTTATGTAACTAAATACATAATAGTTAACAATTTTTTCGTAAAACTTGATATTTCCTGTAATAAATATTATTATTGTTATTATTTTACTTAAGTGAAAGGTAGTGCTACATTTACAATTCCTTACAGCTAAAAGAAATGTTGATCAAAACTGCCTAAAACCTTTAAGCGCGTGTTGCCACAAAATTATCAAATGTTGAATACGTCCCTCCTCCGAACGCGCCATATATAGTACAGCAAAAAGTTGGATGATTCCGGAAGAGTTCAAATCGAGGGAAGTTAATAGTTATGACATTCTCCCCGCCTCAATTTTGTTTTTTAATAATTTTTTTAATGTTCTGGATATCGTAATGTTTTTCTTCGATTCCTCGAAGACCGTATTAGCGTCATTGGATCTTCGTTGATCCTCAGAGTCGGAGGGCACCGGCAAATGTATGTCAGGGTTACTCAATGGTTTAGAATGGATATCAGACTAGGGTTCCTCCACTTTAGTGCTCTTTTCCACAAGAATATCTTGGTCCTCCCCAATCGTATTTGTACCCAACAGCAGCCAAATCATGCACAGATACAATAGATTGTCATTAAAGCTTACATGAGCATATAGGGATTGGTCTCTAACAGCTGAACCTCCTCGACTAAATGTTTGTACTTATTAGCACGGACATTACGGAACAGAACCGAACCAGATGTTGCTAGACAAGTGGGCAAGAAATGATCTCTAGGTGACCGGCGTTGATATGAAAATATTATTTTATGGGGTGTAGTGTCGAGGTACAGAGTAGAGATCTTATGGCATGCAGTACTGCAGATAAAACAACTTCGCACTGAAATTATCGTAGATTTCTAGAAACCAACCCCATTATGACGTGGTTTTAGATAATTCCACTGTATCGTTCATACTGACCATTCCCTTGAGGGTTGTTCGACTCAAATTAGTGAAGTACTTACACAGTTCCTTCGATAGTGTTGTAGCATACCTACGGACGATAATGGTTATGTCCACATTCACATAAATACAATAGTAAATACTGTATGTTGGTCTGAAGTTGGAGATTCGTCGCCAGTTGAGTTGGTCAAACTCTCTGCCTCCGGGAAGAGACGATCCCCAGATGTTGCTATGTCAAAGGACTGAGTCTCGTCTCAGGAAATAGCTACACGCCCCCTTTTATACGCGGTCCACGGGGAATTTTTGTCTGAGCCTACGGGCTCGGATACTCCACATTAAATTCGGCCTCGTGCTACATCTGACAGCGTGAGGCGGTTGGTAGATATCCTGCAGTTGGAAATTCGTCACCAGCTGTGCTGGTCAAACTCTCTGCCTCTGGGCAGAGAGGATCCCCAGACGAGGCTATGTCGAAGGGCAGAGTCTTTCTATTTTGTTTTTAAGCTTTCGGTAAGCTAGCCACGGACTCACGATTTAATGAGAACGAGTCAACCATAATTAAAGGTTTGATCTTATCCGAAAACGTTGATATCCATTGGGAATAGTATGAAAATAAACCAAGAACCGTGCAAAGGTCAGCTTTATTCAAGGAGATTATAAACGAGACCCATTTTGAAGGTGTTCAAGAGCTGTAATGGCGGAGCCGAGGGTCATCCAAGAAAAATTCTTTCAGCAGTGAATATAAGCGTGGCAGAGAAGAATGGAAAAGTACATTAGACTCATAGTGGGGGAGTTACTTTGAGGGGGGAAACCATGTAATTTGTTGTTTGGAATTGAAATAAATTGTTTGTGATGCCAGTCCCCTTACTTTTCAGACTGTCCATATATATATATATATATATATATATATATATATATATATATATAATATATATATATATATATATAATAATCGATTCTGTCGTATAAAGGGTCAAGCAGATCAGCTTCCAGGAAACTGACAGCCCGACGCCGGCACATGAGATTCGATTATAGTGGTGAAGGTTTCGTGCAGGACCAACGATACTTTTTGAAGGGACGAATACAGAGACCTGGTGCACCACGTGACACAAGGTCCCCAAACAACCCTCCGCAGGTTTTGAATTCAGAGTTGTTGTTCTCCTAGACCAGTTGCCATCCAAGGCTACATAACCCAGTCTGTCCTGCTATTTTACCCATAGCTGGAGGGAGAAGAAGGATTCACACCTTTCCCAACGTAAATGATTTTTTTTTTTTTTGAAAAAAAAAAGTCGCTTGAAGATGGAACAGAGCTTACTTTAACTCAATTTAATTCAAGTAATTATATTGAAGTTTTCGGCTCTTGTTTTGAAACATGAGACCTCTTATGTCGCGAATTGGAATCATATTTTTATATAAATAATTATATTTATGCTCTACTTTTGTATCGAGCATTATTTTTAAAATAATAACTAAAATACTAAGGGACTTTTGGATTATTTACCTAACCAGTTCCTTCCTATTTTATATATATTTATATATATATATATATATATATATATATATATATATATATCCAGGTAAGATGAGAACGAATAGAGTACAATTACAACGTTCGTAATAAACATTCAATATATATAAACATTTAAATTAGAAGCAGCCAACATTAAATAAAAGTGTCTTCTCCATAAGGGACCATATATTGAAGTGTGTTTAAAGAGACACACCCAAAAATTTTCAGTTTGACCGTTTACTTGACTGAATTTAAATTGATTCTACCAAACATTTGACAGTGTCATACGTGAGAATGCTGGAATTAAAAACCAGTATTAAATAAGTTGTCTTTCTTCAAAAGGAAACAAGGTGTCTTTCTTCATATTTAAACACACTTCATATTGAAGTGTGATTAAAAAAAAAAAAATAACGCACGTAAAAAATTTTATGTATATGTGTTTTTAAACACACATCAATATATGGAGAAAGACAGTTATTTAATGTTGGCTGCTTCTCTTCTGGAAGGAATGACACCAAATTCTGGAGGATGTAATAAAAGAGAAGCTGCCAATATGAAATAAGTTACCATTCTTCATAAGGGACTATATATTGAAGTATGTTTAATATAAAAACAAGAGAAAAAAATGTCAGTTTGACAATTTAAAAGATGTTACCTTGATTTGAGTTGAAATTGGTTTCGGCAATCATGAGAACGCCGGAATTTAAAAAAAAACGGTTGTGTAAATATACAAAGAACAATCCTTGAAAATGAATGTAGCAATATTTGAAAGTACTTGAGAAGAAAAAATATATATATATATATATATATATATATATATATATATATATATATATATATATATATCTTTGTGTGTTTATGTGTGTGTTAATCTACATGTGAGTGAAATCCCAAATTGCCACATGACTATTTACTCCTGCCTCAAAAGCAAATCTAGTGTCCGTGACAAAAATAACCTGGCCGTTTATCTCGAAAAGGACCTCCAATCAGTTGTGGACTGGAGCAGGAATTGGCTGGTTAACTTTAATGCCTCAAAAACAAAACTACTCTCTATCACTCACCACAGAAAACCATCCCGTCCCCCCCCCGCTCAACTCCACGAGAGCACCTTTTTGCGACTGCTCGGTCTCACATTGACTGCTGACCTGAGATGGAACAAAGGCATTGTCAATAGCTTCATCCACCACAAGGAAAGTTGGCTCCCTGTGTCGCGCCAGGACATTTTTCTCGCCAGAGTTGATCCTTCAAATCTAGAAATCAACCATTCGCCTTTGCATGGAGTATTGCTGCCATATATGGTCTGGTGTCCTTTCTGTTTGTCTCAAGTTCCTTGATAAAATCCAGAGACGTATATGCAGTGTAATTAGCCGTGATCTGGCATCTTGTTTGTAGTCGTTCTCTCACAGACGTGTCGCCGCCTCCCTCTGTCTTTTTTCCAAATACTTTCACGGTAACGGCCCCGATGAGCTGTTTTCGCTGGTTCCCAGACTTCATGAATTTAAGCGCTCAACTAGACTGGCATCCCGCTCTAACCCTGTCACTGTCAAAACTGTTAAATGCAGCCTTGTTCTATCGCCCACCCTCTCTTCATCCTTTCCTCTATTACTCCTCTTTGCTCTCGAGATAGATAGATAGATAGATAGATAGATAGATAGATACGAACAGACTGAGATAGATAGATAGATAGATAGATAGATAGATAGATATAGATACGAACAGACCGAGATCGATCGATAGATATATGGATAGATAGATAGATAGATACAAACAGATTGAGATAGATAGATAGATACGAACAGACTGAGATAGATAGATAGATAGATAGATACGAACAGACCGAGATCGATAGATAGATAGATGGATATATAGATAGATAGATAGATAGATAGATAGATAGATACAAACAGACTGAGATAGATAGATAGATAGATAGATAGATAGATAGATAGATAGATACGAACAGACTGCGAGAGATAGATAGATACAAACAGACTGAGATAGATAGATAGATAGATAGATAGATAGATAGATACAAACAGACTGAGATAGATAGATACGAACAGACCGAGATGGATCGATAGATAGATAGATAGATACGAACAGACCGAGATCGATAGATAGATAGATGGATATATAGATAGATAGATAGATAGATAGATACAAACAGACTGAGATAGATAGATAGATAGATAGATACGAACAGACTGAGATAGATAGATAGATACAAACAGACTGAGATAGATAGATACGAACAGACCGAGATCGATCGATAGATAGATAGATAGATAAATACAAACAGACTGAGATAGATAGATAGATACGAACAGACTGAGATAGATAGATAGATAGATAGATACAAACAGACTGAGATAGATAGATAGATAGATAGATACGAACAGACTGCGAGAGATAGATAGATACAAACAGACTGAGATAGATAGATAGATAGATACGAACAGACCGAGATAGATAGATACAGAATGTGACACAGAACATATTGAAGGTAAGAAAGAAAGAAAGAAAGAAAGAGAGAGAGAGAGAGAAAGAGATAAGAAAAAGAAGAAGAAGAAGAAGAGGAATTATAAATCTATTCGACTATTATTCCACTGAGAATTTAAAATGAGGAAATCATTGTAATATTCTTAAAAACTCCGAAAGAATCTCATCGACTTCGCTGAAACATGAAAAGTGTTATCTTTCTTTATTTATTTTTACTCTCCCAAATCGCCATAATGTTTTCTTTGTATCAGTCATTACGGCATTAAACAGTGCTTACGGCGACAAGGACACCAGCGACATATCTGACCGGTTTTCAATCATAATGTACACAATGTATTATTTGTAATAATTAAGACGTCATCGTCTTGTTTCTTGTCGGAATCTGCGTTGACCCGAGTCTTTAATCGCGGACCGGGCCTTGGTTTATCAACGGCTATATTTTTGTTCGTTGTTCCCATATCTTGAAGCCTGGGATTTTTTAGTGCATTTAGTGACGGGTTTTGTTTATTTTATTGACAATAGTGTTGCCTTTATTGTTGTGGGAAGGACGATTTTTCTTTTTTTTTAGTTTACTTTGAATCTTGTCCTGCTTAAACATCGTTTTAATGATTTCACGTGTGTAAATTGTTAAGCACGTATTCCCGCATTGGCTGAGTTCTTAGACCGTCGTCGGCGTTCCGACCATAGGACCGGCGTTCACATCTCATGATGGCGAAGTTGCCAAGGAGGTCACTTTATGATAATAACCTCTTTGAAAGACTATACCAGAGCGCGACATCGCGGGGAAAGCACATGTGAGGTAAGGGGCATGGTGCGTATTGAACCAAATGAGCTGGGAAATGAATTCGGAAGCTGTCGTTGTTGTGCGAGCATCATGTCACAAGTCATCGTGACTGAGCGTTTGAGCGTTTTGGAATTGTTCAACTGTTGTTCACTCTAGATAATGCGCTCTCTCTCAGAAACTATAACAAAGGTACATTATATATATATATATATATATATATATATATATATATATATATATATATATATATATCCCCGTGTAATATATTGACTACGCCAACATTGCGTTACCCAGATATTTTTATTAGAATTTAAATTACACAACGGTCAGTCTATACTCAGAAGTGTGGGTCGTACAACCAGTAAGGTATAATATGTATATTCATTAATATATACTTAATAGCTCTGTTATATTACATAGAGCACTATTTTATTAACACCGGCACTATAGGTGAGATATATTATATTGTTATTCATATAAACCTATAAACCACAGGCTGACTCAAGATGTTGAAGAAACACAAATGTGTCTGAGTGGGTGCCTGCAGCAGGGATTAGCTAGTGGTCCCAGAAAACGCGTGTGCTTAAAAATGTGCATGCACTCAGTTTATCGTTATTGTTGTTATTATTGTTTTATTTAATATCCTCTCCGGCACTTAGATGTTTTAACAGGGTGATGATGATCATATCCTAACCCTATCCGCTGCTTAGAGACACAACACTTTCCTCAGTCCGTTCCAAGAAGCGCTGCCACCTGCACACTCTCAACGATGGCAGGTATCCCCAAAGCGCACCTCAAGGTAGAAAGATTCTTGGAAACAGTCCTATGTGCGTCAAACCACAAAATATACAGCTTGAGCTACTGCTTGGTGTATTTCTCTGATTTATCCTGACAGGTCTTGGTACCTCTTTATTTTCACCCACACAATATTCTTATCCCAAGGTACCGCAACATCCTCTTGTGTATAAATATCAGGGCGATTTCTCTCCAAGCGCTTGTCAGTCAAAATTCACATGAGCTTCAATTAGTCATTCACATCTAATGACGGTGATTACACTCTGTAACAAAGTTTTAAATATTTAATTATTATTATTATTATTATTATTATTATTTCCATTGATTTCTGGTATATACTGCTTTCTTTTAGGGTCTCGTCCAAAGATCTAAGGTCAGAAATGGCATCTTGACATTTTCCATTGAGCAGTTAAAAAAACAAGCACACATATTTTACATAGATAAAGCCCTTCGTAATGTGTGGGATGTACGTGTGGGTACAATTTTTGCATATCTTTAAGGCATGGGCTACCAGGAATCCCTTCAGTGAGTCTATTGGAATCTTTTCCATTCAATCAGAGTGGTCCAACTACAACTGGAGTTGTTGATGTCCTCATATGCAACATTTTTTAGATTTCGATTTCAAGGTCGTCGGTCAAGAGCTTAGTCTCAATAAATCGCAGTGTGGTGGCTGCTTTACTTGCTCTACGACAACCGGAGCTTAAAGTCAAGTGATCTACAAGCGATCCCTCGTCTCACGCTCCACGGTGGTGGGGGGAAATAAGACGCCGTCGTCAAAATCCAGCCTGTCGCACTTGTCAAATCGGGTGGCCCGTTTGCGGACGCCGCCGCGTTCGAAGCGACAACAGCCGAAGAGAAGGTGCAGCGACAACAAGCGCCTCAGACGCAGACCCGACAACCGCAGCCGCCCCTATGGCAGGCTCCAGTGAAACGAAAAGAGACGCCTTTAGTAATACCGTGATGGCACCGGTACCGGCTTAAAGGCTTTTGCGTAGAGGCAGCGTGGCACCGCCGCTCGTTCGAGCGGACCTTTGCTCCGATCCCGTGGTTCCTCTCGTACTGGACGAGATAGCCGTGGCCACAGCCGACTTAACATACACGTCGATCGGTAGGATAAAACTAACCTGTCTCACGACGATATCATTATTATTGTTTCATATCCTCTCCGACATTTAGATATTTTGGCCGGGTGATGATTATCGTATATCAGCTTCTATCTGCTGCTTAGAGACAACATTTTCCCCAGTATGAGTTGTTCTGAGCATAGATGCCATCTGGGCTCTCACAGAGAGATCGGGTGTCCCCAACGTGTACTCTCCAACCACAAAAGGGGTATGTATTTGGTATACTTCTCTGATTTGCCTTTCCCGCTTTTGGAACCTCTGTATTTTCGCCTGTTACGTTTTCAAGATGTTCGCATCCCAAGGTAGCCAACATCTATCAGGAATCAGGATCCATTAATGGCTACTCTTGTACAATAGCGTGATATCGTATTTATATGACTTGAAAGAAAGACTCAAAATCCTAGAAGATATCATTATACAAAAGAAGCAGCGAATTTTAAATTCTATTTTATTTATTAAATTCTATTTTATTCACTATAGGAGACGTTATTTTAAATAGGCAGACGTTATGGGTTGAATTTAATAAAACATGTTATAAATATCTGCTAAAATACGTTGAGCCAGATTCATTTATAATGTAAATAATGGTATACCTCTTTTGCTTTTGTGTTTTGAAAAATAAACCAGTAATCTCCCTTTATGCTTAATATAAAATTAATATTCACATCTTTAAATCAAAATTATTTTTTTAAATATATATAAATCGTCATTATTTTAAATACAAAATATATTTTTTTTATTCCCGTATAATATATGGATTACGCCAACATTGCTTTAACCAGATATTTTTATTGACATTTAAATTACGTAACGGTCAGTATATACTTGTTGGCACCTCGACATGGTGTAATGGTTAGCAAGCTTGTCTCGCTAGATCAGTTACGATTGAAAAGTGAGATCGATCCTCACTAACTGCCCGAAATTTTAGGCACCGCTTGTAAGCTACGCTTAGAAAATCATTTGGGCACCTTGTCGTGGTCTAATGGTTAGCAAGCTTGTCTCGCTAGATCAGTTGCCCCATACTTTCGGCCTTGTGCCACATTTAAGCTACGCTTGGAAAATCGCTATATATGATTTGTGTGTGGGTCATTAACTGTAGATTATACGACGCTAAATCAGAAATAAAAGATATTGGCCAGTTCCCGGATCGACCCACTTCCCCGTGACTGGGGAAATACCTGAATTTGTTTTAGTCGGACTGAGAGCTATTCAGCATCACTTGTTACATCTTTTTTACATCTGTACATACAGCAATATCTGTGCAAGAAAAAAAGTTCCAAATGACATAATTAAAAAAAAATTACATAATTTATAAACCCTTATTTATATATATATATATATATATATATATATATATATATATATATATATATATATATATATATATAGTGTAATGGTTGCTTGTCTCGCTAGATCAGTTATGTGCCCCATACTTTCGGCCTTGTGCCACATCTAAGCTACGCTTAGAAAAATAACTACTCAACATTGGAAAATTGCGTTTTGCATGAAACTCAGAGTCGTATTGCCGGTGAGGAATAATATGCATATTTATTAATATATATGTAAAAGCTTAATTATATTACATTGAAACGCGGTTTTATTAACGCCAGCACTCTGCGTGCCAGAGGTCAAAGTGTCTGACCTCTTAAATGAATATACTTGAACCCATGTAAATTATTAAAGATGGCTTAAAAATAACCTTATCTCTACTTTCGATTACCAATATAGATCATTCTATTGTCCCCACTCTCACCACCTCTGTCACCTTATAGCAATCTAAAACTATCCCTTAAAAACTTGTATTAAAAATAAAAGAAACGAAATTCCTTTTTAACTATGATGAACCAGGAAAATATATATATTCTGGGGAAATGAATTATAGTTATGGAACCTTAAGGTCGTCTCAATATATATATATATATATATATATATATATATATATATATATATATATATATATATATAATTACATTGATTGCACAACTTGGAATTTCATGCTTTTTGCAAAAAATGTCACACCTGAGTTGTGCAAACAATGTAAAGTATTATGCATATTTTTTAATACAAGGGGACCCCCAAAAACGGGAATTTTTGAAGTGCATATTGCCAGACATGAGCAAGTGGCAACACTGCGAGACAGTGACATTAAGCAAGTAATCATTTCGCCATTTAGAATTCAAGATGAAATTCACAGTATCCCGGTTGAGATGTTGCAGCAGTCAATGAGGAATCTCAACAGCAGATTTCAAGAATGCATTCATACAAGAGGATGCCATCTACAGGACGTAATTTTTTAAAAATGAAAATTCCATCATTGTTTCTTAAATGGCATGTTTTAAGGTTTCAATTACTATGAATAAAATATTTTTCTTCCATCACTCTTGGTTTTATTGGATTGTTAAAAAGTTCCCGTTTTTTGGGGTCACCCTGTATATATTAAATAGCTCAGTTATTAACATTAAGCACTGTTTTTTTCTTATATTATAGAGTATTTATATACATCTGTATACGATCGCTCGCTCGTAAAGGTAACTATATTTACCTATTTGATATTATATATATATATATATGTATCTTGGATTGCTATCTTGGATTCTACCGATAAAACAATTAAACGGACGCAACTCTCTATCACTATCTCATGTTCAAATGAAAAGAAATACTGTTCTCAAATTACAGTGTTTCAAAATAATATTGTCAGTGTTTTCAACTTCACTCCTATAGGTCATAGCCCAACATATCATATCATTTTGGAATCAGGCCGACTCCGTTATCAAATTAAAAAAACATTCCGGGGTAGATCCGGACCGGCAAGCCTGAAATTTTGAATTCATAAATTTTCATAAGTGCGATTGTTTTTCATCAATTTTTTACGCAATTTTTTGCGACGAACTTTTTGTATAATAGAAATTTTTATAACTTGTAAATAAATTTGAGAATAATTGAGATTAATTTCGAAATCCAGCGAAAGTCACCCATAAAATAAAAAAAAAATAATTGTCTGTACGGAAAGTAAGGACCTACGTACATCGAATAGTCTTTAAATTAAGTGGCGTCATAAGAATTATTTTTAGGATTCGTTCGTATGAACAGAATATATATTCTTTGTAAGAAATCAGTTTGAAGATCAGGTTTCATTAACGTATTTTTGTAAAGAGGGTTTTTGTCGAGAGTCAAATGTATTGCTGCTAATATTTTTTCCAAAAATGATTTGCTGGCAATTTCTTTTTTCAAAATGTTTTACAGGTAATAATTTTTTTCAAAAATGCATTGCTGGTATTTTTGCTATAAAAACCTATTTTTACACTTGCATAGTGTTTTGACCCCAATTTAGCGGTGAATTATTTGCCCATAACTAGGACCCATACAGATGCTACCACTCCCGGTCAGGGTTTACCTGGGAACAAGAGTTTCCCTGACAACTACAGTCTTAACCTCTTCTTAAAGTCTAGAGTCAACCCTTATCTACCGTACACATCCTCATGATATGCACTTCACTGTGATGTGCGGGTGGTGTAATTAATAATGGAATGAGAACTCGGAGAGCTGGGTTCGAATTCTAGTCGACTTCGTTATGTTCACTTACGTGCAAATAAACTTGGGGAGGTAAGGTATCCATCTCTTATTTAGCTATGAGTTAAATAGTAGGACAAACTGGGTTCTAGGAGTACTCTAGACATGGGGACTCGATAAAGAAGACCAATATCCCAGCAGACCCCTATAAGAGTGATTGAAATTCTTCAGTCGTGTGAGTTGCGCATTCTGCTGCAAGCGGAGAAAGTGCATTCTCATCATCAGGGACTTTATACCTTCTTCCTTTATGCTCTCACAGAATTTTTATTTAGTAAAGCTCTACAAGGAGTGGATCTTGGGCCTTGTATTAGGTGAAAAATTGTATGTAAAAATCAAACAATCTCAGTCTGTTAATGTCTGTCTATAGCCAAAGGTTTTCCTACTTGTCCTAATCATTTCATTTCATATCTATCTATCTATCTATCTATCTATCTATCTATCTATCTATCTCAGTCATTTAATATCTATCTATCTATCTATCTATCTATCTATCTATCTATCTATCTATCTATCTAGTTGCAGTTATTAACGTACCGACACATTCAATAATTCCCACCAGATTATACAATCGTCATTCAGTTTGCTAGCGCCAACGCCTTCAGCTCTGTTTTAAACAAAATAAACGTTACTTTTGTCCAAATATTAATCACCGCCCATTCATAAAAAGAAATCATTTTTCATTCATTATCGTGACCACGTGCTGCGTTTTTATGAATTGTAAATATTCCGGCGATAACTACGAGAAACTTAAATAATACATTACTATATAAATATTTACCTACCGTGTCAAAAATATACATACATACATACATACATACATACATATACATATATATATCTATATATATATATGTACTCACACACACATACAAACATTACACACACACACACACACACACACACACACACACACACACACACACATATATATATATATAATTATTTATTTAAAAATATGATTCCAAATCGCGACATAAGAAATCCCATGTTTCAAAACAAGAGCCGAAAACATGTTTTGAAACATGTGACTTCTTATGTCGCGATTTGGAATCATATTTTTAAATAAATAATTATATTTATGCTCTACTTTTGTATCGAGCACTATTTTAAAAAATAATAACTAAAATACTAAGGGACTTTGGATTATTTACCCTAACCAGTTCCTTCCTATTTTCTATATATTTTCATATATATATATATATATATATATATATATATATATATATATATATATATATATATATGTTCAAGTTTCCTTACAGATAACTGACAAAGCATTGCGATTAAAGTCTTTAATATATTTTTCTTGCATTCATACAAGAGATTTTTTGAATCATAGAGTGATTATAAACTGTTCAAATGAGCTTTGTATCCAAGCGCTTTCGGCTATTCTATTAGTCATTAGCAAAGATGTTTCTTTGTATGAATATGTAGAGTCTTCCAAATTCCAAAACCTAGTCATCACTTTGTGGCCGTGTTCATAATTGATACTGTCGCTTAGTTCTTTTTTGACTAATCTGTTTTGCTTGCCAATGGTAATCGTGGAAATATAAAATTTTAGGTAACTTCTTGTCCTTTGTAGCTCTTAATAACCTTTGATTTTAACCATCTGTCCTTAAACTCTGCTTCGCTATTCTTTCGCTCAAGCTTGCCAGGTAGTTTGTGCGTTCGTTCTTTTCTGGCCTTATATTCAATCTGGTTTGTGAGTATCAAAATCTCTAAACCCTCTTTCCTCGTTATGTGCCTACAGAAATGTTAGCTGTCTTTTCCTGATGTTAATATTTTTCTTGCTATTGTCTCTGGAACTTCGTTGTTGCTCACATGTAACAACATCTCTAAATAATTATACGTTATGTCCTAATGTATTAAATAATATCGGCATGATTTCTTAACAGACTTAGGGTGACCCCAAACTACTGTTGTCCTATACGGGTTGACGTATAGAGGGTTCCCATAATTGTTGGTCAATATATATATCATATATATATATATATATATATATATATATATATATATATATATATAATGAAATGGGCAAAGTCCGACAATTATTTTAAGACATTTTTTAATGTTTATACGTTCTTTTTATAGAATCATATATTTAAGTTAGTGCTTTGTTTATAATAAACAGTATCAACGACATTTACCGGCCCGAATGTCCGAGAAATTTTCATAGAAAATATGCGTCCTCAGACAGGAATCGAACCTGTATCCTATACGGAACCGTCATATAGCCTGACGTGCTTTTACCGATCTGGCCACAGAGGAGCCTTTCGGTTATAAGGTCGATTTGAACATAAAAATGTCTTTTATATATATATATATATATATATATATATATATATATATATATATATATATAAACTTTTGTCTAAATATATATATCCGTCCTGGGTATGATGATACACTACATTCGCGTGTTGGATAAGACGATAAACTACGTCCAACATCAAAGCCTCTCATCAGGAGGTTTTGAAGAACATAGACTATTAGGAGTATGAGCAGAACCTATAATTTTTCAATTTTTTGTGGGGCCAGACCTTTCTCCTTCAATTCCAAAAATTTTTTTGAAAGAGCTGTCGCGTGTTTTAATTTAGGGTTGGTAAAAACACACACATACACACGAGCGCCCCCCCCCACTCATATATATATATATATATATATATATATATATATATATATATATATATATATATATATATATAGTGTATTTCGACAGAAATTGTTAATTATTTTAATTTATACAAATTTGCTTAGGGACCAAGAAACGTCTTTGTCATTGATTTTAAAACTGTTTTTCTCTAACGATGAATGTTTAGGTATATCTTGTCTAATATTAAATGTATAACGTCCAATATTAAAGATTATTTCTCTAATCATAATAACCTAAACAACACATGCATTGTTTTTGCTACCACTGCATTGCTGCACTGGTTAATGTGTTATTTATCCTATAATATCACAATTAAATCGAATATCACACACAAATACAACAAAACCTCAAGAAATGTTATATCACAAAAGTGGTTATCACATAATCTGATAAAAATGCCTACAAATATTAGAAGCACTAAGCTTTGAAAACAACTAAATCCGTCACCAATAAAATGTTATCGAATTGAAGAAAAGAGATATTGAATAGATTTCATAAACAGGAAATGACACGACAACAGGAACTGTCACGTGAAGACGCGATAATTTAAAATCCGACACGAATCTTCATAAAGCTCTATTTGAAACACGATGAAACCAACCGAGTGCATCCCCCCCCTCTCCGTCTCCACGACACAATCTCTTTGATAATGGCTTATGAGAGCCGAAAATAATACGGACATTGGACAACTGATATTTAAAGCTTCGTCGAAAACTAGGAAAGAAAAAATAGAAACACAAAGAGATCCTTAACAAAGAACCTCCTTTGCTCCTTAACCACACACACACACACACATATATATATATATATCCAGAGAAGGCGATAATGCCACTAAGATACAACAGCCTACTGGGAATGAAAGGGAATGAAAAAAACTTTGAAACGAACCAGAAACCAATTCCTAAACTGGAACTAAGAGACAAATCTCTATTTCTGTTGCAAAAAACCTGAGAGAAGTGCGAACCGGACGATAGGTGAACCTATCTATTATATATATATATATATATATATATATATATATATATATATATATATATATATTGATTAATTACAGTAAGTAATTTTTTCTGTATTCGAAATTCAAAATTATATATATATATATGTACTGTCGAATTTTAAAATTTTATCATGTAGACACACGGGATAACGTCAAGGGATGTAAATAAATATATTGTTGGTTTAGTTTGGTTTGTTTTGTTTTACAGAATATCAACTTCAATGGGTTATTTAATGCTGGCAAAATTTTCATTGTTGGTAATATTTTTTTTTTACAAAAATCTATTTCTGATAATATTTTTTTCCTTCATAAATGTATTTCTGGTAAGAATTTCCCTTCGCTGGTAAATTTTTTTTCAAAAAATGTATTGCTTGTAATAATTGTTTTTATACAAAATATTTCTGGTATTAAAACCTATTTTTACACTTTCATAGTGTTTTGATCCGAGTTTGGAGGTTAACTATTTGCCCATAGCTGGGCCCTAACAGGTGCTACCACCCCAGATCAGGGCGGATCTGGGAACACCAGCAATTAAGAGGTGGTTCTATGTTCCTCAAAACCTCTTGATCAGAGGCCTTGCTGTCGGACGTAGTTTATCGTCTTACCCAGGACGTAGATGTAGTTTATTGTCTTACCCATGACGGAAGTATATTGTTGATGAACAAATAAGATGTTCTATTAGAAAATTTAATATGAAAAATAGTATATAATACTTCTTCTATTAACCCTAAACATAATTGCCTTTTACATCGTAAATATCCTAAAAAAAACTAATATCAAAAATCAATCACAGGTCCTAGTAAAAAAAAAAAAAAATAAAATGAATTATGTACTATACAGAATTCAATTTAATCATTCGTAATGACTCCTGCCAACCAACTAACGTGTTGCAGTAAACCAACGTTGTATATAAATTTAAATATCCTTTGGGAGATTGTATCTCCAACAGAAAAAAATAATATTTATGTTGGTCATGCCACAATTACATTGTCTAGAAGGTTGAGTTTTCATTTGAATGATGCATCTAATATCTCTCAACATTTGCAACATTTTCAACAGCAAGCCTGTCCACATTTACAATTCAGAAAAATTCTTGTTGATAATACATCTATACATTTTCATGAAAATAATAAACATAAACTAAAAATTATTGAAGCTATCTATGTTAAAAAAGAAACAATCCTTAATAAAATAAATTTTGATTACTGCACAAATGTTTTAAAATGTTTAGATAGTTTAAAATATCTAGGTTTTAACTAATAGTTTTAAATAGTTTTTTCTTACTTAAAAATAATATACTTAGTTACCTCCCTTGACGTTTGCACGTGTGTCTACATGATAAAATTTAAAAATTATACAGTACATAAACTTAGCGTTTTTCACTTCACACGTAAAGATTTAATTTAAAGATGAACACAACAATTTTGTCTTAGAAAAATAATGAACACAAAATTTTTTGTCTTAGAAAAAAAAAGACCATGATGACGAAATTGTGCTAATGTCGAAAGTACTCGAAATAAAATGAATATGGTAATTTTCTTTCTTCCTTTAATAAGGGTACTAAGAAATTTGTCCGTAATTATCAGAGGATTCTATTAAAATTGACAAAACTTGTCTAAATTATTTAATGTCATGTATATTATATATATATATATATATATATATATATATATATATATATATATATATATATATATATATATATATATATATATATATATGTTTTAAAGACCAACGAATGTTCTACTACAAGAATTTAATTAGCATTTAACACATTTTCCAGACAAAAGAATGCTGTTAATTCTGTTTTCGTAGTCGTGTACACTAATGTATAGTGCAGGCGGACATTGCTTTTACCATTTAACCATTACGACCCGACACCCGCCAGGAGAATTACTGCGATATATATATACTCAAGGTGGTGGGTCGAAAGGTTCAAGTTACAAGAATTTAGAATTAGGTCACAGTTTTGCTATTTTTTCCTATATGTTCTAGATGTATAAATATACGATGAAAAAAAGAACAAAAATCGGCTAACCAGAAAGTTCTGGTTTTTGTTTCTTTTTTAAAAAATAATTCTTTAAAATAATTATCACAATATTTATTTACTTTTCAATTGAGCAAGAAAAACCAAGAAATGACTGCTGCAAAGGGATTTAAAAGTTTCCTCGAATTGAAAAGAAATAATAATTTCAACTAGATAAAGGTTTAGCGATTTGAATTTTCTAATAGATCATAATTCTTAATTTTAAGTTTGAATAAGCTCCTCACTAGTTCCATGACAATAAAATAACCGTGGAAATTCACATATTGCTTCTCTAAATAGTTAACTATAACAAAACACTGCAATAACAATTAGTAGCATGAATGGATGGTATTATTTGAATAAGAGGATACAAATGAAAATATTTGAACTTTGACGAGATTTTCCATTTCACTGAAGCAGACGTTAAACGTATCGTCTTTACTTTGTTTCTTTTTTGTTTCTTTCACCGAAACCAAACAGTGTCTCATATATGTCTTTTCCATATTTCCTAACAGAATAGTTTATTTCAAAACGGAATAGTTCATTATTTATGAGATATTGGGAGGGGGTAACGTATGTGCTAACTAAGGAACAAGTATAATAATAATAATAATAATAATAATAATAATAATAATAAAGAAAATGATTGACGCAACTTTTCCGATATTTTCAACAGTTAAGGGAAGAGCGCGATTTAATAAAAGAAAAAGTAAAAACACTCTTTGACAATGTTAAACAAAATTTTATCAGAATGTCTGACTTGAAGTTTATATATAAAAAAAAAACAATAAAAATCTATAAGTCTTTCAGAGTCTGTCTGTATTTCTGAGATGAGGTATTATGTACATTATTTACATTATTTGGACTATTGTCCTCATCTTTTTCGCCATATCTATCACAAAGTTTCGGCCTCAAGGACACATGGTACAGTGGATAAAGGCGTTGGTTAGATCCAGTGACAGAACCCAAAGAGAGTTCAATACCCGGTTAAGGCAGTGGAGAACTTTTAGAGGGAAATTAACAGGAGATAACTGATAACTGACATCCATCAAACATGGCACGTGGAACTAGAACAGTGTAACCCAGTGAGCGAAATAAAGGGTTCGAACGACATTCCAACCACCTGAAGAAGGCCGGAGCGTACAACGGCCGAAACGTTGTGATAGATATGGCGAAAAAGATGAGGACAATAGTCCGAATAATGTAGATAATGTCTATAAGTCTTTGTATACGCGTAGCTTTTCTTGTAATGAAAAATCCGGCTGTCCTGGTAATGAACACGTCAAAACGAATGAAACGCCGCTAGTGTGAAGGCATGAAACAGAAACGTGCTTAATATGGTGGCAATCTTGTTCATCCTAGAATTTTCCGTTAGTTGATTAGTTACTAGGCGGAATTTGGACATGTGGCCGAGTGGTTAGAGCGTTCGCATTCTGACCATGAGACGCGGGTTCGAATACTTTGCTTAGTTTATAAAAGGCATGAGAAGATTGTCCTGCGTTCAATGTCATATAGGAGATTAGCATAGTAGTTAAGCACGCTTTTCTTTGTTTCTAACAACATTTTAAAAAATGATCCTGGCGCACCGAGGTATTTCGCTGCCGTATACAAAATGAGGTAAAAAAAATAGCAGCTTAACACTCTTTATTTTTTCTAACTATATTTTCATATTTTTAATACTTTGCTTAGTTTCTGGAAGACAGCTTTCGCTATTTATATGATTTCTGTTCCCTGTTTTCTGTTGTCTGTTAATCAGATGCTTGAACTTGCGTACCTGCCTGCTTTTGACGTCCTAAATATGTAGCTTTCATATTAGTTTGCTGTTACTACAGGGTGTGTCCCTAAAGTCTGCACACAAAAGAAAACACATTAACTATATGTTTTACCTCGACCGATTAAACATGGTTTTGTCGAAAAAAAAAGGACTTCTTTTTCTGGGGTATACCAAAGACGAAGGTGTACTCAATGAAAATCAAACACTTGATTGAACGCATAAATGACAGAAACATATATGGTTAGATAGGGCTAAGATCATCTGGAAAAAGTAGGACAATGATCCTGGAATAATACATATATATATATATATATATATATATATATATATATATATATTATATATATATATATATATCACCCTCTAATTCAACTTATAGCTTTTAATACTGCCTGTCAAAACAAAAATTTTAAATTCATTTTTTCGTTTTTTGAAAAAAAAAGTCTGAGGTCAGAGAAAAGTAAAATTTCTGGTGAAATAAATTATTATTATGGAGACTTAAAGTGGTCTGTTTTTCTTTTAAATTAAATTATTCGCTCTGACTTAACATTGAGCTCTTAGGATTTCATCTTCCTTTGGATTATCCATACGGATTAATATATTTTCGTTATATATATATATATATATATATATATATATATAATAATGATAATATTTTTTGTTTAAAAATAAATATTATTATAATAAAGCTCTACTTCTGTATGGAGCACTCTCTTAAAATAAAAACAAAAGATACTAAAATTACTCGGATTATACAACCAACGTGTTTCTTTTTTCTATTTTCTGCAACCTGTGCTTATATATATATATATATATATATATATATATATATATATATATATATATATATATATATATGTATGTATGTCTATGTATATTTGAACTTTATTCAAAATATGATTAATTAATGATGAACATGTCATTTTCGTTAATGATCGATTTTATCATGATGCTTCTTTAAAATCGATTCCAATTGTGTTATTTAGGAGAATTCCAGTAAGATATCTTTAATTATTTCGAAGACAGAACGATTCCAAACTTAATCTAACAATTGTCCAATTTTGCTGTTATACCCGTTATATATATATATATATATATATATATATAATTTATTCGAAATTATAACATCAACATGCTATAAAATCAAAACAAAATAGCCATTTTATAATATTTCTGTGTCATCTCAAGTGATGGTGTGATTCTACATTCAACACCATGTGTGTGTGTGTAATGCAATAAACTGGCTATATTTGTAGTGTTTTTTGTAACATGTTTATGTTATAACTTTTGAATAAATTATATTTGCTTTACTTTATTGGGCACTCGTTTAAGAATAGTATTTTTGGTTATTGAATTTTTCGTATAATTATATATATATATATGTGTGTGTGTGTGTGTGTGTGTGTGGTATAGTAATATGTATATATGTATATAGTCATAGGAATACTATATATATATATATATATATATATATATATATATATATATATATATATATATATTGTGCATATTTAGGCAGCAATTTTTCATATATATATATACTTTGCTGTCAAGCTGGATCCCTAGCTTCACACGAACTCGACCTTCAGCCTGAAATCGATTGAAAGTTAAAGTTAACTCGTGTGTCCAATATTCCCTGGCATAAAGGTAAAGAAGAAAAAAAAGCTCATTGATTATTTGTTTCAATGATTATCAGCATTTCCTCCAGATTGGTTTTGGTCTCCAAGTCCCATTTATCAAATTTTGAAATGTGACTGCCATTCAAACACTTATATTTACACTAAACTAGATGCCAATCAAGGCTGCATAGTTCAGTCTGACTCCTCCACACACTACTTAAACCATAGCTGGAGAAACAAGAGATGGATTCATACCTTCTTCATACGTTATTTGCACGAAAGTGGATATAACAGACACGCCAAGAATTCGTAATCGATTCCACTATTTCTCGTTCGAAGCCGCTAACCATACACTACCTTCATATGGATTCAAAATCGGTTAGGCTTAGGGCTAGAAACATCATCCAATAAAAACATTACACGCTACAGATACCACAGCAGCAATAGCTACCATGTTGAGAGTTGTGGTCCCATACTCCCCAGCGGAGTCTACAGGACTTGTCGGAGTTAATGAGTTCCTTTAAGAAAGCAAAATTTACGTATTACGTTAGGGGGGGTTCATTTTTTTTTTCTTTAATCGAGTTCACCCAAAGCAAGGCAACAGATCTACTAAGACACAAGGGGTTACAGGATGTGGAAGAATTAGAAAAAGAAAACTAACATTACGAAGGAGAGAGAACAATAAAAGGGTCATCAGGAAGACAGTTGATAGCGATTGACACTGCATTTAAATTTTTGAAGATCAAAGTTGGCTGGAAACTATGGAACCGGAAGAGACTCACACAAGCGAGATGTGCGAGAAAAGAAACTGTTAGCATAGAACTTACAGTTACCTGTACCTGTAACGGCATTCACCCGGGGTGGGTTGAGCCGGCTCCAATATTGGAGTTTCATGGGAATTTGGAATTCACAAGCGGTCCCCAACCAACATGTATAGCACATGAGATTTGATTATAGTGGTGAAGGTTTCGTGCAGGACCATCCACACTTTTTGAAGGGTCGATTACAGAGATCTTGTGCACTAAGTGCCACAAGGTCCCCAAACGACCGTCCGCAGGTTTTGAATTCAGAGTTTTCCTTCTCCTAGACCAGTTGCGATCCAAGGCTCTAGAACCTGGTCTGTCCTGCTTTTTACCCATAGCTGGAGGGAAAAGAAGAGGATTCACACCTTTCCCAAGTGTATTAGCACGTAAGTGAATGTAATGGATTCGACTGGAATTCGAACTCGGCTCTCCGACTCCTAAATCCAAGCCACTATCCATTAATCCACCGTGCCTCCTACAGTTATATACAGCTAATTTAATCGGTGAATTGATGAGACCTTGCCGCCAATCTGGTACTCTGCTCAAATTCATAAAGTCTAGGTACAAAGTGTTCGTCTAAACAATTACTATGAAAGTATTTATAGAAAACGTACAGGGGAGACACATTACCAGGTCAGAATCAATAATATTGCTGATTCTTCCGGTTATTTTATCAAGAGTCTCATAGACGTGCTGTCGCCTCCCTCTGTCTTTTATTACAAATACTTTCATGGTAATTGCTCCGAGGAGCTGCATTCGCTGGTTCCCAGACTTCATAAGTTCAAGCGCCCTACGAGGCTGGCATCCCGCTCTCACCCTTTCACTGTCGAAACTATTAAATGTGGCCGTCTCTTCTACTCCAATAGCTTCATGTCTCGCACCTCTCGCCTGTGGAACTCCCTTCCCTATTCCAGTTTCCCTGACAGCTATAATCTCCAGCTATTCAAATGTAATGTCAATCGACATCTCCAGTTGCCTTGATCTATCTACTATCCTTCTCCTCATCCTTTCCTCTATCACTCCTATTTGATCTTGCTCCAAATCCTCTGTAACACCTTGGGTCCTAGTGGCTTCCCGCCTTGCTTGGGGTGAAACGCTTAAAAAAAGAAAAAAAAAGTACACAGCAGGAGCACCTGACTATATGTGGCAGTCATATTCTAAGCATGGACGAATGATAAACTTATGAATAAGCATGATTATGTGAATAATAAAAAAAAACAAAAACCATTATTTTAGTCTAAGGCAGTTCTTTCGAAGGATGAAACGTGTTATGTATGATATTTTTCCTTTTTTCATTCAATTACCCACTCTCTGTTCTACTTTTTCCTTTTTTAATCGGAAAACGTTCTTGGAAAAATAAAAAAAAAAAAAAGGTATCAGACCAAACAATCCAAACCAGGTTACGTTCGACTCGTTTATTTAATGCGCCACATTTGAAGTTCTCTTTTTGTGTGTGTGTGTGTGTGTGTGTGTGTGTGTGTGTGTGTGTTGGGGGGGTGGGGGGCGCAACCACTCGAATCTGCAAAATAATGAACTCTGGATTTATAACAGTAGTTTGCGAGCAATTCAAACGAGCCACGCATATTGAGTTTAAGACTGTCAGGGTGCTTGTCAGATGCGGCTTTGTTCCAGACGAAATGTATTAAACATATCCATTAACCCCCAACCCCCCATCCTTAAAAAAAACGGGAGAAAATTAAATGCAAAAAAAAAAAAAAGAAACGAGTTTTTCTCTTGAGATCAGTTTTGGGATTGTGATATTCGATAATGGTAGATTTTAGTGGAAGGCATTTAGTAATTTCCCTTAACAGTTATTAAAGTTAGACTTTGGTAGAAATCTACATTTTAATGATCGTATCACTTTCTGAATTTATGCAGAACTATTAGTTTCTTTCTTTCTTTCTTTCTTTCTTTCGATCCTGTCTCCACCTTCCTCCATGCTCTCTGCACAATTTCATTCTTTTTTTTCTTTTAATCTTATCTTCACCTTCCTTTCTGCTCTCTATACGTTGTTTGTTTGTTTCTTTTCTTTCTTTCTTTCTTTCTTTCTTTCTTTCTTTCTTTCATTGTTTCATTCTCTGTTTCTTTTAATATAAACTACACGCTCCTTTCTGATTTCTACTATATTGTTAGCGTGTTTTTTTCTTATGTTCTTTCTTTTAATCTAAACCTTACCCTCCTTTGTACTCTTTACATTCTTCCTTTCTTTCTTTCTTTCTTTCTTTGTTTTCTTTTCTTTTCTTTCTTTCTTTTAATCAAGAGTTTACTTTCCTTCAACTGTCTAAGATGTTTGTTCTTTCTTTCTTTCTTTCTTTCTTTCTTTCTTTTCTTTCTTTCTTTTCTTTCTTTCTTTCTTTCTTTTAATCCTGGGTTCATCTTCCTTTCAACTGTCTAAGATGTTTTTTCTTTCTTTCTTTCTTTCTTTCTTTCTTTCTTTCTTTCTTTCTTTCTTTCTTTCTTTCTTTTAATCCTGGGTACATCTTCCTTTCAACTGTCTAAGATGTTCTTTTCTTTCTTTCTTTCTTTCTTTTTTCTTTCTTTCTTTCTTTCTTTCTTTCTTTCTTTCTTTTAATCCTGGGTACATCTTCCTTTCAACTGTATAAGATGTTCTTTCTTTCTTTCTTTCTTTCTTTCTTTCTTTCTTTCTTTCTTTCTTTCTTTCTTTCTTTCTTTTTATCCTGGGTACATCTTCCTTTCAACTGTATAAGATGTTCTTTCTTTCTTTCTTTCTTTCTTTTCTTTCTTTCTTTTTCTTTCTTTTAATCCTGGGTACATTTCCTTTCAACTTTCTAAGATGTTCTTTCTTTCTTTCTTTCTTTCTTTCTTTCTTTTTCTTTCTTTCTTTCTTTCTTTTAATCCTGGGTTCATCTTCCTTTCAACTGTCTAAGATGTTCTTTCTTTCTTTCTTTCTTTCTTTCTTTCTTTCTTTCTTTTAATCCTGGGTACGTCTTCCTTTCAACTGTCTAAGATGTTCTTCTTTCTTTCTTTCTTTCTTTCTTTCTTTCTTTCTTTCTTTCTTTCTTTTAATCCTGGGTTCATCTTCCTTTCAACTAAGATGTTCTTTCTTTCTTTCTTTCTTTCTTTCTTTCTTTTCCTCACTCACTTCAGTTACTTGTTTGCTTCTTCCATCAATATTTCAAAATGTTATGGTTCTTACCAAGGAGACATTTTTGGAAACCTTTTCTTGGTAGGCTTCTCATCCGGTATGACTTTCGGAAATGAGCCAGGCCGACATCTTTCAACACCATCTCAATTATAAGAAAAATTACCTGACTTAATACCTAATTCTTACCATTTCCAAATATTATCTGTGTGCACGTATAAAGTTATTAATGTGAAAGGTCACGGTAGTTTATCTAATTTTCAAAAAGTTTTCTTTTTCATTTATAGTGACTAAGAGAGAATAGAAACTGCGCGTTCTAATTATTATTCCGTTGAGGGCCAATTCGTTTGCCCTTTTCTAGATTGTCGCTGTTAGGATATTTTCCCGTATTTCCTGTAAATTTTAAAAAATGAAAAAAAGTTGAAAACTCAAAAATTTAAAATTTAGCATTCCTACATTTTCAGCACTTCCTCTCGGTGTATAATTTATAACCGACATTTACGTTTATATCCACTCCTACACACATAGATAATTCCATCAATAAGGAAAATTACATTAGTCGGATGAAGTTTTTTTAGTGGACGAAACGCGTTACACAGAAAATGTCCATTTTGTTATTCAATTCCTCATGTGCAATATAGACAATTGAATGAAACACACACACACACACACACACACATATATATATATATATATATATATATATATCGGTATGATTCACCTGGCGATATTATTAGTGAAGTAATCTTGAGATCATTAGGGGTTTCGGCCCTCTCAACATCCAGATGACCCCAGGTAGTATTAATCAAATACCAGCCTATGGCCATGCAATGTGCTATCCAACCTCATGTCATTAACTACGATTCAAATTATATATATATATATATATATATATATATATATATATATATATATGTGTGTGTGTGTGTGAGTCTTTAGTATTTTTGTTTTTATTTTTAAAAACAGTGCTCCATATAGAAGTAGAGCTTAAATTATAATATATATATATATATATGTGTGTGTGTGTGTGTGTGTGTGTGTGTGTGTGTGTGTGTGTGGAAAATATCAAACTGTAATTTGTAGGGATATACCAAAGAGGAGTTTTAGTCTATATGAGAGCTCAATGTATAATACAGAGCAAATTATAATAATAAATTTTATATATATATATATATATATATATATATATATATATATATATATATATTTATTTACTAATCTGAAAATAAGTAATTTCAAAATTCGCTTGAAAATGAAACAGGACTAGGGACTTTAATTTAATTCTATAATTGTATTTTATTTATGTATGTTTTTAGTTCCTGCTTTTGAAACATGGTAATTCCTGTGTAACGATAAAACCATATTTTTAAATTAGTAAATTTATAATATTTATGTTTTGTAGATTTGCGCTGAGCTCTGTTTTTTTTAAAATAAAATAATTAATATGAACTCTGGATTATATATCTTACTGTTCTTTCTCTTTTTATATATATATATATATATATATATATATATATATATATATATATGAATATGAAATATCGTACATTGAGTGCTAGTGGTAATAAAGTAGTGCTTGAGATAAAAGATAACCAAAAGAAACCTTGCCGTTTTTGATTTATTGCAAAAAAAGATATACACCAAAGACGTCTTGTCCTCAAAGTAATTCCCACCGGCATTCAGAACCTTTTGGCAACGTGCACAATAACCTGGCGGTAAAAATCCAATATCTTGGACGCAAAGAATCTGTGAGTTCCCGCCAGAAGTTTTCCGCATTTAACAATTTCCCACAGAGGTGGTTGTCTAGGGAATTAAAAAGGTGTTAATCTGTTGGCGCAAGCTCCGGGTAGTAGGGTAGATGGTACAGTGTCTCCCAACCAAAGTCACTATCTCTGGCCACTCGCGCCACATGAAGCCTTGAATTGTTATGGAGAAACAAAACGCCCTTGCAATTAACCGATGTTAGCTTTTTTCTGATTCAGTGACTGGTGCACACGTTCCAGCTGCTTCCAGTACAGGTTTGCAGTCATGGTTTGCCCGTAGGTAGCAGTGTACCACTTGTCGACTAATCTACCAGATAAAGCACATTATCTTGAGTGGGTCCAGATGTGGTCTTGTGGTGTGAGGCACAGGGTCCCTTGGTGACAACCAATGTCTGGCACGCTTAGTAGTGTCATACAGGACCTACTTTTCATCACTAGAGAGCATTCGATCAAATATAGGTGCGTTTTGATGCCGAGAAAGCAACGAGAAACTGGTGGTTACTAGTTGTTGCTTGTCGGTTTCCGACAGTGTGTGGGGTAGCCACTTGAATGGCTTGTACGCCTTCTCTATGCGATATTTCATCAGAAACCGGGAAGAGTTCTGCAAGCTCAACAGAGGTGTGGCTGTTTTCCTCCTCAATGACTTCTTTCATCATCTAGTACCTGTGGGCGGCCAGTGCATGCTTCATCACAAAGAAACGGATCTCCCGACCTGAACTTTTGGAACCAATGCCTGGCGGTACATTCACAGCATTATCTCCAAAGGCTTGACGTATTCGCTGACTTAATGGGCTGCGGACAAGCCCAGCTTAAGGTCATAAAGCGGAAAACCCTGAACGATTTGCTTCGACACCGCCATGTTTCCTCGCCGCTGCTCGAGCTATGACTGATGTGTGTACGCGCAACGCTCTTGCATTGGTCAAGAACAAGGATACCAACCCTGCCCACAACTTATCTGCGTACCAGTGATCACTTTATCCAACACAACGTCAAAAATGGCAAAACTCTTTTGGTTATCTTATATAATAAAAAAGGTATAATTAATATTATATTTTTCAATCAGTACCTGATTATTGTATTACGCATGAAACTCAAAGTTGTGCCATCGGCGTGCATATATATATATATATATATATATATATATATATATATATATATATCTTTTAAATTCGTTGAGGAACATAGGGCCGCAAGATATCGTTGCGGTTTCCATAACAAGGCAATTTTTTTCTGAGTGAGTAGGTTGTTAGCCTACTGCACAATCCCCATGCTGGAGGATCAGGTTTTGAATTCAGAGTTGTCCTTCTCCTAGACCCGTTTTTACCCAAGGCTGTAGAACTGGGGTCGGTAGACGAAGAGGATTCATACCTTTCTCAAAGGGTATTTGCACGTAAGTGAATGTAATGGATTCGACTGGAATTCGAACTCGGCTCTCCGATTCCTCAATCTGAGCCACTATTCATTACTCTACAGAACCTCTCTCTCTCTCTCTCTCTCTCTCTCTCTCTATATATATATATATATATATATATATATATATATATATATATATATATATATATAATGTATATTTGGGCAGCAATTTTTTTTAAACCTCATTCGTTAAATATAACAAACGAGGAAGATTTTTTATTTAGTTTTTCCAACGTCTTTAAGTTTTTCTCTTTGGTAGGAGTAAGGGAGTACAACAAATTTTCCATAATTTTCATTGTCCCAAGCGCTCTCGGCCACTTTAGTAATTTTCAAGGGGATTTTGCTTTTGGTGTTGTTACTTTTTCCTCATGATTTTGACTGTTTAAGTTGTATTTTATTTTTGTTTTTTGTTTTGAAAAGGAGCGTTTAAAAAATCCGAGCCTTCGAGTGTTGACCGCGGCCAGAATTCTTAAGACATCATTTACACTGTCAAATATATATATATATATATATATATATATATATATATATATATAACTGAAATTTTTATATAAGATCAGCGTTCCATTTAAATATGATCACGTCGTCGTCACGTGGGCGATGTTGTGAAAACGTATTCGAAGATGATTTCCAAATATTAAAATATTAAAAAAGTCGATTGAACTATTTTATATAAACAGTTCAAGAAATCCCTTCCGTTGATATAGGAATACGCAGAGATCAATAGGTTCTTATATCTTCATACAAGCTTGAAGTCCTCCACGTTACAAAGCAAATCAAAAATGATTTCAAAATATCAGAACGATGGAACAATTTTAAAAACAGTTCGATAATAAATCCTTTCCTTACTTTCCACGTGACGACGACGTGATCATATTTAAACGGAACGCTGATCTTATATAAAAATTTCAGTTATCTGTTTGGATTAGTTGTGCTCATATATATATATATATATATATATATATATATATATATATATGGGAGAGAGAGACATTTATGACTTCCATATTTCTGCCAATCAAAATATAATTAAGGGCACATTTCCAAAAGGGAAAATTTTGGCAATCCAGAGATTTTGGGTTATCAGTTCCTCGGAGAGCGTGTAGTTGGCTGAGCATAAACTTGCAAAATCTCTCGACAGAATAGCATTTGTATCTGCTTGCAGACACTCGACACAAGTGTAGCTTAATTCTAAGCTATAAGCCATCCACAAAACGAAGTAAAAATAGTCAACTTAATCCCGTCTTCAGATGCTTATCTGGAAATAGATGTTTGATGAAAGGCGGTAAAAGTAGAATGGATAAATGTAATCGCAAATCAACCTTCACCTGCAGAGAAGTGACAATTTTAAGCTGACTGGAACGAATCTCTGGTGAATTCTTATCACTTGCTCTTGAATTTCGCAGAGTTTAAGAATAGAGTTTGTTCGTGCACCAAAACTCTTAACAGAATTTAGCATTTCTACGTTGCTTTCTAAAGTTACGATGATGTATTTGTATTCTATATTCTTTTTTGTTAATATTTCACCCAAAACAAGAAGATAAAGCCAATAAGAAGCAAGGGATTACTGAAAATGAAAAAAAAACAGACGATGAGGAGAAAGCAGTAGCCAGAAAGAAAAAAAGATAAGATTTGAGGTTGAATTTTATTTTTTGAACGCAAAAAGTGAGAGAATCAACGTACTATTAGAATAGAACTTATGGCTACATCTGGCATCTTCAACAGTAAAATAATAAAACCTGGCTAAAAACCTATTACAGTGTTTGAATTGATGAAGTCGAGGCTCCAAAAACCAAAGCTCATCAGAACAATTACCATGAAAATATTTATAGAAAAGACATGAGGGGAAAATGAAATAAGATCGATAAATAAGCAATAATAATGAATAATAAAAAAGAAATACATTTTCCCATGATGCCTAGATAAAGGTAACCGGAAATATGATCACCCTACTTGGTTTCGAAAAATGTCGTTAGGTGGCGTCGTTGAAGCCGATAAAAATGATAAACACTTCCCGCCTCACTCTCTTTCTCCTCCTTACTATAAGATGTAGTACAACGTGGTAATTACGTCACCTCTGAGGAATGTTTCACCGGTCTACTGACGACTGAACTTTCTTACCACTTTCCGGCGCATGCCCATCGCAGGTGTCTTCCAAAAACCTCAACCTATAAAGTAGGTCAAGATCCCCCCTGCTTGTTCCAAGTCAGCGCAAGGCTGACTAGAGCGCGACTATAGTAGCGATGCATGTACTGACTTACCATAACTTCTGGACAAAGCGATAGAAAAAGGACATCCCATACACATGTTTAACTTTCCGACGATAAAGCAAGTAGAACATTTCCTTTGGTTACTCTGCGTAAGGCTGATTGTAGTCGACCATGAATTCAATACTAAAACTTACTAATTCTAAAGTTTTGGACCAAAAAAAACCCCAAATAACCAATATGTTGAAGAGACACTAAGAAATTTGTTTCCACTTATTTCTTTACAAATTGCTACAAAACTATATATTTATATATTTTAGATATATATATATTTATATATTTTATGTATATATATATATATATATATATATATATATATATATATATATATAATGTGTGTATATATATATATATATATATATATATATATATATATATATATATATATATATATATATATATCAGTGTGAACAAAAACTAAATAACGAGATATTACCAACTATATATGAGTGTGATATATACAGATGGGCTAATAAATATTTATTTAATTTATGGTGTAATCAAAACATTGCTCAATGAAGTTAAATAGAGCTATAAAGTATATATTAATAAATACACATATACCATTCGTTTGTAATGCAACTCAGAGTTACCAATTCATCAGGCACAAATATATATATATATATATATATATATATATATATATATGATGGACTCTCCGTCGGCTTCGACGTATGAGGATCTGACAGCTTATGGATTCAGTTCTGAAATTGTGTGTGATAATCTTAAGTGGCACTTAAGACCCCCAAGTGATTTGCAACGGAGGCCGCATACATTACACAACTCGCTCATCCCTCTGTTTGAGAACAGAGGATTGCACAGCAGAGAAATCGAATTCGGACTGATTTAATTGATTTGATTCTTTACGGCTTATCAACCGTTTGTGGGTTATTTAAAGCCTAAGAATGTTTTGGATTGTAAGAATATATTTTGTTCTGTGAGCGAATATTGCATTAACAATTCTTCGGAATAACAATGATTTTTTTCCAGATACAAATCGTACTATTTAACCCATAGCTGGGGGAGCGTATAACATACTTAGTGAGATTGTGTAAATGGGTGGTGGGACAGGGTTTGGGAGAAATAACAAAAAGACAAAATTTATTAAGAGCTACGAAGGAGGGGAAGTTGTGGAGGGCCATGCCCTAAAGAGACACGACAATTGAAGAAGATGGGAGAGTTAAACGCTAAATAGGAAATGAACGAGAAGGGAGAATAGTTTGTAAATTAATATGGCTTCCGAAAGTGTAGAGAAACATGAATTCAGTGCTACACGCAAATGACCAAATAATCAACATTTTTAAGTGCTCCCAAGACATCCGCGGATATGGAGAAGCCCAGGAGGAGACAGGACGCACCACATCAGATCAAATCTACTAAACAAAACATTAAAAGAGTTATTTATTAGCATTTTCGTAATCTGGAGTAAGGTCACGGACGTACAACACCCTGTGAGAACCGAATTCTCTTCTCTTTAAAATTAGTGCGCGAGAGTACTCAATGAAATTGGACCTCTCTGTGCTTTCTTTCATTGTTTTATGCGATGTGTCCTTTCAGGACGTAGGCGATCATGGCTCTCCACTTCCTCCCTATCCCTTGTAGCTCTCAATAAGTTTCGTCCATCTGCCACCTCCCCCAGACCACGTTCTGTCATCCACTTGCTTAATCCAGCCAGGTATTTCACTTTTCTTTCTTTCCCTCTACATGTGAGTATCAGATTCTCCAGACCCTCCTTTCTCATTAAGTGTCCCAGAAATTTTAGCTGCTTCT
>CAHIKZ030000302.1:6567500-6597500 GCA_903632075.3 Acanthosepion pharaonis
TCTATTCATATCTATCTATCTATCTATCTATCTATCTCAGTCTATTCATATCTATCTCAGTCTATTCATATCTATCTATCTATCTATCTATCTATCTATCTATCTATCTAAAATGTTAATATCTATCTATCTATCTATCTCAGTCTATTCATATCTATCTGAATATCTATCTATCTATCTATCTATCTATCTATCTATCTATCTATCTCAGTCTATTCATATCTATCTATCTATCTATCTATCTATCTAAAATGTTCATATCTATCTATCTATCTATCTATCTATCTATCTACATATATATATTTACACACACGGTATTGAATCAATATTTGGAATTTAACAAGTACGATATGTGAAATTACTGTTATTGCACTTAAATTCGGTATTATCGAGAAATGTTCATCAGAACAATTACTATAAAAATATTTATAGAAAAGGCACAGGGAAGTAACTTTTTGGCGGAGGGAAAGTGACTGAAGCCGATATGCCCGGCCAGGACTAAAAACATTGCAAATACTTTGGATTTTTTCAAGAATCTCTAATATATATCGCAGGAGCACCGGACCAGATTGCTGCAGCAATATTGAAAGCAAGGACGAGCGGTAAACTTATAAATATGTGCGCTAAATTCTGGCCGACACAGGAAGCCAAATTTCCTAGCAGCATACATAGCAATTGGTCCAATTTAATCTTTCTACTTTATGTCAGTGGAAAACGTTAGTCCGAAAAGTCGCAATTAGTCACTCTTCAGGAGGTTAGCATCAGCCGCTGCTGGGAAGCAAAAGGGATTCTCTCAGTCGATTAGAAGACAGAAGTTTCGTTTTGGAGTTTGAATTAACAGGCCATTCCTTATCCCAGTTAACATGAGATTGTGGCTCTGTTGTAACCTAGGGAAGGTTACTGAATAGAATAATCAAACGAAGGTTGGTAATGAACGATAATACTTAGGACAAGAACAACACATATAAGATTCGCAAGCGGCGCGTAGAAATAGTAGTCAACTGCTAGAAGTGAGTCGTTAATTCCACAATGAATTTCCAACTGCAGGACATCTACCAACCGCCCGACGCGGTCAGATGTGGCACAAGGCCAAATTTAATGTGGAGTATCCGAGCCCTGTAGTCCCTGTATAAAACTGGGTTGGGTAGCTGTTTCCCGAGACGAGACTCCATCCTTCGACGTAGCCTCGTCTGGGGATCCTCTCTGCCCGGAGGCAGAGAGTTTGATCAGCACAGCTGGAGACGAATCTCCGACTGCAGGACATCTACCAACCGTCCGACGCGGTCAGAAGTGGCACAAGGTTGATTTTAATGTGGAGTATCCGAGCTCGTAGGATCGGCCAAAAATTCCCCGTAGATGCCGTATAAAACGGGGTTGGGTTGCTGTTTCCCGAGACGAGACTATGCCCTTCGAGATAGCCTCGTCTGGGTATCCTCTCTGCCGGGAAGCAGAGAGTTTTTGACCAGCACAGATGGAGACGAATATCCAACTGCTGGATATCTACTAACCGCCCCACGCGGTCAGATGTGGCACAAGGCCAAATTTAATATGGAGTATCCGAGCCCGTAGCAGCTGCAGACGAATCTCCAACTGCAGACCACCATACAGTATTTACTACTGCATTTATATGAATGGGGACATACCCATCATCGTCCGTATGTATGCTTCAACAGGCTCATTTTTTGGAGATCGGCTGCCAATTTAACCCTTTTCGAAACGATCAGACTTTCTATCAAGAGAGAATTAAGTATTTGTGTCATCAGCATGGATACCAAGTTGAGAACTGTTGCTGTCAGGAAAGTCAGTGATTAAAATTAGGAGCGACGAATGTCCAAGGACAGCGCTGAGCGATGCCTGCATTAATACAAACAGATCCAGAAAAATGGCTGTTCAAAACATTCGATGAGAAATACTGAATCAGTTAAAAAAAATCATCCAGAAATACGATAATATTCCAACTTGTGAAAAAGACCAACATCCGAGGTATCCAAAGCAACAGCCTGAGCTCGACTATTCTTATCTAAAGCTTGATAGACTCTTTCCACAATAATTTGTTAACACATCCGCAGTTGACCTAGAAAGCCATATTGCTTATTTGAAAAATCTTACAAGGTGAGATGTTTAACCAATTCAGAGTTACATATTACATTATTAGAGCCTCTAGTATTTTTCCAAAAAGAAATAGAAGGCTAGTATAAAGGCGATATAAGCTTCAGACTACTCCACTGAGTTCTTTAAAACTGGATCTATAGAAGAGGATTTTTAATAAGCAGGAAAGTAAGAAGCATCAAGGCATTTATCAGTGTTGTGGTAAACCCTCTTACAGTATAATGAACTCTTCCTCCTCTCATACATACAAACTGCGAGAGTCGGATGAGAGGAGGGTGAAGTGGAGTGGAGTAGTAGACGCAGTGCTAATCTACTTATTACTAACACTATTGTTTTGTATATATCTTAATTATACTTTTTTTTAACCTACCTTCGTCTTCCGTGTCTTTCTTTCTGGCCCCTAAACAGGCCACAACAATTAGAGAGTTTAGAGAGAACAGGAGCCAGTCTGGGAGCACATTTCTGAAGAACTATTGTAGATATAACATCAAGTCCACATGCTTTGTGGGGATCTAGTGTAGCGATGATAGCAGAAACCATGGATGGAATTATATACATATCACTCAATAGGGACTAACTTCTAAGTGGAAAGTCAGGTAAAGGTACTCCATATGAGTCAAGAGTAGAATTCGAGGAGAATTTACGTGTCAAATATTCTACTTTATCAATAGAAGTTAACACCTCAAATTGAATGAAGAGTGGATGTATAGAAGACTTATCCTAATTCCCCATGTATAATAAGCCTTCATCTATAACACGCACACTTAAAACTGTACCGAAAGTGTTGGAAAATGCTTCTACTCACGCATAATACGCACCCCCTGTTTGGTAATCAAACCCTATAAATTGTACCTTTCCAATTTCATGACGGCCAGCTTTTCCTACTCTTATATAAAAATGGTTTTAAACATAGAATAATATTATTCTAATTTAGTTTTATGATAATTCTTATTTTATTTTACGGCAAATTTTTAAAGATTGTTTGTAGCTGTGCATAATACGCACCCCTGATTTTGCTTATTATTTTTTTTAGAAAAAAAATGGGTATTATACATAGGGAATTATGGTATTTATTTAAGATGATATTACAGAGCCGCCAATAGTCATGAGAGCTCAACCTGTTAGAAGCTATGAGGTGTTCCATTCTATCCGCAAACAAAGACTTAGCATGTTTGAGGACACGCTTACAATTGTTATAAGAATACAGAAATACGTTTCTGTTCTGACCGGAACTATAAGCCTGGAACAAGCGGAATAAGTGATTCCTGCGGGCTATAGCGACAGAAAAGGTCAGTGTGGATTAAACGGAAGATTGTGGTTTCACCTGGTATTTTCGAGAAGGAACAAAAGTACCGATGCCAGCATTCATCCAAGAAAAAGCTTCTCTGGCGTATTTCTCAATAGGAAAGTTAAGAATATAAATCCAAGGAGCGTCTCGATGAAAGTCACGAATTTATTCCAAATCGGTAAGTCTGGCAGCAGAAAGAAGTCTTGTGAACAGGAGGTTCCTTTCTAATAGACGATGCAAAACTTATCAACGGAAACTACTGTGTGATCCGAATTGACAAGAGGACAGAGCTGTGAGGCTTGATAAGACTTAGAGGAGGAGCTAAGGAACAAATCGAAAGAAGGAAGCATGTTGATCGGGCTTATTTAGGGAAATTCACTATTTGACTAAGAGACTGAGCAACGTAAAAAACTAGAGGTCTGAATACAATCTACATCGATATTGAGTCACCCCCCCCACGAGGGTGTCATGTGGCACAAGGCCTTTTTAACGTGGGCATTCCCGAGCCATTAGGCTCGGCCAAAAAAATAGCCCATTTGAACCCGTATAAACGGGTTCAGGGCCGGTTTTACCTCCCCGAAGGAGACTCCGCCCTTCGGCGTAGCCTCCTTCGGGTTAGAATACTACTACTCATCAATACAAGCTACATCAGTAACATTAGAATGCTTAAGCCGCTTAACGTGACGAGCCTTAAAATCGCCGAACACAAAAATGTTTTCAGATGGATAGAGAAAGAGAGAGAGAGAGAGAGAGAGGGGGGAGATGGGGGGAGAGAGGGGGAGATGGGGGAGATGGGGGAGAGGGGGGAGGGGGGTTCTATATTGTTAGAAATTGTCTAATATATTACAGTCCTGAGAAGAAGAAGAGCGATAAAGGAAAAAAGTGCTAGCCGACAGAGTGCATAGAGGAGGATAAATAACGAGTGACCTTTGATTTGAAAGCGTTAAGATAGTAATATTCAGGAAGGGGAGTATCCATGTAGAAGTCTGTTCCGAAAAGTAGCAGTTCTTAGGCAAATGCTTATTGTGTGGAACTTTCTCTTTACAGCTGAAGTAGGGAAGAAATGAGAGTGAATAATCAAAACAACAAAGATTAAGATAATAGTCAGAGTAATCTATACAAATAAGGGAACGAATCATTTAATAATTTCAAATAGTACTATGGTGTTTCAAGGCGGACACATCAGTTGAAAGTGATCAAAACAATCAAGATAAGGATAATAGAATAATTTATGCAGTTAACAGAATGCTTCATTTCATAATTTCAAATGATGCTTTGCCAGCTGAAAGTGATCAAAACAAAAAAGATGAAGATAATGGAATAATTAATTCATAGTAAAGAAATACTTTTCTTCAGATTTCTATCTTCTATTTTTTAATCATTTCATCCAAAGCAAGGACTAAGACTTAAGTGATTACTGAATGTTATATAATATGAGAAATGTCATGGGTCCTTACATATAACTACAGAATTGACTCTTCCTAACACTATGTATACTACGCCTCTCAAGAGAGAGGGACGAATCGAGTCGAGCCGATAGTAGATCACTCCAAACCAGACTGACAGTCATACTAACACCTTCCACATCTTGTATTATTATTTCGTGTAATATACCTTCGTTATTTCTATTCTTGTGTTCGTGTTGTTCTTCCTTGGTCCTAACCTGGACCATAACAAGAAATACTGCTACTAAGGTAGAGAATAATAAAATAAGAGGAATTAAGAAGACAGAAAATATCGATTGACATTGCATTTAAATTTTTGAAGTTCAAAGTTGACTGGGAAGCAAGAAGAGAGTTCCACGAGCGAGAAGTGTAAGAGAAGAAACTGTTAACATAGAACTTACGGTTACATCTAACTATTTTAATTGTAAAATGATGAGACCTTACCGCTAATCTAGTATTGCGCTTAAATTCATAAAGTCTCGGTACCACAGAGGAAAATTCATCAGATCAATTACCATGAAAATAATCATAGAAAAGCCACAGGGAAGCAACTTGACGACGGTGGGACATAGCAACACCATATCTCAGAATTTCTTTCTCTAGTAGGAAGGTCAGAAAATAGACCGGCGAAAACGTTGCGACTAAAACAATAAAGATGAGGATAGTAGTAAGTCTTGCAATGATGGCATTCCATCGCGTCAAAACTTCAGTCGACACAAGTGTCTGTTTGTTCAGATAATCTATTCAGAAAAAAAAAAAAAAATTAAAGCCGTTTCTCTTCACATATGAAGCTTTCTAACATTTTCTTTACCCCCCCTCTCGCCGTTTGCATTTTTTAAATATCGAAGTCGCTTTAAACTTTGCAACATTAACGCGTACAACCTCGTATTCAGTCCTAGATAGCCGAAGGTATCTGCACGCACAATGACTTCATAGAAAGCAGAACCTACTTCGCCCGACTGAGATATTTGCCCCTAGCAAGATAAATGATTTAAGCGTATCAGCTCCGAGGTGAAAAGTACCGTTAATGCACATCGGCATGGCAAACGGAGTAAGCGATTAGGGTTCGGATTTCGGCAGAAGTCGCTGCGTTCACGCAGACTTCAATTACGAAAATTTCAAATCCTATGAGTCAGTCAGTTATATGCCATGCGTCATAGTCGATCGTGTATCTTTCGATACATGACTGACGAAGCAGATTTTTTCCGCGCAGTAGGTTGCCATTTCTTTCTGCTGTAAACCAGCTGTCATCCAAGGCTATAGAAACCGGTCCGGCCTTCTATTTACCCAGAGCTGAGGGGAGAAGAAGAGGATTCATACCTTTCTCAAGGATATTAGCACGTAAGTGAATGTAATGGAATTCGAACTTGGCTCTCTGATTCCTCAATTACTCCACCGTATTTATATGTCTTCATAATATACACTTCTTACTCTCTCTTTGTGCAGCCTTACAATAACCTAATTTAGTAGCCCTCTACCTTGAGTGTCTCTTGAGACTTTTATTGGGTTATCAAAAGTAAAAAAATGTAATTGATTAGATATCACATAGGTATTCAGCACACTTCTTTGTTTACTAAGAAATTTTATTATCTTGTAATACATCATAATTCCTGCTCAGTTTCTGGAAGGCTTCATCATTCAGCCATTTCGCGTCTTCAGGTTTCTGTTTCAATTTTTCCGTCATTCGGACAATTCCAGAGGTGGAATATTTCGATGGATTGTGATAAATATGTTTGCTTCTTGTAGTGGCCGTTTCCCAGTTATAACAGCGATAGAAAGGCAAACCCGCCTTTCCATCGTCCAGGGTAAGATGATATGCTACATCCGCGTCCAGGGTAAGACGATAAGCTACATCCGCGCCCAGAGTAAGACGATAAGCTACATCCGCGTCCAGGGTAAGACGATAAGCTACATCCGCGTCCAGGGTCAGACGATAAGCTACATCCGCGTCCAGAGTAAGACGATAAGCTACATCCGCGTCCAGGGTAAGATGTTAAGCTACAACCAACAGCAAGACATCTGATCAGGAGGTTTTGAGGAGTATACCTGTTAGGGTCCCAGCAGTGGGTAAATAGTTAACTCCCAAACTGGGGTCAAAACACTATGAAAGTATAAAAATTAGGTTTTAAATACCAGTAATACGTTTTTTGTAAAAAAAATTACCAGCAATAAATTTTTGAAGAAAAAATTATTACATATTACATAACCAGCAATATATTTTTTACATTACCAGCAATACATTTTTGAAAAAAAAAAACATTACCAGCAATAGAAGTATTTGCGCATTAAATAACCTATTGAGGTTGATATGCCGTAAAACAAACCAAACCAAACCAAACTAAACCCGCTTTTTCAGTCAAAAGTTATTTCTATAATTTAAAAAAAAATATTTTTGTATTGGTCAAGACTAATCCTCCAATTTCATAGATGACCGTTTTTGTTAGTTTTATCGATTAGTTTTCGTTCAGAATTACGGTGTAATTATTTCTAAAAACCCTGAAAATCAAGCAAAGTCTAGGTATTTTTTTATTAAGGGTTAGTCGTTTCGTGAGAGACGTAAAATGGCTGTGTTATATTTTCCCACAAGAAAGGATTTTTTTTTCAATAAATCGTGTCATCAGACAAAAAGTCAAACATCTTCCGTTCGTTTTGTCTCCATAAAGTACGAAAAAAAAAACAAAAAACAAAAAAAAACGGTGTTTATTTTCCTCTTTGTTTACTATGTCTTTATTATACTGTTATTGTGAGTCTATAATGCCTTTATCGCATTGCTCTGGTGGGAATTCGGGCTGGATCTTCACTTGACATTCACGCACGTGCGAAAGGCGAATGCCACTCGACTATTTGTACATTGTAATAAAAATGTTTCTTCACTGAATGTTTCTCGATGCGTCACAACAGTTTAAACTCGTGAATCGCACATCCAACAGAGGACAATTCGAAAATGGGTTATTTACACTGAATTTTTCTATTGAGTATAAGTGTATGTGAGAGTTAATACACACGGTGCATATATATCAGGTCATCCCATAAGTTCTGTCCGAATTTTAACTTTTTGTTAAAATTAACGAAATTTAAAGAGTATTTTATAATGTCTAATGGAGCTGAACATTGTTTTTATGTTTAGATGCATTTAAACTGATCAAATTTTATTTCAGAGAACAATAAAATTAAATTTTGTTTGATTAAAACCCTGCTAACATGGAAGTACCTAAGAATCATTTCAGGCACATAATGCTTTATGAGTTCAAGAAAGGAAACTCAGCAGCCGAAGCGGCTAGAAACATTCACTCAGTTTATGGAGAGGAATGTGTGAATGAAAGAACTTACAGAAGATGGTTTGCAAAATTCAGAGGTGGAGATTTCATCCTTGAAGAACGAACCAGACGTCAAATTGAGTTTGATGAAAAGCTTCTTGAAGCAGCCCTCGAAAAAAATCCTGTTTTATCAGTTGAGGAATTGGCAGTGGTTCTCAGTTCAAACCATACAACTGTTCATCGCCATCTTCAACAACTTGGAAAAGTTCCTAAACTTGGAAAATGGGTGCCTCATGAATTGTCTGAAAACAACCTCAAATCCCGAGTTGACATCTTCTCTTCTCTCCATTCTCGCCAACTTGTTTCACATTTTTTTGATAGACTTGTGTCTGGCAACGAAAAATGGATCTTTTATCGAAATGTTAAGCGTCGTAGACAGTGGCAGTAAAGGGAAGGACCCCAGCCACAGCCGAGAAGGGAACTTCATGGGCAAAAGGTTCTTCTTTCAATCTGGTGGGATCGTCAAGGAATAATCCACTTTGAATTCTTACCACCTAATGCAACAATTAATGCTCAAATATACTGTCAGCAATTAGAGCGTTTGAACCAAGCTTTGAGGAAAAAAAAGACCTGCTCTAGTGAATCGAAAAGAGGTGATGTTTCATCAGGACAATGCGCGACCCCACACAGCAAGAATCACATCACAAAAAATCGAAGAACTTGGTTGGGAGAAAATCCCTCATCCACCTTATTCTCCTGATCTTGCTCCTTCAGACTACCATTTGTTTCGTAGCTTACAGAATCATTTGGAAGAAACAGCTTTTGTAACACAGGAAGAATGTTAGTACTAGTGAGTTAGTCCAAATGCCTTGACTCGCTTTATAGTCTACCAATAGAAGGTTAACCAATCAGAAGACGTAGAACATTCAATCCGTCGTGTATAAAGGCAGCCATTTTGTTCACTCTACCCGAATATACAGTCCAGCTTGTCAGGCGAAGAGAAACAGAAGTACGAACTGTTTTGCTACTTTTTCCCAAAATATCCACTGCTAACCTGAACAACGCTTTCCTACTGTCTTCGAAATATTTACTGCTAACCTCTGGATTCTATACTCGTAGACGACCGTCATGATGAATAACAAGCTAAACTGATCTGCTTGATATACATCTGATACATCCCACATTCAGTATGGATGCCATTTTAGCTAGTGTCGCTTGTCTGTTACTGCGGACAATTCTAGCCGGACACCTGTTGTCAAAATCTTTAAGGGATCCGTGGTCGGCCACTGGGCTATCTTTCAGATATTTCTGTTACACGAGTGTCACCACAGATTGAAGAATGTCAAATTTTCCCAGAGTTTCAGAAAGGGAATGTGTCAGCAGGTTCAATCTCACAACTGATCGATCCAGACTTCAACTGGAACTCAAATACACTGGGACCTCGGTTCACGAATTTAATTCGTCCCTGAAGCCCATTCGTAACCCGAAATGTTCGTAAACCGAAGCAATTTTTCGAATAGGAATCAATGTAAAATGGATTAATCCGTTCCTGGTTTCTGATTGTTTATTTAAACTTTAACAACAGTACTTTGTGCACAAAACTAATGAAAATCATTAAATCTAAGAAATAAATAAACCCAATACTAAACAGATAAAATATAGACGAACATTTTCATTTTATCGTACCTGTATATAGGAGAGTTGATGGCGTAAGTGGAAAAGGAAGGAAAGAGATGTTATTGTTTGGAAAAGGGAAGGAAAGACATGATCATCTCTTTATTTATAAGAATAGTATAGATCGTTGATATTGCCATATGAAACTGAGTAGGAAGAGACAATATCATCAACAATTGTTTTTCTCTTAATTTTTCTTTTTCCTTTACCATTATCACTGCTAGATTTCTTTGGAGCCATGACTGAGGACTAATGAAGAGAAAAAAAGTGCAGTACAATAAAATTGGAAAAGAAAAGCACAGCCCAACACACGAATGTATACAAGATGGCGGTCGACTAAGAAATGATTCCGTTGGGGTTAACTCGGATGGGCTCGGTTCGGCTCGGTTCGGCTCGGTTCGGCAATGTTGTTCGAGAACCGAAATTTTGTCTGATAACCGAGGCATTTTCATCTTGAATATTCTGTTCGAAAACCGATTTGTTCGACATATGAGACATTCGAGAAGCAAGGTTGCACTGTATATGATCCCTCGCTAAAGATACTGAAAACAGTACTCCTCCCCTGCTATGATCTATCTTTACAAGAGCCAGATCAATCCAAAAATAGAGGTTTTCCGCCATATATGGGCTGGAGTAGTCCAGTTCTCACTTTCCAGCCTTGACAGAATTCAAATGCGGTTACGTGGCCTTGCGTGAGATGTATTATTGTACAAAGCAGCCGCTTGTAGGGAACATCGAGTACACCTTACAGATCAGGGAGACAGCGGTGCCGATCACAAATAAGCCAAAGTCCTGAAACCATTGTTCCATGACGAGGCTCCCCGGATCTATCTCCGCTGTACTTGCCCGACACATTTGAGCTAATTAGCGCTAAGTGCGATCGCCTGTCAAACTTATGCTATCAATCGCCTATTTTCAGTTCGGCATATTTTTATCTTTTATTTTCTCTTATGACTTGTGATCATACTGTAATAAACCCTGTTTAGACCTGTTACCAAGAACCACGCAGATTCCTTATGCCAAAAATCACCAATACCTCCGGTGACACATGCACGTAACCAGGCTAGGCCAGCTAAACGGAATTTCGATTGAGACCTTCGACATCACTTCGCCAAACTACCTTTTCGCACAACTTTCAACATAGATTGATCGCAGAAAGCGCTCTCAAAGCGACACCTTGGAACTGACTAGTGTCGATAATGCTTTTACCAAAGGAAAAAACAACCCCATTTTACCAACAACATGTAGTAGGCACCCGTTTATCTCGCGAGATAAAGGTAACGCTCTGTTTGGTTTAAATTCAGTCCTTTGGTAGTCAAACTGTAGTGACCTTTGCTGGGTGCAGACGTGAGCAATAGTAGCTATTTTCCAAGCATAACTTACATGTGGCACAAGGCCGAAGGTATGGGGCACCCAGTGAGGATCGAACTCACTACTCATTCGTAATTGTGCAAGCGAGACAAACTTGCTAACCATTACACCGTCCCAGGGTGCCCAACCTGTGCGATAGTATAGGGAGGCTGTGTACTATATGGCCGCCCCTCGGCCGTACCGACAAGATGCAAAGGAATATACACCATTTATACATTTGCGGGCGCCTTGGCTGCAAGAGTTGTCGGGAAGATGTCATTGTTGACAGCGAACCGCCATCGGGTTTCCACTCTGGGTTTTCTGTCAGGATTTACTTCCATAGCCTTTTCCGTATTTTGAATATGGCCACAAGACAGCGAAGGTTTAAAATCAGGCTTTTTCTTATCCTAGATGGACTGTCTTCTGTGCTGTTGGGCTTTATCTACCCGAACAACACATGGTCACACAATAATGATAAGGGTAATAGTCTGAATGATTCATGAACTAATGACAATACTTGATTATTGATGTTTAGGCAATAATGTCGACCAGAGTGCACACCAATGATTATGTGCTACCTGCATGGTACCTCGTTGCACATAAGGTCTCTAGTAAGCTTTCTGCAATCAAATTGTTCGAATGGGTGAAGAAATACCCATCAACCATACTCTGAGGAAGAGATTTCCTTCCTTAAGATAACCACGTGGTCTCGCGTTAGCGAGCTCCATATACCTAGGTTTGGGAATTCACAGTTTTCCTTCTCCTAGATTAGTTGCCAACTAGAGTTAAAGAAAATAGTCTAACCCACTATTTAACCCATAGCTGGGTGAAAGGAGAATGGGGGAGGGATATTCATACCATTTGCGCGAAAGTGAAGTTAACTAATTCGACTGGGATTCGAACTAGACTTGCCGATTCTTCGTTCTGAGGCGTTACCATTGCACCACCTGTACATCCAACATCGATGGCTAAAACAAAAATAAGAAGAGTAGTTCAAATAATTAATAGACATCGGCTGGATGTTTGTGACCGAATCACAAAGATGAAGTTTTTTTCGTCTTAGTACCGTGTCTTTCATGTCGTGGGCGATTATAGCTCTCCACAACTTCCTGACCTTTGTAGCTGTAAGTTACTTTTTGCTATCTCTCCCAACCGCAAACTCGTCAGGTCAGTTATTTCCTGTTTTCCTCTTCCTTTCAATATGTGTTGTGAGTGTCGAATTTTCTAATCCCTCTTTTCTCATTATGTTCTCTAGAAATTTCCACTGTTTTTTTTTCTGATTTTAGATATGTATCCTTTTTGTTTCTATTTTCCTTAAAAGTTTGTTATTGCTCACATGTCCATCCAATCCATTGTATCCTCAACATCCATCTGTAGAACAACCTTTCTGCTGCCTCAAGGATCTTCTTTATCCGCGAGGAGATTGTCCAACATTCGCTGCCATATAGTAGTGCCGATATTACGTAACAGTCCCGTACTCTGTTCATTGTTTCCAACGGAAATTTTCCGTTCCTTAATACTTTGCTTAGCTTTTGGAAGGGATTATTCGTTATTCAAATGCGATTTTGGATTTTGGTGTCGTGTTTTTTGTCCGCTGTTAAAACACTTTCTAGATATTTAAATTTATATGTTTGTTTTATTTTGTTATCTCTAATTTGTAATTTGTATGTTGGGCTGTTCCTTTTGCTGACAAATACACATTCTCTCTTCCTACAATTTATGTTTAGTCCGTTCTTCTTGCTTTCCTTTACTACTTTCAAATTAGAGTTCCTGCAATTTCCAAGACGAGGATAATAGGTTGAATAATATACGGAATAAAGGCAATATTTAGTTTCTGTGAATTTGAGTCAACATTTGGTTTTGATATTTTACCATCGGTTCAGATGTAACGAATTAAGTGAAATTTTACTCATTTGAGATAAGACCAAAAGAAAAGAACAAGATTTCTTTAAACGCAAGTTAAACCAAAACACCCAGGAATAAAAAAAAACAAACACCCCCCCAAAAAAAACGCCGTTATTGAGACGAAATTTGGTCGATCCGACACGATGACAAAGAGTTCCGACGATGTTATTCCAATAAACAGTTCTTTTAGATTAATTACAGAGCAGAACTCATTAAAAAAAGCAAGCAAACAGCTACTTCTCCCGCACTTCCCATCTGTGGAACTCCCTTCCTCTTACTTGCCTTCCCCGATGACTATAATCTTCAAATATTCAAGTGTAATGTCAATCGACATCTGACACCCTGAGCTTGTTCCCCGTCCTTTTCTGTATACCTTTCATCAAACAGGCCTCTTTATTCTTGTTCTCAATCCTCTGTAACCCCTTGCCCACTAGTGGCACTCCTGCCTTGCTGAGGGGGGGGGATTTGACTGAAAAAAAAAACAAAACAAAACAAAAAACCCAAAAAACAAACACCGCTTTGACTTTCAAGGAAACCATTCCCTCCGATTAATTGTAACCTTTGAGTTGAATCTTTTTCTTATAGTGTCATTCAATGTCGTACAAATTGCTTTTTCATATTATTTTTTTTTTTTGCAAAATCTTTCCCCAGAATAAGTGCAAACGGAAACTTTGTTGATACGGAACACAAATTACACACTTGTCTAAATGATGGCGTTATTGCCTTTTGAAAACTGTATGAAAAGAAACCCAGATTTCACATATGTGGTACTAGCTAAAAGCCCACAGAAAATAAGTAGAGAAATAGCTTTATTTGCACTTGTTACATGCGGATTATCGTCAGAATATCTCTTGCGATGTTCCGTGTCATGTGAACTTGGTTATTTTTAATTAGCCTTTCTATTTTGTCATCATAAGCAACTTCCGGAAGGTTGTCTATCTTCCAGATGAAAATTTCCACTTGTGAACCTCACAAACCAAATACGAACAGTACTATAAGCTATGGCACCACATCCTTAAATGGCTCATAGTTATTTTGCTGTTTGTACAGCGTTTTTTTCCCTTTCCGTGAAAAAAAGAGCCTCAAATAACAAAAATGCATCTAATTTTCCTTAATTTTCACCTTTAACGTAAAAAAACATTTCAAATTCACGATCTATTCGTGAATTGTATAAAAAGACGCTTAGAAATTCCAACTTTCAGAATATGTATATAGATAATAAATTTCAGTCAGGTGTGAAACGAAATCACGTGTTCAGATATTACCTATTGAAAAAAAAAACGTTGTTTCAATCCAGTTCAAACATCACGATAATGAAGACACAAGAGAATAACTGGAATAATTGACAAGGGCAAAACAAACTATATATATATATATATATATATATATATATATATATATATGCTAGCCAAGGTACCAGGCGTTGCCTGGGTGTACATGTAATACCTATATAACCGCACCCACTGTCTAGAAATGTCTGCATGCGTCCTCGCTTGCATGCATCATCCGTTAGTATACCAAACTACTCTCCACCTCATTTTTTTTTACGGTATGTCCTTCGCAAGTGTTTGGTTGTTTTTAATAAATTAATTCCACCGATAAAAACTTCTTGTGTGGTCGTTACTCGGGGTTAAATTGTTTCATTGTTTTAGATATTCAGTAAGTTTCCTATGGCCGTAATAACTTTTAAATGGTATAGCATTGTTCACAAATCTAAAAATCAAACAAAAACAGGGATGAAGCATCAGAACTTGATTCAACTGCAAGTGCAAATCCATGAACATCCCCCACCTCCTTCTTCACAAGTTTACTGTAAAGCAGGGGTTAATAAGAAGTTCTTCGGGAATTTTCTTCGGAAAACAATCTTTGCATCAAAGGTTTGTTCGAATGCCAATTTAGGATGGAAGCCTATTGGCTAAATGGCAAAAGCCGATTTTGGACCTAGTTTATTGCAGATTTCGTCCATTTAACTGAAATAATCTAAATGAAACATTCCTGCAAGACAATTTGTGTGTCATATGGAATTTACATGGCAAATCTGAAAAGCATAGAATGAAAAACGATGGAGTTATAGCGGGGCTTTTTAAAACAGTTTATCATGTTTTTTCGTCCTATATTTGGGACTCATCAGCATTTGAGTCTAATTCGTTACCTCTTCGTCACCAATGCCCGTTTGTACAGTTGGTACGACGCTTGTTTCATATCGTAAATGTCCGGGTTTCAATTCTCGGTAGTGCATGCGCACTGTTGATGAGTCCCAAATATAGGACGAAAATGCCCCCCGGTGCTTTCTGTATTCTGTTTTAGGTTCCTTCTAGATTCAATGAATTAATTATAATTATTTCAAATCCTCCTTAATTTCTATCATTTGTATATCCTTGCTTGAACTGGATTTTAATGCTCTGGCTGGAGCGGCTCCGGGATAGTAGTTGTGGCTCTCGGAGGCACAGTACTATAGGTAACGGAAACTTGGATGAGTTCCACCACGGAATATGTGAATGAACGGAGCAATTTCGAGTCTGATTCGTCACCTCGTCGCCACCGAGGCCCGTTGGTACAGTTGGTATGACGTTTATCTTATATCATAACTGTCCGGGTTTCAATTTTCGGTAGTGCATGCCAACTGTTGATGAGCCCCAAATATAGGACGAAACGGCCGTCCAGTGCTTCTAGACTCGATGAATTACTTATCTCAAATTCTCCTTAATTTATATTATTTTTTTTTTTTTTATATATTATATTTTATTTCATTATATATATATATATATATATGTGTTCACAGAGTAAGAATTTTTTTCACTCGTAAAAGGGGTAAAGTCAAGCAGTTATAGCTTTCTGGTTTCAAGGTATAATAAAAATTGATGTGAATTGGCCATTTTTAATGCTTAGGAAGAAATCAGCATGCATCTATAGGATTTGTCCATAAAATTGGTGATGTTTGATGATCCCCTGAGAAATGTGCAAATGACTAGTAGCGGACCTTTTTTATATATATATATATATATATATATATATATATATATATATATATATATATATATCATTTATTTATTGTTTGATGTTTATCGCTAGGGCGTGGGTAAGACAAGTCCACAACCGCATCAGGTTTTCAGTAAAAGTGAGCCATTACGGTATCGAGTTGCTAGCCCTGTCACCCAAGATGCCTTACAGATATAAAAGTCACTTATTGCGTTATTATTTACACTTAGCTAATAAGTGAAGTAGATCCGTGAAACAACATGGCTGCGCAGAGGGGATATGTAAAGTGAAAGTAAATGATAATGGCGGCATGGAACAATAGAAACAACACGGAAGAAAATGAAAACATGTACAGTGCATGGAGGTAGAGCTGATGCAGTGTTACCCGGATATAAGAGAAACCCGGATATAAGAGAGAGTTTCTCTGGTCCCAAATTAGAGCCTGTGTTAATTTAAACATAATAGAACAAACCCGGATATAAGAGAAACCTGGTCCCGACAACTCTCTTATATCCGGGTTACACTAATATATATATATATAGTATTACTATTACTACCGTATTACAATATATATATATATATATATATATATATATATATATATACAGTGTAACCCGGATATAAGAGACCCGGATATAAGAGAGATTTTCTCTGGTCCCAAATTAGAGCCTGTGTTAATGTATATGAAAAAGACCAAACCCGGATATAAGAGAAACTCGGATATAAGAGACTTCTTCTCCGGTCCCGACAACTCTCTTATATCCGGGCTATAATAATATATATATATTTAGTATTACTATTACTACCGTATTACAATATATATATATATATATATATATATATATATACAGTGTAACCGGATATAAGAGACCCGGATATAAAGAGATTTTCTCTGGTCCCAAATTAGAGCCTGTGTTAATGTATATGAAATAGACCAAACCCGGATATAAGAGAAACCTGGTCCCGACAACTCTCTTATATCCGGGTTACACTGTGTATATATATATATAGTATTACTATTACTACCGTATTACAATATATATGTATATATATATATATATATATATATATACAGTGTAACCCGGATATAAGAGACCCGGATATAAGAGAGATTTTCTCTGGTCCCAAATTAGAGCCTGTGTTAATGTATATGAAAAAGACCAAACCCGGATATAAGAGAAACTCGGATATAAGAGACTTCTTCTCCGGTCCCGATAACTCTCTTATATCCGGGCTACACTGTGTATATATATATTTAGTATTACTATTACTACCGTATTACAATATATATATATATATATACAGTGTAACCCGGATATAAGAGACCCGGATATAAGAGAGATTTTCTCTGGTCCCAAATTAGAGCCTGTGTTAATGTATATGAAATAGACCAAACCCGGATATAAGAGAAACTCGGATATAAGGGACTTCTTCTCCGGTCCCGATAACTCTCTTATATCCGGGTTACACTGTATATAAATTAAATAAGCATATTTCACAAGCTAGATTAGAAAGTGTGAAAAGTTCAACACAATTAGGTGGGAACGATGATCTACTGCGAAATCTACAAAGTACTAATACTTTGTTCCTGCAGACTTTTATAGAGCCTTGAACAGGACACACCCGTATCAAGTAATATTGTTGCAATTTCAGTAGGAACTGGAGCAGGATGTTAGCCTGATGCCCAAAAGCTGAAAACTGTAAAACACCAGCCAGGAAAAGGGAATAAAGAGAAAAAGGAAAGAAAACCGTCTTAAATGAGTTAAATCTCAAGATATATATATATATATATATATATATATATATATATATATATTGTTCAAAAGTAAGAATTTTATAGTGTCTTGATTTTTATAGTGTCTTGTTTATAGTGTGGCTTGATCACAATGCTTCATGATGTTCTTTAGAGTTACACATGGTCAAATCAGAGAAAAGCACGTAATCAAGTCATATGATTTTTTTGCTGAATGTCGCAATGCGAGGCCTATTGCTGACAGACCCGAAAACTGATTCCATCTGTTTGAGAGAACTGATGGATTGGCCATTAATTCCTCTTATGGATGGGTTCACAAACTTTCTACATATTTTCGAACGCTTTATTGTTTTTCTTGAACGCTCGTCATTTTGAACAGGCACTCGACTGGATTTGAAGCGCGCGTGTCAATTATAAACCAGTGTGGAACGCTTGCCAAAATGCATCACGATGGGCTTCGAGGTTACTGGTAGTAAATTTGCCAATCTTTTCGCAATTTTGCCAGTCCATTGTGATTATATATATATATATATATATATATATATATATATAGTCAACATTCAAAAGCGACAGTCTTTTTCATGTTAAACGCAATCGTCAGTCTATATGCAATGTTTTATTGCTCGACTTTTTATATATACAGGTCAGTGATGAATTGTGGGCATTCTGTTGCATTGTGGGTAATCTATTGTATTATTCTATCGGTTATTTTGGTGGGCGTGGTTTATGAATTTGTTTATTTTACTTGTTCTTCTTCATTAATTATATTTTATTTATTTATTTTCGTTTATTCTTGTTCGTTTTCACTTTTTGATTTTTAAGTAACGTAATAAAAAATTGTTTTCGTGTTTGCATTTAGATATTAGTTCTAGAGATTAAACCGCACGCGGTCGAATTGTAAGCCACCGAGAGGGCTGGCGTTAACCCTGAGGTTCGTTCTCTGGTTACTTAATAGAATCTATGCGTCCACGTTCGTCCCTTTCGTATAATAAAACGAATAAGGAAAAAGAAAACGTTTTTTTTTTTGTTGATACAATCTATGAAGCGGCATTGGGGCCCGATGGACTGAAGCCGATGACGACACGGAACGCAATAATATTAGGTGAGCATCAGGATATGCTATCGAGTGGGTTGAACTTTTTTAAGTGATAGGGTTGAAGAAATGATATGACCCATTCCCAATTGTTATGACCCGCTCCTGATCGTTAAATTACGTCATCAGATCTTGAGAAAGAAACAGCACAGGGAACATAAGAATATCAAGTCGCCGTTTTATTTTTTTTAAAGCAGAGAATAGTTTAAAGTTTTATTTGTTTTATATGAGAATTGTCTCGGCTAGAAAATTTCGATACTACTTCCGTGGCTATAAATCTTGCAACAAGTGCTGATTAAATTAGACTGAAGTAAAATGTGCAGAAACAAAGTGCAAGAAGAAAAGACTTTTGTTTGTTTTTGATAATATGATAAAAATGAAACTAAGGTTACACTGAATATGTCTGGGAAAGTAACCCAGAAGGCAAACCTTGACCCTGAAATAAAGAAACGTAACTTGAATGCTTACTACTGTTGAAATTATTCTTTACTCGAGCATCAAGGGCAAAATATGGAAAAAATCTCTTGAGAGGACGGAATAATTGAAATACAACACACACACACACACACACACACACACACACACACACACACACACACACACACACACACACACACATAAACACGCACACACATACACACACAAAACAAAAAAGAAATAAAAAAAATAAAAATAAAAAAGTAAATGCTAACCTCCAAAAGAGGAACTCATCGCACCTTTTTGGTCTAATTTCGTCAATTGACATAAAATGGAATTATTACATTGGTTCACTTGCTTATGTTAGTGAAATCGGTTTAAAATGTCGTGCTAAACAATTTTTCTCGCCACAATGTGACTTGAAACTTCCAATCGTCCCTACTCTAAGTATTGCCGCCACGATTAAGCAGACGTTTCTGTTTTATAACTGGAGATTCCTGACAAAATCCAAAAGAAGTTATTCGTCCTGACTTGTGATATAATAGAATATGCATACACCTGCGTTCCCCATTATTGGCTGGTGTCCGTCATAAATACCGACGGACGTGTAGGAGAGTCAAGAGCCTTAGTCTGAGAGCTAAGTCTATAACGACGCCCATTGGACTACGCCATTGATCTACACTTCTTACCTGCGACTACGACGCGTACCAGTCGATTACTGCTACCGTATTCTACTTGGTTATAGTAGCCAAAACCACTTAGCTACTTCGTTCAAATATATCCCTTTCTGGGACATATCAACTTGGCATGTCGGCTTCAGTGAATTTCCCGCTGCCGTAACATATCCTTCCTTTACGTCCTCTGTAAATATTTTCACGGTGATTGTTCTGAGGAGCTTTCCTCATTGGTTAGAATTTCGTTGGTTCTAGCCATCGTAGTCCTAGATTGGTAGATAGGTCTCCTGGTGCCACTGTTGAAATTGCTAGTCGTAACCATGGTCTCCGCTAGTAGTTTCTTCTCTCACACTTCAACCCTGAGGAACTCTCTTTCAGATTCCTATTTTCCTATCAACTACGGGCATTAGAAAATTTAGATGCAATGTCAATCATCGTCAGTAAAAGAACATGAATCGTCCTCAATAAAAGAATACGAATTAAGGAGACAGATCTCTTTAATACCCGTTCTTTTATTGTCCTTTTCGCTCCTTTCACTTGTATCTTAGGGGCTTTTATTGTTTTACTTGATGTGAAACGATAAAAATAAATAAACAAAAATTAAATAAACAACTGATATATCTCCTGGAAAATCCAGTTGAGCTCTCTTGAGAAAAGGGTAATTTTAAAAACAGTGGCTCATACAGCTATTGATGCATTGCTCTTCAACCAAATTGAATTGAATTGAGCTCTCCGAGCCACTGACGTATTTCGCTTAGAAAACGTTTAAAATTTCCTTTCCTCTCTGCTAAACGATGATGGTCTAGAGGGCAGAATCTCAGAGTGATACCAAATCGGTCAGGTTTCAATCCCGGCTTGAAGCAATCAGACGTCTATCCACACTGAAGAGCTGTGATACAGCGAAAGAGTCTGTCTGTGGATGACAGTATATATATATATATATATATATATGTATATATATATGATATATATATGTGCGTGTGTGTGTGTGTGTGTGTGTGTGAGAGAGAGAGAGAGAGAGAGAGAGACCCCAAAAGAATACGAAACGGCCATCCAGTGCATTCTACATTCTGTTGAAGATTATTTGGGGCTCGATGAATTATTATATATGATTACTTTAAATATCCCCAAAATTTTCTTCAGTGTATATCCTTACTTGACGCAGCTAATGCTCAGGAGAAGCGGCCAAGGGTCAATAAGCAAACGTGGCTCTTGAGGCACTGTTCCGAGGTTAGCCGTATACTTGGAGGAGTATCGCTGCTGAACTGAATGAGTAGCAGCGCTATATTGAGTCAAGTTTATGTCTTCTTCGTCACTGAGTCCCGTGGTACAGTTGGTATGACGTTTGCGTTGTATCTCGGTAGTGGATGTGCACCGCTGATGAATCCCAAATAGGACGAAACGCCCGTCCAGTGCTTTCTACATTCTATTGAAGATTATTCTGAGCCCGATGAATTACTATGTATATATATATATATATATATATATATATATATATATATATATATATATATATATATATATATATATATACTATATATATATATATATATATATACTATATATATATATATATATATATATGATGAATTATATATGTATATTCATCATATATATATATATATATATATATATATATATATATATGAATTGAAGATCAGATATGGATAGGAAATCGATCAAATAATAAAATAGAGAACAGGTAGGAAATTTTATTAAAGCTTCGTCCGAGATTGACATAGGAATGAAAAAAAAAGGCAGAGACACACAGAATACTGTTATGTTATGATCTATGTTTAGCTCTTATTGGTCAGATACGTCAATATTATATATATATATATATATATATATATATACAATTATTATAATGAAAATGAACACTTAAAAGACCATGGTGATATTTATTTCGTTAGAGTTGAAGATTCGATCGCAACTCATCAGACCGACTCTTACACACAAATATAAATATAATTACGTATATCAAACTGTCTTTAAATTAAGTGGCAGGAGAACAATTATCGTTGAACTTTTAAAAGGTAAATATTAATGCAATACTTAAAAGCAGTGATCAGTTTTCAGTTCTTCAGTAGTTTATTGTTGCCTGTCGCATCTACACTTCCCTACCCATTGCGATGAAAGGTCAATCAAGAACCCCTCCCACGCAGGAGCTAGCTTACATTCCACCCTATAGGGTGGATTTTAAGATAATATATATAAAACCCAGGGTCACAAACTCATATCCATACAACTGAATATGTTGGCGCTATCACTGATACTGAGCGTTTTCCACTAAATACTGAACATACAAAATAATATATATATATATATATATATATATATATATATATGTGTGTATATATATATATATATATATATGTGTGTGTGTATATATATATATATATATATATAAAAGAAATATAGTCTTAAGGTGTGCTATATTTATGGGATAAAGTGCTCAATATCAGAGATAGAGCGTGTGTAAATATAAAAGTGAACATAGAAGTCAACACTTAGAGGCGACAGTCTGTTTCATGCTATATGCAATCGTCAGGCCACCATATATATATATATATATATATATATATATATATATATATATATATATGTGAGGATTTCAATTATTGAAAGAATAGCAGGTTACAATATACTTCCGTTCAGGTAAACATGATTTTCTATTTATATATATATATATATTTGAGATATAGTTAATGTTATGGTCCAGGTTAGGACCAAGGAATAACAACACGAATACAAGAATAGAAATAACGAAGGTATATTACACGAAATAATAATACAAGATGAGGAAGGTGTTAGTATGACTGTCAGCCTGGTTTGGAGTGAACTACTATCGGCTCGACTCGATTCGGTATCTAGCCCCCCCCCCCCACGAGGGTTGCATATGGCACAAGGCCGAGTTTAACGTGGGTTTCCCGAGCCCGTAGGCTCGGCCAAAAAATGCCCGTAGAACCCGTATAAACGGGATCGGGTTGATCAACATCTCCGTACGAGACTCCGCCCTTTGGCCGAGCCTCGTCCGGGTTCCTCTCTGCTCAGAGGCAGAGAATTCGACCGTCAAGCCGAGAAGCTCGACTCGATTCAGTATCTAGCCACCCCCCCACGAGGGTTGCATGCGACACAAGGTCATTTTTATCGTGGGTTTCCTGAGCCCGTAGGCTCAGCCAAAAATATGCCCGTATAACTCGTAAAAACGAGATCGGGTAGGTCATTCACCCCGAACGAGATTCTGCCCTTCGGCGGAACCTCGTCCGGGTTCCTTTCTGCTCAAAAAGCAGAGTTCGACCGTCAAGTCGAGAAGCTCGGCTTAATTCAGTATCTAGCCACCCCCACGAGGGTTGCATGCGACACAAGGTCATTTTTATCGTGGGTTTCCTGGAGCCCGTAGGCTCAGCCAAAAATATGCCCGTATAACTCGTAAAAACGAGATAGGGTAGGTCATTCACCCCGAACGAGATTCTGCCCTTCGGCGGAACCTCGTCCGGGTTCCTTTCTGCTCAAAAGCAGAGAGTTCGACCGTCAAGTCGAGAAGCTCGGCTTGATTCAGTATCTAACCACCCCACGAGGGTTGCATGCGACACAAGGTCATTTTTTTTTATCGTGGGTTTCCTGAGCCCGTAGGCTCAGCCAAAAAATATGCCCGTATGACTCGTAAAAACGAGATGGGGGTAGGTCATTCACCCCGAACGAGATTCTGCCCTTCGGCGGAACCTCGTCCGGGTTCCTTTCTGCTCAAAAGCAGAGAGTTCGACCGTCAAGCCGAAAAAGATCGGCTTGATTCGGTATCTAGCCACCCCCACGAGGGTTGCATGCGACACAAGGTCATTTTTATCGTGGGTTTCCTGAGCCCGTAGGCTCAGCCAAAAATATGCCCGTATAACTCGTAAAAACGAGATCAGGGTAGGTCATTCACCCCGAACGAGATTCTGCCCTTCGGCGGAACCTCGTCCGGGTTCCTTTCTGCTCAAAAGCAGAGAGTTCGACCGTCAAGCCGAAAAGATCGGCTTGATTCAGTATCTAGCCACCCCCCACGAGGGTTGCATGCGACACAAAGGTCATTTTTATCGTGGGTTTCCTGAGCCCGTAGGCTCAGCCAAAAATATGCCCGTATGACTCGTAAAAACGAGATCAGGGTAGGTCATTCACCCCGAACGAGATTCTGCCCTTCGGCGGAACCTCGTCCGGGTTCCTTTCTGCTGAAAAGCAGAGAGTTCGACCGTCAAGTCGAAAAGATCGGCTTGATTCAGTATCTAACCACCCCCCACGAGGGTTGCATGCGACACAAGGTCATTTTTATCGTGGGTTTCCTGGGCCCGTAGGCTCAGCCAAAAAAATATGCCCGTATGACTCGTAAAAACGAGATCGGGTAGGTCATTTTCCCCGAACGAGATTCTGCCTTCGGCGGAACCTCGTCCGGGTTCCCTTTCTGCTGAAAAGCAGAGAGTTCGACCAAATCACCGTCAAGTCGTCATTTTTAAAAGATCGGCGGCCGGCGGAACCTCGTCCGGGATTCAGTATCGAAAAGCCTTGACCCCACCCCCCCACGAGGGTTGCATGCGACACAAGGTCATTTTATCGTGGGTTTCCTGAGCCCGTAGGCTCAGCCAAAAAATATGCCCGTATGACTCGTAAAAACGAGATCAGGGTGGGTCATTCACCCCGAACGAGATTCTGCCTTCGGCGGAACCTCGTCCGGGTTCCTTTCTGCTGAAAAGCAGAGTTCGACCGTCAAGTCGAAAAGATCGGCTTGATTCGTATCTAGCCACCCCCCACGAGGGTTGCATGCGACACAAGGTCATTTTATCGTGGGTTTCCTGAGCCCGTAGGCTCAGCCACAAAATATGCCCGTATGACTCGTAAAAAACGAGATCAGGGTAGGTCATTCACCCCGAACGAGATTCTGCCCTTCGGCGGAACCTCGTCCGGGTTCCTTTCTGCTCAAAGCAGAGAGTTAGACCGTCAAGTCGAAAAGATCGGCTTGATTCAGTATCTAGCCACCCCCACGAGGGTTGCATGCGACACAAGGTCATTTTTATCGTGGGTTTCCTGAGCCCGTAGGCTCAGCCAAAAAAAATATGCCCGTATGACTCGTAAAAACGAGATCAGGGTAGGTCATTCACCCCGAACGAGATTCTGCCCTTCGGCGGAACCTCGTCCGGGTTCCTTTCTGCTGAAAAGCAGAGTTCGACCGTCAAGTCGAAAAAGATCGGCTTGATTCAGTATCTAGCCACCCCCCACGAGGGGTTGCATGCGACACAAGGTCATTTTTATCGTGGGTTTCCTGGGCCCGTAGGCTCAGCCAAAAAATATGCCCGTATGACTCGTAAAAACGAGATCAGGGTGGGTCATTCACCCCGAACGAGATTCTGCCCTTCGGCGGAACCTCGTCCGGGTTCCTTTCTGCTGAAAAAGAGAGTTCGACAAATCAAGTCGAAAAAGATCGGCTTGATTCAGTATCTAGCCACCCCCCACGAGGGGTTGCATGCGACACAAGGTCATTTTTTATCGTGGGTTTCCTGAGCCCGTAGGCTCAGCCAAAAATATGCCCGTATGACTCGTAAAAACGAGATCAGGGTAGGTCATTCACCCCGAACGAGATTCTGCCCTTCGGCGGAACCTCGTCCGGGTTCCTTTCTGCTGAAAAGCAGAGAGTTCGACAAATCAAGTCGAAAAGATCGGCTTGATTCAGTATCTAGCCACCCCCACGAGGGGTTGCATGCGACACAAGGTCATTTTTATCGTGGGTTTCCTGAGCCCGTAGGCTCAGCCAAAAATATGCCCGTATGACTCGTAAAAAACGAGATCAGGGTAGGTCATTCACCCCGAACGAGATTCTGCCCTTCGGCGGAACCTCGTCCGGGTTCCTTTCTGCTGAAAAGCAGAGTTCGACAAATCAAGTCGAAAAGATCGGCTTGATTCAGTATCTAGCCACCCCCCCACGAGGGTTGCATGCGACACAAGGTCATTTTTATCGTGGGTTTCCTGAGCCCGTAGGCTCAGCCAAAAATATGCCCGTATAACTCGTAAAAACGAGATAGGGTGGGTCATTCACCCCGAACGAGATTCTGCCCTTCGGCGGAACCTCGTCCGGGTTCCTTTCTGCTGAAAAGCAGAGAGTTCGACAAATCAAGTCGAAAAGATCGGCTTGATTCAGTATCTAGCCACCCCCACGAGGGTTGCATGCGACACAAGGTCATTTTTTTATCGTGGGTTTCCTGAGCCCGTAGGCTCAGCCAAAAATATGCCCGTATAACTCGTAAAACGAGATAGGGTGGGTCATTCACCCCGAACGAGATTCTGCCCTTCGGCGGAACCTCGTCCGGGTTCCTTTCTGCTGAAAAGCAGAGAGTTCGACCGTCAAGTCGAAAAGATCGGCTTGATTCAGTATCTAGCCACCCCACGAGGGTTGCATGCGACACAAGGTCATTTTTATCGTGGGTTTCCCCAGCCAAAAATATGCCCGTATAACTCGTAAAAACGAGGGTTGTCATTCACCCGAACGATTCTGCCCTTCGGCAAGGTTCCATTTCGACCGTCAAGTCGATTCGGCCACCCCCCGAGGGTTGCATGCGCCAAGGTCATTTTTATCGTGGGTTTCCTGGCCCGTGGGCCAGCCAAATATGCCCGTATGACTCGTAAAAACGAGATCAGGGTGGGTCATTCACCCCGAACGAGATTCTGCCCTTCGGCGGAACCTCGTCCGGGTTCCTTTCTGCTCAAAAGCAGAGAGTTCGACCGTCAAGTCGAAAAGATCGGCTTGATTCAGTATCTAGCCACCCCCCACGAGGGTTGCATGCGACACAAGGTCATTTTTTATCGTGGGTTTCCTGGGCCCGTAAGCTCAGCCAAAAATATGCCCGTATAACTCGTAAAAACGAGATCAGGGTAGGTCATTCACCCCGAACGAGATTCTGCCCTTCGGCGGAACCTCGTCAGGTTCCTTTCTGCTCAAAAGCAGAGAGTTCGACCATCAAGTCGAAAAGATCGGCTTGATTCAGTATCTAGCCACCCCCACGAGGGTTGCATGCGACACAAGGTCATTTTATCGTGGGTTTCCTGAGCCCGTAGGCTCAGCCAAAAAATATGCCCGTATAACTCGTAAAAACGAGATCGGGTAGGTCATTCACCCCGAACGAGATTCTGCCCTTCGGCGGAACCTCGTCCGGGTTCCTTTCTGCTCAAAAGCAGAGAGTTCGACCATCAAGTCGAAAAGATCGGCTTGATTCGACCCTCTCTCTTGAGAGGCGTAGTATACATAGTGTTAGGAAGAGTTCATTCTGTAGTTATAGGTAAGGACCCATGACAGTTAAGTATACAGCCACTGAAATAATATATGTTTCTTGTCGTACCGTTTGTTCGACTGTCGTTTAGATGACATAAGGTGTAGCACGACTTCTTGCTGACAGGTAAAAATGTTAAAAATCACGGCATTAAATTAGATCGCGTAGGAGTCACCCTGCAACAACAAACGCTTCGCTAATATCGAAAGTGTGCTTTCCATCAAAATACATGCCACTAATTAACTTTTATTAGTCAGTCAGATGGTTTCCCGTACTATTTACATAAGCTATTAGTTGAATCGCTTCCTAAATAGGTATTTTATCTATCTATCTTTTCCCCAAAATTAGTGCTGTCTCCAAAATATATAGTTTATCTAATTTTGCCTGTCTGTCTGTGATATCCTTAGAATAGAGGCTCATTTTTCCTCATAGCTATGGTTAACATATTAGCGTAAAAAGTTTTCATGAATCTGTTCTGTAATGTCTCTCTGTGTCTGAATAGGTTTATTTCAAAAAGCTCTTTGTCTATCTTTATCTATTTCTCTTCGTGCATATATATATATATATATATATATATATATATATATATATATAATGATGGCCATAGTATCATAGGCAACTCGTAAGTCATTTCAATTATTTTTCCCCTTGCTGGACACAGTATTAATGCTACTTTGTTGATCTAGTTCCGTTAATCTAATAAATAGTCACATATAAGATTTTATCTTCAATTTCTCCATAAAAACACTGAGTCCGAGTGGACTTAGTTCAAAAACCTCTTTGTCTACCAATGCCTTTCTCTATCTCAGTCTCTCTCTCGATATATATATATATATATATATATATATATATATATATAAACAAGTTACATTTGTATTTACTCTATTTAGATTGTTCGTTCTGTTGTCCTCATTTTTATTGCCATATTCACGACGTTTCGGCTGTTGTACGCTCCACCCTTCTTCAGGTGATATATCTTGCAATTTCGTACCGAATATGGTCCAGTAGATAAAAGCGTTCTCTGATTAACCCAAAAGAAACTTGACTCAAAGAGTTGTGGGTTCCATACCTGGCCACAGCAGAGAAAACAAAAATATATATATATATATATATATATATATATATATATATATGATAAAATATAGTTTTAAGGTATACTAGATTTATGGGTTAAAAGGCTCAATATCAGGCATAGATCATACGTCAATATAAATGTGGACATTGAAGTCAACGGCCAGCGGCGACAGTCTTGTCTCATGCTAATCGTAATCATCATTTGGACAATTTCTACATAATTTATGCCAAGAAAAGAAAAGAAAAAATAAGAATACAAGAAAAATTAAATAATAAACTTAACCGTAGTACCTTCTAATTCGTTTTTAACAGAAACTTATATATATATATATATATATATATATATATATATATATATATATATATATATATATATATATATATATGTATGTACAAACACTATACATTAAATCAAAGAATAGGTGTTAGAAGGCCAAAATTTGGAAATCCTATGTGACACGTTTCATTCTTGAAAAAGAACTTATTCAGACTAAATGTTTTTACTAATGAGGTCATATATATATATATATATATATATATATATATATATATGTAGGGGAATGGGATGAAATAAAAACAAACGATGGCTATAATTATGCATAGAGAGACAATTTGAAAATGCAAGAAAGCTCAACTTTAAATTTAAATATTAACTTTCCAGCTTTCTATATCTCGAGAAGCTCAACTTTATCAATGTCATTCAACTTCTGTGTTTTTTGGGTTTTTTTTATCGTCGTTGTTTTTAAATAATGCCTATTGTTATGCCAAAAGTCTTTACAAGAGATGGGCGTCAATTTAACGTGGAAGACTCAGAAATTAGTGTATTTTTTTGTACATTTTTGCATAAATCAATTTACTTTCTCTTTAACATGAACGAATGATTTGAGATTCTGTTCTCCTTTGCTGTTGAATTCATTTCTTGATGGGGCGATTCTATGATCCGACTTTGTTACGTATATTACCTGAATGTCATTTTACTCCGGATTGACTTAAATATGATCCGATATAAATTATTCAAAATCTGCAAAGAACACATGTTCCTTTCATGACAAATAAGTTTACTGAATAGAATAATCAAACGAAGGTTTGTAATGAGCGATAATACTTAGGACACGAACAACACATATAAGATTCGCCAGCGGCGCGTAGAAGTAGTCAAGTGAATTCCATAATGAATCTCCAACTGCAGGATATCTACCAACCGCTCGACGCGATCGGATGTGGCACAAGGTCGAATTTAATGTGGAGTATCCAAGCCCGAAGGCTCGGCCAAAATTTCCACGGAGACCCAGTAGATCGGGTAGCTGTTTCACAAGACGAGAATCTGTCCTTCAACACAGCCTCGTCTGGGGATCCTCTCTGCCCAGAGGTTGAGAGTTTGACCAGCACAGCTGGAGACAAATCTCCGACTGCAGACCAACATACAGTATTCACTATTGTATTTATGTGTATGGGGACATATTCATTATCGTCCGTAGGTATGTTACAACAAAAGGTGAGCAGGTAAACAATCTGAAGCAACAGTTTGGTGAGCCATCAGAAGATATGATAATAAAGATGAACTAGCATATACACACACGTATATATTATTTTAATCATTGTTAGTGTTAGTATTATTACTACTGCTGTAGTTATTATATCAAACCTTTTTTTACTGGATATGTGCATTTGAGTAAGCGCTTCGTAT
>CAHIKZ030000302.1:6602500-6607500 GCA_903632075.3 Acanthosepion pharaonis
CACCCATGGGATTCGAACTCCCGACTGGAACATCACTTAATTCCACTACACAGGAATGCGCCACAGTCGATCGTTTTCTTTTGATTTAGGTCACAATAACCACCATCAGTCCCCACCCCAAATCCGAGAAAAAAAAAAAAAAAGTAAATAAATGGGCGGGTGTCGGTCACGTGGCAGTGTGAGCATGAATTACACAAACAAAACGTATCTTATTACTTATAGGCAATTGTGGTGAACGCAACAGGTCTCGCGAATCTATCTTGGAAAAAAAAAAAAAAAAAAAACACTATCGTATGGTCATCTGATGTTGTCTAGGAATGATTTACGTATGCTTGAGATTGTTTTAATGAAGTGTTTGTTTATTTGCGTGTCTATTTCAAAGTGGAAAGCCAACTTTTTTTGTAATGATGAAGAATGTATGGTTGTCAGCAAAAGGGGACACCTGAAGATGAGAGTTACAAATTGGAGATGTCAAAATAAAAGAAGCACACAAATCTAACTATCTGTTGGGCGACGGAAAGCATGGCACAGAAAATCCTAAAGCGCATTCGAATATCGATTGATGCCTTCAGGAACTAAGAGAAATATTATGCTTTTAATGTTCATTTTTTTCATTAGTGGAATATAATTTAAGATATGCTTTTTTTTATACTGGACAGGTATTAATTTTGATTATATTATTTTGGGAAGAAGCTATTTACCGGTAAAATAGACAAACATGCTTTTAAGCTTATTTTACCGGTCTCGGTAAAATAGTCTAGAGGCCTGTTTTACAGATCTCTTTTCCCAAAAATCTTTCCTTCTTTTTCAATGTCAGAGTTTAAAAAAAAAAAAAAAAAAGCAAGATGATAATGCCACTAAGACGCAAGGGGTTACTAGAAGTGAAATTATTCTGTGTCAGAATGCGCAACTCACAGGCCTGAATATGTTTTAGTCGCTGTTCCTTTTCAAGGGTCGACACATTTTCAAGAGTTTCATACATCACCTGTTGTTCTTTGGGTTTCAACAGTTTTGTGTTTTTTATACCTTGCAATGAATGAACTAATGGTAGTAAATGGAATATTCGGGTTGTCTGAGATTTTTCCATAACTTTCATTTACTTTCTCGAGCTTAACAATCAGTTCATTTTGCGAATTTGTCAATTTTTACCTCTTGATATGATGAAAACCTTCTTGCACGAATATCAATTACAAAATGTTCAGTTTGTATTTTTTAGCTAAAAATAACTACTAATAACATTATTGCAGCATTCTAGAATATTCCGCTTGAATAATCTAGAATGTTAAAGCAATTTAAAAGTTTTAATATCTGAAATTTGCACTGTATGAATATTTCTTCACACATTAATTGGGATTTATTTTTTATTAAATCATTTTTTCTGTTTTATGCATATTTAATTATGATGCATTTGTGTACAGCTAATTATATGAAAAGTATGTTTATTCATTAGTTTGAGATACAATAAATTAAAAATTTTATGTGTACGAATATTTGTTTTCCCCAATATACATATATATATATATATATATATATATATATATATATATATATATATATATATATATATATAAATAAAAAGAAAGAACAGTAAGATATAAAATCCGGTGTTCTTATAGATATTTTATTTTTACAAAATAGTGCTCAATGTAAATTTACAGAGCATTAATATTATCAATTAATTGATTTAAAATATGTTTTTTTTTCCTACACAGTTCCAACCATGTTTCAAAATAGAAGCTAAAAAACCCCGGTTGGAACTGTGAAAAAAAAAACATATTTTAAATCAATTAATTATAATATATATATATATATATATATATATATATATATATATATATATATATGTAGTGAGGGAAACAAGAAATATTCCAGAAAATATGTGTCCTCCGACAGGAATTGAATGATATATTTTCTACGCTATTTTTCTGACATTCAGGCTGGTAAATGTAGTTAATATTGTTTATTATAAACAGAGCATTTACTTAAATATTTGTATGTAATAAATTAACGTATAAACAGAAAACATTAAAATAGAATATATATATATATATATACATATATTGTGTGTGTATGTGTGTACAATATATATATATATATATATTGTGTGTGTATGTGTGTACAAAATATGACTCAAAATTGAGTTTGATGTGGAATTTGGCAGCCTTCCATGAATTCCTCAAGCCCTATCGTACTTGCCTTTTTTGGGACGCCTCAGGCACCGGGTAATGGCCCCAGACTCCCTCCTGAAGGAGTGGTAAGGCCTAGGGGATGATCTCTGGAGCACGTGCCTAATATTTACAGTGCAACAAAAGCGCAAAAAAATGGGTTACATATGTAACTAGAAGGAAAAATAATGATATAACCAATATGTCTGACCTTACGCCTTGTCTTAAACAAAAGTTTCGAAAGGAAACTCCCGTAAGTAGATTTTATAAACTTTTATCGACCGTAACACTAACTGTTCGGTTAAAGAATGTGGAATATTTCGTCTATGTTTTGTTTTATGTATAACTCTCTTGATGAAAAAGAAAAATAATGCGGCCACTTATCAATATAATTTGTTTAATTACTTTTGTGTTTAAGCGAAGAGAGGCAAAATATGTGACGATAATATAACACATTTGTTATGTTTGCGTCGAAGCATAAAGGTTAAATCTGTTCATTTTCTTTCATAATGTCTAAATTTCGCGCAATTTCTTAAGTAAAAATAAATAAAAAAACAAACTTTGCTGTTTATACCGTATATACTCGCGTATCATACGACCTTTGAAGAGCCTAATTTAAAGTTAATTTTAGGGGCTCGCATAGTACACGAGATATAAAATTAACGTATGTACTGCTAGCCCTAGTTACGCCGTTGACCAAACTATATATCTATTTACTGTATTCAAAATGTACAGCTGTATTTAAAATAAACATCGACCGTTACACGAGTATATACGATAATTTTTCCAATTATAATATGTGTTAATCATTGGGGGATCAGTTTATTACTTAGTAACAATAGACAAGCGTCCCCCACTTTATGTCCAATAAAAATAATTGTTACCAATTATTATGTAGTAATTCTTGGGGGGATCGGTTTATTACTTCATAACAATAGAAAACCGGTCCTCCATTTTATGTCCAATTGAAACTTTGAATTACCGTATATACGCGAATGTCTTGCGACTTTTGAAGAGCTAATTTTGAAGCTAATTTCAAAGAGGTGACATCATACATGAGATATAAAATTAGCGCGTGTACTGCTGACCCTGGCTATCCTGTTAGGTCTTCAAAGGTCCCCTTATACGCGAGTATGTACGCTATATATAAAATTCTTCCGTTTATCCGAATTTATTCCTTCTAAAAATATTGAATTCAATTTCTTCGAAAGTTCTCAACACCGTCCCGATACAAACCGATAGACACGCGTCTTCTCCGGCGTGAGTAATCCCCTGGGGTATTTGTATCAGGTCGTTCTCGGGGAAAACCTAGCAGCTTCATAAATATTAACCAGAGGAGAATAGGATCTCGTAAACATGATATCTTACTTATTATAAAACGCAGATTGTGTGTGTGTGTCTGTACGTTTATATATTGGATCGGATTTCCTACATTTTTCAACCGATTTCAACAAAACTTCACAGGACTACGTAAAATTACCTTGCGGTGGTTCTGACAGCGCCAAAAATTGGAAAAACACAATTGTTTTTGCACGAAATCAATTTGAAAACACCATTAATGAAAGGGGGACAACTCATATCGAGGTATACTTATTATAAAACCCAGGTTGTTTGTGTGTGTGTGTGTGTGTGTGTGTTCGTTTATATATGGGATCGGATTTCCTACATTTTTCAACCGATTTCAACAAAACTTCACTTTTTTTGGGGGGCAGGTAGTGTTTCTTATTGTCTTGCACACTTTTTCCTTTATTTTTACATTCAGAATGCTTTAATAATTCCATTTACAAGACAATTGTTTATAATAAAATTCTATTCAATCGATAGACTCATAACGATTTTGAGTTTGACCAATTCGTTAAAAAAACAACAAAAAAAAAAAAAAAAAATTAAGACATTCGTGTCCGTCAACCTTTAAACAATAATCTTTGTCAATTTTATTTTTCAGTCTTTATGATGGTCGATACTTGATCTATATCTTACTGTTACATCCCCGGGCAACGCCGGGCTCTACTGCTAGTACCGTATATACACGCGTATCATGCGACTTTAGAAGACCTAGTTTTAAAGATAATTTTAAGGGTGTTGCATTATACACGAGGTATAAAATTAGCTGCTGGTCCTATCTACTCCGTTGACCAAACTATATATCCATTTAAAGTATTCAAAAGTACAGCTGTATTTTAAATAAACATGATTTAGATAAAAAACTGATGTTTTATTTAACTGTATCCAGTAATAATGCATTAAATATTCATATATTAGTACCGAATTATAAAATACAAACATCGCAAATATACATCTTTTCATTGCTTACGTTTATAAAATGTTCAGCCTTTTCCCGTTCGGCTGTTAATGGCTGACGATATTTTTATCATGCTCTTTTACTTTTTTTTAAGTTATTTAACAAGAAGATGGAATAAAGACATAGAGGAGAAGAGGTTAGTCTATTGTAATTTGGTCTCTCAAAAGGAACTTGCATGATACACCAGATACATAAAAAAATAATTTTTCTAAGGGTAAATTTGGGAGTCGAACGATACCCGAGATCGCGCGTTACATGAGTATATAGGGTTAATTGCCACCCCGCTGAGCATTAAAAAAAGGTTTCGTAAAAATCGACCACGAGTATTACATTTCATGCAAGATTTAAGTTTATTTCAGTGGACAAGGACTGTATAAAAATAGAAAGAAAACACTTTGCTGGTATTACCGTATATACTCGCGTATCATGCGATTTTTGAAGAACTAATTTTGAAGCTAATTTTTAAGGGTGTCGCATCATAGGTATATACTGCTGGCCTTGGCTACGCCGTTGGCCAAATATATATCCATTTA
>CAHIKZ030000302.1:6612500-6660000 GCA_903632075.3 Acanthosepion pharaonis
AACTTAAAAACCGCCCCTTTTGGGTGGCATTTAAGCTAGCTTCTGCGGAAGGCTCCGTATTGGGCCTTCATCACAATAGATAGAAAGCAGACGAGATAGGCAACAATAAACTACAGAAGAACTTAAAATTGATCACGGCATTTAAATATTGCATTAAATTTTAAACTTACCTTTTGAAAAAAAAATTGTTTGTACACAGAGTAAGGACCTACGCACATCAAATTGTCTTTTAGTTAAGTGGCGGCAGAAGAATTATCGTTGAACTTTTAAAGGGTAAATTTTTATCGAGAACTTTTGAGTACTCGCTAATCTCTCATTCTCACTATCGCTTTCTGTCTGTCTCTATCTCGCTATACATGCATCACTCTCTCTCTATATATATATATATATATATATATATATATATATATATATATATATATATAATTTTGGCTCCAATAATATTTGTTTAACATAACGAGTTTTTTGCCTATCCGAATTTGTTTTCCTTTCATATTCCCCCTCAGCTGTTCATAATGAGTTGGAAAGAAAGCAAAAACGCGCATCTTTTGTTTTACAAAAACAATAAATAAATATATAAAAATAACTAAAATAATATATATATATATATATATATATATATATATATATATATATATAAAGGAATTTATAATTTTCTGCCAGTCGACCAGAGTATTGTTTTTAAAAATAATATCATGAGCATGATTTAGAAAAAAACATGAAACCAGACACTGTTAAGTCATGACTACGCTCATTCTGGATAACATTCAAAATGTAATTTTCCTTGGCTTTGATTTTTTAAAATACTGTAATTCCCCATTTATAATGCGCATTTTTTTCTGAAAAATAATAAGTAAAATCAGGGGTGCGTATTATGCACAGCTACAAAAAAATCTTTAAAAAATTGCCGTAAAATAAAATAAGATTTATCATAAAACTGAATTAGAATAACATTATTCTATGTTTAAAATCATTTTTTTAAAATAAGAGCGGGAAACACTGAATGTAATGAAATTTGAAAGGTACAATTTATAGGTTTGATTACCAAACAAGAGGTGCGTATTATGCATGAGCAGAAGCATTTTCCCACACTTTTAGCACAATTTTAGGTGTGCGTATTATGGATGAAGACGTATTATACATGGGGAATTACGTTAATAATAATAATAATAATAATAATAATAATATTTAGTTTTAATTCGTTTTCCTATATTAATATTATGTTAAATCTTAATTCTTCAGTTAATGATGAACAAGCCGTTGCACAATTCTAAGACAATAAAATATCTGTAGAAATACCCCTATTGCATCGTTAAATATTTGAGCTTAACTTTAACAAAATATTGCAACAGCAATAATAGATGTGAATGCTGGGCGTTATTTTAAGAAGGAAGGGGGTACAAATGAAAAGATTTGAAATTGACAACTTCTATCATTTCTACTGAAACGCAGGTTAAACACTTTTATATTACTGTCTTTCTTTTATTTTCTCACTGAAACCATGTAGCGTCTTTGATTTCTCACGGGATCAAAACAGAAGTATCCATTATTTATGAGCTACTAGGAGACATTAAACACTTCTTTCTTTCTTCCTTTTCATTTTTTTCACTGAAACCAAGTAGAGTCTCTGATATGTCTTGCCCTTTCCGCGCCATCAAAACGTAATAATACATTATTTATGAGGTACAGGCTGAGCATAATGGTCGTGCGAGCTAGTGAAAGGAGGGGCAAGCACAATTATAAAATAATAATAATAATAATAATAGTTAAGAGAAGAGCGTGATTTAAGAAAAGATAAAGGAAAAATAACACAGTCTTTGACAAGGTTTAGCAATATCTCAACAACGGAATGTTTGTCTTCAAGGTATATTTAAACAATTTTTTCAAGTATAAAATATATATATCAACAAATAATTATAAATATTTGTATAAACGTCACTTGTCTTCAAATGAAAAACTCTTTGTGAACTCTTCTGAGAAATGTCTTAATGAGGGATTATTATTTAATATGACAATTATTATAAGTTTTTTTTTATTTCACTGAAGCAAACGTTAAACACATTGTTGCTTCCTCTGTCTTTTCTTTCTTTCTTTCACTGAAATCAAACAACGTCTCTGATATGTATTTTCCGTATTTACTCGCCATCAAAATGTAATAATCCATTATTTATTAGGTACTGACAGGACGTAACGGACGTGCTAACTGACTAAGGAACTAAGGAACAAGTAGAATCTTAATATGATAATGATACCAAAAAGAAAGGAAAGAAAATGTAGATATCCTTATTTTTTAATGATAACGAGAAAGCGTTGATACTTTTACATGTATCATTCCCGTTCTGGGTAAGACGATAAACTACATCCGCTTCCTGGGTAAGACGATAAACTACATCCGCTTCCTGGGTAAGACGATAAACTACATCCGCGTCCTGGGTAAGACGATAAACTATGTCCAACAGAAAGGCCTCTGATCAGGAGGTTTTGAGGAGCGTTGAACCGCCTCTTAATTGCTGGTGTTCCCAGGTCCACCTGTTAGGGTCCCAGCTATGGATAAATAGTTGACAGAAAAACCTGACTCAGAACAGTATGAAAGTGTAAATATAGATTTTAATATCAGAAATACTTTGTAAAAAAAAAAAATTAGTATCAGCAATAAACATGTGAAAAAGAAAATATTACCAGCAATAAAAATCTTGTCAGCATTAAATAACCCATTTTGGTTAATATGCCACAAAACAAAACAAACCAAACTATACATTTTGGGAAAAAAAAATTATTACCAGCTATACATTTTTTGAAAAAAACATAAAGGAAATTTTCTCGGTATTAAATAACCCATTGTAGTTGATATGCAATAAAACAAAATAAACCAAACCAAAAACATGTAAGATTCCTAATTTTTTCTGTCAGTAGCTGTTTATAAATTCCTGACCACTGTCAGTCTTTTCTTTCCTCTTTGTGATTGTACAATAAAACGATATACAATATATATTTATAGTAAAATATCAGTAAATGAATATAATTGTTTCCTGCTTAGGATTGGATTTTCAGTTCCATCTACTAAAGTATTCTCTTTATCCCTCACTTCCAGTAACCCCTATCATCTCCGTAGCATCATCGCCTTGCTTGGAATGAAATGTTATTCGGAATTCATTGACCGAAAACTTAGTATTAAAGTTGGTTGAAATTTATCTTGTAAAATTTTTTCAAGAAAATAGATTAGGACTAGACAGATTTGCCTATCGTCCGGTTCAAGATCCTCTCCCCTTTTTCTTTAACAGGAATAGAGATTTATCCCTTGTTCCCGGTTTAGGATTAGGTTTCCAGTTTCTTCTAAAATCATCGTTTTCTCTTTCACTCCAATTTGACCCCGTGTCTTAGTGGCATTATCACCTTTCTTGGGGTGAAGTGATTAAAAAAATCGTATGCTCCATTGTGTTAATGACCCTTGCATAAAACTGTATCAATGACCCTTCTATTCTTGTTACGCTTAACCTTTTTCCCACAGACAGAACTATGAACGCCTATTGCTACTCTATCGCTGTTTAGTTTCACTAGTTCATATGTTCACTGTTATGACACGATACGCTACACCCACGGAGTTGAATCACTCTTGTTTTTTCCGTGTTTCAAATGTAAGAACGAAGTCCCATTCTGTAACACTTATCTGGAGTGTTTCTTGACCCCTGTATTGGGTGAAATTTAGCTAAAAAAATAAAACAAAACAGATTCCAACATAAAATAACATAGGAAGTATTACGTCGTAAAATACGCTAACCTAACCGATATTCTTTTGAGACTTCCAGCAAAAAAAAAAACAAAACAAAAAAACAGGTTCCTTCATATCAATTAACTTGCTTGGACCACTAAAGTCACCCACGTCATATATATATATATATATATATATATATATATATATATATATATATATATTGAACAATAAAAAAATATTAAAAAATTAAAATGTTCAGACACACTGGGTTGTAGATTAATATTCTTTCGTTTTTTTATTATTATTCCATTTAGATTCCTCGACTAGTTTCGACCAAAATGGCCATCATCGGGAGAAGAAATATTTCTGCTTGCTGGTAGCAGTAAACTACAGAAATGAATGTCTTGATGGAGAAAATGAACTTTTGTCTGTAGTTTTCATTTGTTTTCTTATTTTTTATTTTATCTTTTTAACATGAATCTTTTAACATTCCTTGTGTTGGTCAAACAGTCTCTTTTAAGTTGTTATTTGAGATAAGAGCTGGATGGATCCATGCTGCTCTGAATTCCCCTGGTCAGTTTGACAGTTTTATTGGTCCTGGCGAGGGAACGTGTCTCTGTTAAGTGTTTGTGTGTGTGTTATTTGGTTCTTATGGAGTGAGTGAGTATGATATGTGTAAGCGTGTGTATTGCTGTGGTGTGTGTTATCATTTGGCTCATTACGGAGTGAGTGAGTATGATGTGTGTAAGTGTGTATATTCGTGTGGATGTGAGTATAAGTGTGAGGCCTCCACACCTCCGTAAGTATGTCTGTCTTGTGTGGGTGAGAAATGTGGGTAGGTTTTGATTTGTTGAGTTATATATTAGTACTATCTATATTGTTAAATTTATGGTTTAGCCAAGCTGGATATTGTGGTTTTAGACGTTGTATCCACTTCTTTTCATGGGACTCTAAAATCTTTCTAAAGTTATCTGCTCTGAACTTTTCTATTCTCTCAATTATAGTGAATTTGGCATGGGTTTTGAAATCGTGTTTTTCCAGGCGGAAATGTTGTTCTCCAGGTAATAATTTTTCATGGGGAGTCGACTTAATTCGATTGCGATAATTATTAATTCTAGTGAAATATATATATATATATATATATATATATATATATTGTATTTATTAACAATTATAACAAAAACATGTTATACACCGCTACATAAATGCAATAATTTTTATCATTGTTACTAAATATTATTATTATTATTATTATTATTATTATTAAGTTCTACTCTGTACTGACCACTTTTTAAAATATAATGTTTGGACATTGGTACTAACCTACCATATACTTGAATATACATACATACATACATACATGTATATATATATATATATATATATATATATATATATATATGTGTGTGTGTGTGTGTATGTGTGTGTGTATATATATATATATATATATATATATATATATATATATATATATATATATATGATATCTTGTACATACATATATCTATCCATATATATATACATATATATATATATATATATATATATATATATATATATATACAGGGTGTCCATAAAGATCGTGTGCACTTTAAAATTTATAACTTTATTTGTATTTGCGATAGCAATAATTTGTAAAAAGGATTAGAAAAAGTAAATCTATATTTTTAAGGTTTTATTGAAATTTTATTTAAGTTTCCAATGTCGCCCATCATTAGCAATACAAAGGGTAATACGATTTTGCAGTTTACGGAAAACATTTGCCAACTGATTTACAGTGATGCTTGAAATTACATTAGTTACTTTAGCTATACTTAAAACTAGGTATATTAAACTTTATAACATTTTTTACAGATTACTTTTACCGCAAATGCAAATAAAGTTATAATTTTTTAAAGTGCACACGATCTTTATGGACAGCCTGTATATATATATATATATATATATATATATATATATATATATATATATATATATATAAGCATTGTGCCCCAAGCAAGGCGTGAAGCCACTAGGATGCAGGGGGTTGCGGGAAGATTTGGAGGAGAGCAGATAAGAGTGATAGGAAAAAGGAAGAGGAGAAGGATAGTGGGTAGATCAAGTTAATTGGAGATGTCGATTGACATTACATTTGAATAGTTGGAGATTATAGCTTTCAGGGAAACAGTAATTGGGAGGGTGTTCCACTGGCGAGAGGTGCGAGGTATGAAGCTATTGGAGTAGAAGAGACGGCTACATTTGAAGGTTTCTACGGTGTAAGGCTGGGAGCGGGATGCCAGCCTCGTAGAGCGATTGAATTCATGGAGTCTGGGACCAGAGAGAGCAGCTCATCAGAGCAGTTACCATGGAAGTATTTGTAGAAAAGACAGAGAGAGGCGACGGCGCGTCTGTGAGAGAGTGACTGCAGACAAGACGCTAGATCAGGGCCAATTAGATTACATATCCGTCTCTGGATCTTGTCAAGAACTCCGAGGTAAGCAGAAGGTGCTCCAGCCCATATATGGCAGCAATACTCCATACAAGGGCGAATGGTTGTTTTGTATATTTGAAGTATCGATTCAGGGAAAAAAAAATTTCCTGGCGCGGCACAGAGAGCCAACTTTCCTCGCGGTGGAAGAAGCAATTGACTCAATGTATTTGTTCCATCTCAGGTCAGCAGTCAGCGTGAGACCGAGCAGACGCAGGGAGTTGCTCTCAGGAAGCTGGACTATCAGACATTTTAATGGGGGGCAGGGAAGGTTCTCTATGGTGGTTAATTGAAAGTAATTTAGTTTTTGTGGCGTTAAAGTTGACCAGCCAATTCTTGCCCCAGTTAACAACCGATTGGAGGTCCATTTCAAGGCGCACGGCAAGGTTAGTTTTGTCGCCGACACTAAATTTGTTTTTGAGGCAGGAGTAAATTGTAGTGTCGTCTGCATAGATGCCAACTTGGGAATCTATAGCTTCGGGAAGGTCATTGATAAAAATAAGGAATAGAGTGGGGCCAAGGATGGAGCCTTGGGGCACACCTGCGTTCGTGGGATAGGAACTGGAGGAGAATCCGTTGAGAACGACCTTCAATTCTCGGTTAGACAGGAATGATTGTATTAGATCAAACAGTTGACCAGTAACACCATACCCTGGAGCTTGCGAAGAGGGCCGGCGTGCCAAACCCTATCGAATGCTTTGGAGATGTCGAGGGCCACAGCACGAGCCTTACCGTTATTTTGAAGGGCTTGGTAGACGGTTTCAGTGATGGCCGTAAGCACATCAGCTGTAGATCGGGCGTAGCGGAAACCATATTGCTTGTCTGAGAGCAGATTATGGGATGCAAGGTGATTAACCACTTCGGCATTGATTAGGGCTTCGAAGACTTTTCCGAAGAGGGGTAGGAGACTAATAGGACGGTAATTAGTGGGGTCAGAGGGGTCTCCAGAGTTCTTAAACACAGGAACAATGGATGAGGACTTCCAGCAGTCAGGAAAACATGATTCCTTGAGGCAGTAATTATACAGTTTAGAGAGGGCGGGTGCTAGCTCAGGCGCGCATTTCTTCAGGAAAATGGCTGGTATGCCATCTCCACCACTAGCCTTGTGGGGGTCTAAGGTGGAGATAATGCCCAGTACCAATGACGGGATTATGTGTAAGCCGCTCAGTAAGGCCTCAGTTCTAAGAGGGAAGTCTGGTATGGGTACACCGGTGGAGTCGAGCGTTGGATTAAATGAGAATTTCCGAGGAAAGCATTCAGCCTTGTCGGTAGAGGAGGTCAAGACCTCGAACTGGTTGAATAAAGGAGGTATGGAGGGTTTTCGATTATTCAGGACACGTTTGCAGATATATATATATATATATATATATATATATATATATATATATATACAGGAGGCCTCACATTATACACTCACCCACACGAATATACACACTTACACACATCATACTCACTCACTCCCTAATGAGCTAAATGATAACACACACCCACAGCAATACACACGCTTACACATATCATACTCACTCCCTAAGAACCAAATAACACACACACAAACACTAAACAGAGACACATCCCCTTAAAAGGGTCCAATAAAACTGTCAAACTGACCAGAGAATTCAGAGTAACAAGTATCTATCCAGCTCTTATCTCAAATAACAACTTAAAAGAGACTGTTTGACCAACACAAGGAATGTTAAAAGATTCATGTTAAAAAGATAAAAAAATAAAAAAAACAAATGAAAACTACAGACAAAAGTTCATTTTCTCCATCAAGACATTCATTCCTGTAGTTTAGTGCTACCAGCAAGCAGAAATATTTCTCCTCCCGATGATGGCCATTTCGGTCGAAACTAGTCGAGGAATCTAAATGAAATAATAAAAAAACGAAAGAATATTAATCTACAACCCAGTGTGTCTAAAGATTATAATTTTTTATTTTCTTAGTGTTCAACATATTATATATATATATATATATATATATATATATATATATATATATATATGTAAAAGAGAGAGAGAGAGTGTGAGAGAGAGAGAGAGAGAGAGAGAGAGAGAGAGCATGTATCAAAATTTATTGCATTTGGGGAAGTTGTAAAACGAACACGTACCTAGATATTTTAGCCAGGGGACCAGCGTGGACAACCGGCATATTAAACGCGTGTCTTGTCAAGATTTGGACGATTGAGAAATAGGTCTCCGTCTTGTGATCTCTAAAGCAATCGCTTACTGTTAAAGTCTGTCTTTCCGTTCTTCTTTGGAGGGAGGTATTGACGCAAATATCACCCCTCAAATTTATTTCGCCTTCCGAATGGAGGTGAGACAAAAAAAAAAGAAGCGAATAACCAAAGATGAAAGAAACGGTTTAAGTGCTTAGACTGAAAAGAAAGCATTCAGTCAGGAACTAGAGGAAGAAAACAGTTCTATCTTAATTAGGTCCACTTGACATTAGAGATAAGAGTCAAGTATTTACTCCCCTACCCACGTCCTGATTTAGTCGGTCCATACTAAAAGCTTACCAGTTGCCACAGTAGAGTATAAGTCATTGTGGCAGAGAACCAGATCAACTCGAAAATAAAACAAAAACAACAACAAAAAATCTTGACTGTTGTTAAATATAATTGTGCTTCTTGTTGCCATTGCCTCTAAAACTTCGTCTTGGTCAGATGTTCAGTTTATGACATTCTCAGCATCCTTCTGTAGAATCACATTTCTGTTACATCAAGTCACTTCTTGATCTTTTTTTTAAGCATATCACCCCAAGCAAGACAGGAGTGTCACTAACACGCAAGGGGTTACAGAGAGTGAAAGTAAGAGTAAAGAGGGAGGGTTTACAGAGAGTGAAAGTAAGAGTAAAGAGGGAGGGTTTACAGAGAGTGAAAGTTAGAGTAAAGAGGGAGGGTTTACAGAGAGTGAAAGTAAGAGTAAAGAGGGAGGGTTTACAGAGAGTGAAAGTAAGAGTAAAGAGGGAGGGTTTACAGAGAGTGAAAGTAAGAGTAAAGAGGGAGGGTTTACAGAGAGTGAAAGTAAGAGTAAAGAGGGAGGGTTTACAGAGAGTGAAAGTAAGAGTAAAGAGGGAGGGTTTACAGAGAAAATGAAGGGGTAGAAGAGAAAGTAAGAGTAAAGAGGGAGGTTTACAGAGAGTGAAAGTAAAAGAGTAAAGAGGAGGGTTTACAGAGAGTGAAAGTTAGAGTAAAGAGGGAGGTTTACAGAGAGAAAGTAAGAGTAAAGAAAAGAGGTTTAAAAGAGTAAAGAGGGAGGGTTTTGACAGTAAGAAGAGGATGGTTTAGAGAGTGAAAGTTAGAGTAAAGAGGGAGGGTTTAGAGAGTGAAAGTAAGAGAAAAAGAGGAGGCGTTTACAGAGAGTGAAAGTAAGAGTAAAGAGGGAGGTTTACAGAGAGTGAAAGTAAGAGTAAAGAGGAGGGTTTACAGAGAGTGAAAGTAAAGAGTAAAGAGGGAGGGTTTACAGAGAGTGAAAGTAAAGAGTAAAAAGAGGGAGGGTTTACAGAGAGTGAAAGTAAGAGTAAAGAGGAGGGTTTACAGAGAGTGAAAGTTAAGAGTAAAGAGGAGGTTTACAGAGAGTGAAAGTTAGAGTAAAGAGGAAGGGTTTACAGAGAGTGAAAAGTAAAAAAGGAGGGTTTACAGAGAGTGAAAAGTTAGAGTAAAGAGGGAGGGTTTACAGGAGAGTGAAAGTAAGAGTAAAGAGGGAGGGTTTACAGAGAGTGAAAGTAAGAGTAAAGAGGGGGTTTACACAGAGAGTGAAAGTTAGAGTAAAAGGGAGGGTTTACAAAGAGTGAAAGTTAGAGTAAAGAGGGGGTTTACAGAGAGTGAATGTAAGAGTAAAGAGGAGGGTTTACAGAGAGTGAAAGTAAGAGTAAAAGGGAGTTTAAGTGAAAAGGGAGGGTTACAAAGAGTGAAAGTAAGAGTAAAAGGGGGGTTTACAGAGAGTGAATGTAAGAGTAAAGAGGGAGGATTTACAGAGAGTGAAAGTAAGAGTAAAGAGGGAGCGTTTACAGAGAGTGAAAGTAAGAGTAAAAGGGGAGGGTTACAAAGAGTGAAAGTAAGAGTAAAGAGGGGGGTTTACAGAGAGTGAATGTAAGAGTAAAGAGGGAGGATTTACAGAGAGTGAAAGTAAGAGTAAAGAGGGAGCGTTTACAGAGAGTGAAAGTAAGAGTAAAAGGGGAGGGTTACAAAGAGTGAAAGTTAGTAGGGGGGTTTACAGAGAGTGAATGTAAGAGTAAAGAGGGAGGATTTACAGAGAGTGAAAGTAAGAGTAAAGAGGGAGCGTTTACAGAGAGTGAAAGTAAGAGTAAAGAGGGAGGCTTACAGAAAGTGAAAGTAAGAGTAAAGAGGGAGGGTTTACAGAGAGTGAAAGTAAGAGTAAAGAGGAGCGTTTACAGAGAGTGAAAGTAAGAGTAAAAAGGAGGGTTACAGAGAGTGAAAGTAAGAGTAAAGAGGGAGGGGAAAGTTAAGAGAGTGAAAAGTAAGAGTAAAAAGGAGGGTTACAAAGAGGTTTACAGAGAGTAAAGTAAGAGTAAAAAAGGGTTTACAGAGAGTGAAAGTAAGAGAGGGAGGGTTGCAGAGAGGAAAGTAAGAGTAAAGATGGAGGGTTTACAGAGAGTGAAAGTAAGAGTAAAGAGGGAGGGTTTACAAAGATTGAAAGTAAGACTAAAGAGGGGGGTTTACAGAGAGTGAATGTAAGAGTAAAGATGGAGCGTTTACAGAGAGTGAAAGTAAGAGTAAAGAGGGAGGGTTTACAGAGAGTGAAAGCAAGAGTAAAGAGGGAGGGTTTACACAGAATGAAAGTAAGAGTAAAGAGGGAGCGTTTACAGAGAGTGAAAGTAAGAGTAAAGAGGGAGGGTTTTCACAGAGTGAAAGTAACAGTAAAGAGGGAGGGTTTACAGAGAGTGAAAGTAAGAGTAAAGAGGGAGGGTTTTCGCAGAGTGAAAGTAAGAGTAAAGAAAAGTGTTTGAGGAAAGGATGAAGAGAAGGACGGGAATCAAGATCAAAGCATCAGATGTCGATTGACATTACATTTAAATATTTGAAGATTATAGCTATCAGGGAAGCAAGTAAGAGGAAGGGAGTTCTACTGTCGGGAACTACTAGAGAAGAAGCTGTTGGAGTAGAAGAGATGGCTACATTTAACTGTTTCGACAGTGAAAGGGTGGGACCGAGATGCCAACCTAGTAGCACTCTTAAATCCATGCAGTTTGGAAAGCAGAGAAAGTAGCTCGTCAGAGCAGTTGCCAAGAAAATATTTGTAGAAAAGACAGAGGGAAGCTACAGCACGTCTGTGAGAAAGTGACTGTAGACGAGATGCCAGGTCAGGACCTATCAAAATTGCATATCCGTTTCTGGATTTTGTCGAGGACGTTGAGATGAACAGCGGGGGCGCCAAACAAAATATGGCAACAGTATTCAATGCACAGACAAATGGTTGATTTGTAGATTTAAAGGAATGACTCGTGCAAGAAAAGCCTTTCTGGCGCGAGACAGAGAACCATCTTTCATTGCGGCAGATGAAGCTATTGATTCAATGTCGTTGTTTCCCCTCAGGTCAGTAGAAAGCGTGAGACCAATCAGGCGCAAGGATGAACTCTCTGGAGTTGGGCATCAACCATTCTGATGGAAGTCAGGGAGGGTTCTCTCTGTGAGATTTTCCCGCATTCACTGCCATATAGAAGGACTGATATTACATAGATCTGTAGTGTTTGTTACTACCAAATGTTTCTTTTTCTTAATACTTTGCTTAGCTAAAACAACTGATAGAGTAACGGGTTTAAATCTCAATCGTTGTGAGTAGATTTTCCAGCATTCAGTGTCATATAGGGGGGGACTGATATTAGGCAACAGTTCAGTACTACCCTTACAAAATTAAAGTTTCCTACAGTGACATTTTTAGAGGAGAAAAGAAGGACTTCAATCAGGGTGTGCCTACTTGCGGTAAGAGTTGTGTCTCCTTGAATAATTGGCTGTTAAAAGAAACCGTTCTCTCAATATTGATGATATCACTGCCAAATCTGCAACGTGCCTGTGCTCATTTGCATTCGTGGTCATCAACGAATCATAGCGGCTTAAGCCAACTACACATTAAATACCAGTTTCCGTACGAACACCGAGGTTAAGCAGCGTCGAACTTGGTCAGAATTTAGAGAGATGACCTTTTGGGCATACCAGGTGTTGTAAATCCGGATATACAGTTAGTGTAAAGGATAATGGCTCGAAATTTTAATCGGATAGCCGAGTTCCAATTTTCGTTGGGTACGTCATATACACTTCCGGAAAAATACACTTAGGAAAGGTATGAATCCACCTCTTTTTCCCCCTGTCTTTGGGTTAATTAGTAAAACTTGTATCAATAACAACATTATTATCTCCCCCGCCTGCCCCACTAAAAAATTTGCGTACAAGAGATTTAGATTTCGGCATTAAATACTCGATAGAGATTGATATATTTTTAAACTAAAACAACTGAACCGTAGCTGATATTTAGCTGTGGCTATAGGTGTACAAGATTTGACGGTTTTCAGTGCGGCCTTGGTTAGTGTTGATATTTTACACTAATGATAAAGAGTTGATGACTATTGACACCAGAGGGGAGTCATCGCGGGCAATTTTTACCCTTGAGCAATATGAACGCGTATGGGCACTCCACATTAAGAAGGGCCTCGACTCACATCTTACCTTCCTATTAAGGAAGCTAAATACCGTGGGTATGGTGTAGACGGGTTGCGCTAGCACCCTTCCCGGGTGCAATAAAGGGAGATAAATTGGGGAATAGTCACATCAGTGTGACAGGGGTCGTGGATACTGGGCAACATTTTTGCCTTTGGCCCATAATGTGCGCATATTGGTGCACTACATTAAAAACGCAGCGTACACTTCAGGGGAGTTAGATAAATGCCTTCGGTTGTTGTTGGGGGTCTGCAACGGTACCTTCCAAATTGCACTAATGTGAGAGGAAGGGTTGGGGGAATATAGGCGAGAACATCGCGAAGACTGGTCAAAATTTCTCCTTGGTCAATATATAAGTGTATTCGTAGCTAACATTATAAAAGACCTCCTGTAACATCCTGCCATTGCGACGAGGCGGATAAATAAACATCGTTGACGGGTCTGAGGCAACACCTTCTTCGATTCAATAAAGAGGTAGGGTTGGTCGAATACAGATGCCAGCATGACCGTAGGCTCCATATTTACTCGCATAAGCGCCTTACATTGAAAACGATCGCTACTCTGATTTGCTACCGTTCTGATTCGTCTGCAGAAATTCCGTCTCTTCCAGAACTTTGCTTTGCATTTATATTGTTTTGAAGTCATTAAAGAAACTGGAATCTAAAAACCAACGCAGCAGTTGTGTTTATTTTGCCCCCCGTTGAACATTATACTAATCGACGTGTATTTTCTCTTTTGATCGTTACAAAAGTCTCGGTCGCTTACCTGTTTTGCCGCCGTAAAGACAGCGTGAGGTCCCGGTAAAGCGATCATCAGCCACAACGAATAATCATCACTGACTGTTCGTCAGACTCTCGCATCATAAGTCAAACAGGCAATGTCGAAGTGACAAGGACCAAGCATCTCCGATTTCATAATCTTCATGAAAACAACAACAACAAAAATAAAATAAAAGGATAAAAGGCCAGAATTAAACTTGGGGAACAAGTGGCAACAAGTCTTTCTCGTTTAGGCTTAGATGTTGAAAGGTTGAAAGCTGTTATTTTCTCCGTTTTGGATTCTCGTATCAAAAATAAAAGCAAAAAACAAAACAAAAAAACACCCCCCCCCCAAAAAAAATCTCGCATTCATTAACAGCGAGTTTTGTTTCAAAATTACTTTTTCTGTTGTGATGAAAATAAAGAAGTTTCAAACATCATCAGATTTAGTTCGAGTTGAATGCACACAGCAAATCGGCGAGATTCCTCGTTTCCAAGTATGTCCGCCTGGTAGAGTGCTTTGCTAATCTCTTTTGCAGATGTTTGCTCAGGCTCATTTGTGTTTCATCACCACCCGCAGAGCCAATAAGGCTCAAACATCATCAGAGTTATTTCGACTTGAATGCACACTGAAAATCATCTCCTCTCCTCTTCAGCATGCCTGCTCGTTTCCAAGTATGTCCGCCTGATAGGGTGCTTTGCTAATCCCTTTTGCAGACGTTTCCTCCGGCTCATTTATGTTTCTTCATCAACCTGCGATTTGTACTGAAACTATGCTGATCGTGCCTTAGTTACATTTTAAGTATGTGCCTCTGAATTTTGAATTCAACGTTGTTCTTCTCCTATACTAGTTGCCAACCACGGCTAGAGAGTCCAATTTGCTGTGCTATTTAAACTTTTCCGCAGTTATTCGTGCGAAATGTAACGATCTCGACCGGAATTCGAACACGGCGTCGCCAATTTCTCTTTCCGACTCGTTAACCATTACATTATTTGGACGTCCAGGCTGCAAATGCCGTGCTATATTCTTTCCATGAGTTCATATCTAATTCATTTCGAGGTTTAGTTATTTTGCTAAAGCTTGTCATTTCCAGCAAATGTCGTTAAATTCCATCAAACTATTTATAAGCGTATAAGAAAGAATCAACATCTCTGTTAAGAGTACAAAATTAAAATCTTTCATATCCGACACTTGATGTTCCTCCGCTATCACCCAAGACTATGTATGCTCTAGTTACGGGAAGTTTGCCGTTCCCGTGTTGTATTAATCAACTACACGACAAGCCATCCACCATGAGACGAAGCGGACGACTTCGTCTGAAAAGGCGGTCTGCGCTTAATACTCCATTATTTGAACTACCACGGAGCCAAATTAAAAGAAGCACTTTACCATTGAAGTATTAATTAATATATTAATATAAAAGCACAGCTATATGTGTACATCTATTTTGTGTGTGTGTGTGTGTGTGTGTTTGTTTGTATATGTGTATACACAAGCCTATATATATATATATATATATATATATATATATATATATATATATATATATATATATATATATATATATATATTTGATGGTATCTTAAGTTTTAGGTGGCCTGACAATTGCATCTAGCATGAAACAGACTGTGGCCTCTAAGTGTTGACTTCTTTGTTCACTTTTTTTATATATATATATATATATATATATATATATATATATATATATATATATATAAAAACTTAACCTCCTGCCGTTAATACCCTAATACTTAAGATACCACCAAATTAAATAAGAAAAAAATGAAATAATGGCCAAGTGTAGATATATATAAATATTTACCATTTAAGTATTACTAATAAAAATAAAATACACCTATATTTTCAAACTCATGAAAGCCCTAGAACGCTTAAGTAGTACTAAGACCAATGACTCTTTGTCAAACTGGATGCTGGGTTGCTACATTTCCCTCTGTTACTTAAAGTTGGAAGAGAGAAAAAGGTATAAGACTAATAAGTAAAGAGTGTAAAGAGGCAGGTAAAGCTACGTAAAAGAGATATAACTACGACATTCTATACGGACGCGCATACACACATGCGCGCGAGTACGAACATGCACAGGCGATGAAAGAAGAAGAAAAAATCAACTTCGCACCAATGAAAGTGACGAAAAAAAAGACAAAATAAAGAGTCAATTGTCGGTATCTCCTGACGAATGAACAGGGCGATTACTGGAGTTTACGTCTACGAAACTCTAGATTCGAGATGCTGAAAATATTATCAAACCTTATATTTATATTAATGCTATATAGGCCAACATAACAGAATATCATCTTTGATAGTGAATATCTTTGTTTAAATGTTCATATAACCAATCTGAAGATGGCTCATGCGAAAGCTTAGATCAAGAAACAGCATAATAAAAAAATATCCAAATGTTGGACAGTCTTTGCCTTTATTTTCTCCAGAAATTAAAGCAACGATACGAAACTTAGAACGGCTCATGATCAAACATAATAAACATTCGTTGTCATATTTAACAATATATATATATATATATATATATATATATATATATATATATATATATATATATATATGTTAATAGTCGTTTGAAAACCTCGGATAGCTCAACTTGTAATAGAAACTATACTATTACAAGTTGAGCAATACGACGTTTTCAAACGAGTATTACCATTTATATAATTTTACTTATAGGTCGCCCTATTGAGCACTTTTTAAAGTCAGCCGTTATGGAACAAGTAGACGTGTTTAGGTGAAACCAGGGTAGGTTTTCCTGGCTCCTTAGGATTATTTTTTAATATATATATATATATATATATATATATATATATAATCTACGTAGGTTTGCTTGGCTCCTTAGGATTATTCTAGACGAAGTGTTTAGGTGAAAACAGGGGTAGGTTTGCCTGGCTCCTTAGGATTTTTTTATATATATATATATATATATATATATATATATATATATATATATATATATATAACGAAAAACTGCATTATCAAAAAATAGATGCTAAACACGTTGTATGTTAAAAAAAAAATAACGAAAACTGCATTATCGAAAATAGATACTATATATATATATATATATATATATATATATATATATATATATATATATATATATATGTAGGGATAGGTAAGATAAAAAATATACATATACGCACATATACTTGCACATACGTATAAATATGTTTCTTCCTCAGGTGTTATAAATATAGTGATCAATGATATGTAGCAGAGCTATAAGTATATATTAGTGAACATATATAATGAAGACTGCTTGAAACGCCGAGTCATGCTACCTACGTTGAATATTACGTATATTCATTATATATATTTATATTTTATATATATATATATATATATATATATATATATATATATATATATATATATATATATATATCTCAAATATCAGCACAAGCCGTGGATTTTCTGAAATATTTAATTTCTTAAAACAAATACACCATTCTCAAGCCGACATATTTATTCACGACCATAATTTTAATTTTTAAATTAAAAGTTAAAAGGTTAACTCATGTGTTATAGCAGTAATAACAGCAACATTACTTCACTTTCGTTTAACAACATACACAATTTTACATCGCTTAGCGTCCTCCATAGATGTTTTCTTCTCCTCAATGCCGAGAGGTTTTAGAATATTTCAAATTTGAACCTATAACATTATTTGTGACAACATTACTTTTTTTCGTGTGCATAAATACAGGTTAGTAAATAAAAACTTTTACATGCGTCGTCGCCATAAAAGGTTTTCCTATTGTCATTTCTAACACACACACACACACACACACACACACACATATATATATATATATATATAGAAAGAGAGAGAGACTACGAATCTAGGAATGCTGGGGAACTGTCTGTTTATACGTGAGAACCAACTAATTATGACAGGGGCAATTTCGATACCGTTTACTCCAATGACAAGGCCTATTTATGGATCTGCACACGGATTATGAATGTGGCAGACACACACACACACATGCACTCACATACGCGTAGTCATGTGCCATGCGTGTTACACACTTAGGCGATCATGTATCTTTCGATACATGACAGACGAGGTATTTTTTCTAGCAGTAGGTTGCCATTTCTTTCTGCGGTAGACCAGTTGCCATATAAGTCTATAGAACCCGGTCTGAGCTGTTATTTACTGGAGGTGAAGAAGAGGCTATTAGCATTCGAACTCGGCTCTCCGATTCCTCAATCCGAACCGCTATCCATTACTCCACCGCTACTCCATACATACGCACACAGAAATAAAGTATATATACATGTATATTTTATGACATATTATTCGAAGCATTCTACTGATCATTCTTGTTAATGCCGATATCAGTAATGATATTTATTCTTGTCTGTTTCTTGTCCCTTCAGTAGATTGGCGATCACGAATCATCAGAACATCCTGTCTTTTGTAGCTCTTAGTAATTTTGATCTTTTTCATAGCTCTCCTAAAACGCCATTCATTTACTCATGCTCGACAGGTTGCTTTCCTTTGTTTCCCTTGCCTTCAATCCGTCGTACATTTTGTTTCCATTTTCTCTAAAACTTCCTCATTGCTCACTTGTTAAGACCATGATATTCTCAGTTTTCTTCTTTAGAACCACATTTCTGTTGCCTCGAGTCTTTCATTCATATGTGAGGAGATTTTCCAACATTTACTTCCATATAGGAGGAAGGGTAACGTTCAAACACTGGATCCATTTTGGAGACATTAGCTTCTCGCGTCATTTGGGATCGATTGACGTCAATGATTATGATTCGCTTGTTCGATTTAACGCATCAAACCCCGGATTCCCCAATAACAATATAAATTCAATAATCTGTATTGGAAAAAAGAAGAAAAGTTACAGAGAACATTCTCTCGTGAAGATTGTCGCATGTCATAATCATGTGAAAGGATGGATTTCAAGAAGATGATTACAAATAATAAACAAAATAGCGTTGACAATTATTGTCCATAAAAAGACAAATATCGTTAACAATTGTTGGAGATAAAAAAAATCTCTTCCGCATCAAAGTTTAGACAATATTTAAGTGATAATCAGTCATCCATTGATTTAGGACATGTCAAGAAAATAGTTCGAAAATAATTGTTTGAAAATAATTATTCGAATTGTAAATTGTTTGAATAAAAATGAGAGGAAAATTATACTAAATGATAATTGAATTATCTGTTTGAAATTCGTATGTGCTTTTGCTTTGAGAGGGTCAATGCTGATTTACCTAGAACTAGTAACGCCCTTAAAGAATAGCATAGGGCATTTTTGCAACAAAGAAATTCTTAGACTCTACTAAAAGAGAACAGGATTTGCAAAAAATTTATATTGCAAAAGTAAGAGCAGGTTTCTAAAATATCAAGAGCGCCAAGAAATACCGCGACGTAAATGGAAAACTTAAAAATTTAATGGCATTCTTTAAAGAGTACTCTTCAGTAGTTGACTATTTGCGTGCAATATCTTATAATTTAAGGTTGTAAGGATTTTTTCTTACTAAATTGTTTTATTAACAATATTTGTATTTCGAATAATTATCATTTGTGTATTTCCTTTTTTAATTTTTACATTTTTATTGCAATAAATAATTTTGTATTTCAAATAATTATCATTTAGTATAATTGTCCTTTCGATTCATTTCAGGTGATGATTAAATACTGATGATGAGATGATGTTGGTGATTATTTAAATGATGAAAACATGGTGTTGGTGGTGGTGAATGGTGATTATGATATTTGGCTGTGGTAGTAGTGATGATGATGGTGATGGGGGTTTTGACGATGATGATGATGACAGTGATTTTGCGGATCAAATATGCCTTTACTGTTTCCTTAGATTCCCTTGATATTTTACACATACTGTATTCAAAGATAGATTGCAGGATTCCTATTGACAACCAGCACAAGGGCACGATAGTAGGTGACCCACTGTGGATCGAATTTTGTATAATATTAATGGATCTTTCAGTATACTTTCTTCTCCGTAGGCAATTTTTAACTCGTATTTTCTAAATATGAACGTCGTATTAAGGTGTTAAAAAACGTCCATCATTAAGAAGGTATTGAACCATAGGAGTTAACTATGTACTATGTACTTCCGGCTTCCCTTTCTAGGAACTTTGATCTTCAAAATTTAATTGCAATGTCAATCGAGGTATTCTTAATTCATATACTTTTATTGTTCTCTCTTAGACTTTTCTTTTCTCATATTGCGCCAGTTATATATATATATATATATATATATATATATATATATATAGTCAAGTTTTTGGTAGGTTTGTCTGGCTCTCTAGGTTTGACTAGGTCTGTTCTACTTTTGTATTGAGCACTTTTTTGTTAGTTGATTACTCGTATCGTGTTTTTTTTTCTTTAGGCTTTGGACCTGTATGCTGTACGATTGTTTTCGACAGACGTTCGTTCTTGCTCTTTCTATTTTTAAAACCTTTTTTAACTCGAAATTGATTTGACCATTAGCAAATCAAGAAACCGAAGGTTTTCGAGACGAGTGTATTTACCTATATATATATATATATATATATATATATATATATATATATATATAGTGGAAGTTTGAAACAGACGTGGCATTTTATTTATTAAAAAGCCTGTTACGTCTATCAGTTTGCGAATTTGAGAAATGTAAGTAGAGAAAATATCTCCGTGGTTCGCAAACTTTTTTTCTCTGGGCCGCATTTTCGGAAGGAAAATTTGCTTGCGCCACACCAAATTCTATGTGATAAAAACTACGCTTAAAAATAAAAACGAAGAGAGTGTTAAAGGGAGATAACTTCGGATTCGAATTCAGAACATTATCAGTGATTACTCTCTCCCCCAATTTACGGAGCCTACTTAAAATATTCTAAATACTTGATATAATGCAAAAATATCACAATTAAAAAATCGGTCAATAATTATAATTATTTATACTGGGACTCATGCATGCAATTACAAGTAATCCATAATAACATTTTAAATTTTGAAATCATATTTAATTCCGACATATAAATTTTTTGAAACTGTTTCTAAATCTTTGATATTCTTTCAATCATCCTGCCTCACCTGCTATCCTTTAGCGCCCACCTATGAGGCGCATATCACCATTTGAGAACCACTGCAGTAACTCCTTGCGTCTTAGCGGCTTTATTGCCTTGTATGAGGTGAAATGATTAAAAAATAGAAAACGTTGTATAAGTAGGTCACCCATTACGAATCGAACATTTATATACTGGGTCTTTTAGGAGAGAGTGTGCCCTACAGCAAATACCCAAATTTTTCGCGTGCTTATTTCCGTTTTGTTTGGCAAAGAATCATCCACCAAAGGCAACACGGTGTGGATCAAGTTCTCTATACTGGCACCCTTCTATCAAACTACACCGAAAGTTACCGGATTCATTTGCAGATACAATTGTCGGTGTACAAACTGAAATAGCTCCTTGAATTTTGTGTTAACGCTGAAAAAAAAAACCCTGGCTAAACAAAAGAAAAGTTCGCATTTCAGAGCATTCCAGTCTGTAATCGTAGATGTTGGTGCTGTTCTTTCAGTTAGATCACTAGACGCCATAAAAGGCATCGACGTGGGTGCAAAATACTTACATAAATATTTACGTTCGACAATATGCCAGCACTCTCTGCAATATCGTATATTTCAGCTGCAGCACGTGCACACATATCATTGCATATCTATCCATCTGGATATATGTATTTTATGTAAAGGGCAACAAAATTCAGAGGAGAGGAAGCATTGTAGAAGTGCAAATACTATATTGGACAAAGTCTACTACTAGTTAAACAAGAATGCAGGTTCGATCCCTGCCGAAGGAGATATTTTCTATACTTACATTTCTCAAATTCGCAAACTGATAGACGTAACACGCTTTTGAATAAATAAAATGGGACATCTGTTTCAAACGTCCACTATATATATATATATATATCCAAGTATATAAGACGGATGAATTCCAATAACCAACAATTACTATTCTTAAAAGCTCAATACAAAGTAGATAGATAGTTTCCCCTAATATAAGATCGTTAATTAATCTGAAACTTTTTAAAAACATTTATTTATCTTCAACATCATCATGATAAGACACCGAGGTGTTGAAACAAAATAGCTATTTTGTAGTGATTTTAAACATACTTATGTTATAATTTTTTTTATAAATAATAATTATATATATATATATATATATATATATATATATATTAGATAGATAGATGATATTACGTAAACGTTATTTTGCGTAGACGACCCTTTTATTTATTAAACAGTAAATTTATTTATTTTCGCCTACCGGCCTAAATAATATTTGAGATATTCAAGAAAAATATGCGGTCTCCAGCAATATTCGAACCTGCGTCGGCCTCCCTTGAAGGGAGAAAGCGCTTACTATTTACGTTGTTCGGACTATCATCCTCATCTTTGTTCCCATATTTATCACAACGTTTCGGTCGTTGTACGCTCCAGTCTTCTTCAGGTGACTGTAATGTCGAAATGAACCCTTTATTTCGCTCACTGGGGTAGACTGTGCCATGTCTAATGGATATCAGTTATCTTTATCCAGGACCCATGCCTACTGGCCTGTCGGTTCGACTGACCAGCCCGTGAGCATATTTTTCGATATTAATTCTTTTGAAGGTCAATTCAACTTGGTGTAATGGTTTGCATTCGATTAATTACGTCTGAGTAGTGACATTGATCCCTGTTAGATGTTCCAATTTTTCGCCTTGTGCCACACCCGAAACGACGCTTAGTAAATTGATATATTAAGTCTCGAATGCGGCCGGTAGACCATTTTTATGCCGTTAAAAAATCACACGGCGTCTACTCAAACAAAGTGTACCCACGAAACTAAGATTATATATATATATATATAGAATAATATATATATATATATATATATATATATATATATATATATATATACTAGAATAATCGTTAAGGAGCCAGCAAACCTATATATATATATATATATATATATATATATATATATATATATATATATTAGAATAATCGTTAAGGAGCCAGGCAAGCCTACCTAGGTTTCACCTAAACACGTCTACATGTTCCATAACGGCTGACTTTAAAAAGTGCTCAATAGGGCGACCGAGAACTAAAATTATATAAATAGTATTGCTCAACTTCTAATAGAATAGTTTCAATTACAAGTTGAGCTATCCGAGTTTTTTTCAAAACAGTATTACCATTCATATATATATATATATATATATATATATATATATATATATATATATATATATATATATATATTCGTTTATTTGTCTATCTATCTAATCTATATTCGTCGGTCTGTCTGTGTCTATCTATCTATGTAATCTATCTTCGTCTGCCTATCTATCTATCTATCTATCTATCTTTGAATCTATTTATTAAACAATATATATTTAAATAAGTGATATATATATATGTATATTTAAATATGAGAATGCTAACAGTGTTTCATGCTTGAAAGCTCTCTTCAGGCCTGAAGATTGTATTCAAACATGAAACTTTACTGTTGCCACTTGATGATGATTTGAGTGTCCACTCTTATATTTTCACACCTCTGTCCCTGATACTGACCACTTTTACGCATGAATATAAATATATATATATATATATATATATATATATATATATATATATATATATATATATATATAATAGTTATACGATTTTTCATCTTGCACCATTTCGACTTATACAAGTTTCGTCGGAAGTGCTTTTCTTCGTTACGTAAAAAATAATAAAGAGATCTGACCCCCCAAAAAATAACAATGTTAATCAGACTGAATGAAGCTATTTTTTAAAATATATTTTATATTATAAGGTCCAGCCTCAAATTCAGAATGTTCCGTATACGCTTTTTAGCTATTGATTCTTGGGTTTTTAATCACGCCTTGGTCGATTTGTCAGGAAAGGTGAACTTAATCGTCGTGTGGCACCTTTATATATTTATATATATATATATATATATATATATATATATATATATATATATATATAGATAGAGAGAGATAGAGATAGAGAGAGAGAGAGAGAGAGAAAGAGAAACAGACAGACAGACAGACAAAGACAGAGATTGTATGTGCGTTTAGCGTAAGGGTTATTGACAAGTAAAACTGAATTAACGAACCTAGTTCAAGTTTTGACCTTTCTCACTAATGATCATAGGAAATGTATCAAGCAGGCTCTTAGCTGTGGGTTAAATAACAGTGTAGACAGGGCTCTGTAGCCTTGAGGAGATGCCAGTCTAGTAGTAAGATAATACCAGGTTCAAACCGTTTCGTAGGCAACTGGAAACAACACCACTATCTTTCATAAGAAGTCAAGGCAATTCATAATGAATATAGTTGGGGTTAGTCACGATCGCCTACATCCTGAAGCGTCATATCATTTGTCAAGATCTATCTAACTATTGTGAAAAGGATTATTATAAAACTCCACAAATATAGCTTGTAAATTTGAAATGCTGCTCATAGAGTTCAAACCAGTGTGTTATATATTCAAATTAGATAAATAAGAAAGGAGGGAGGAAAAACAAAATGAAAGAAAGGCAGAAAGAAAGAAATCTTTTAGAAAAAAAAAGAAAGAAAAGATGGACACATGAAAGAAGGAAAATCGAAGAAAAAACGTAAGGAAAAAAACGGAAGAGAAATTGAAAGAAAGATGAAAAGAAAGAAGGAATGAAGGAAAAAAGAAGGAAAAATACAAAGGAAATCAAAGTGAGAAAAGGAATAAAGAAAAGTAGAAATAAAACAGAAGTTGATATGAAAGGAAGGAAAGGGAAGAAAGAATGAAGGAAAATAGAAGGAAAGCGCAAAGAATGAGCGGAAGGAAGGGAAATAAATGAAAAAAGATGAAATGAAAGAACAAAGGAAGGAAGAAACAATCAGGAAAGATGAAATGAAAGAAAAACAGGGAGGACAAAGAAAAAGAAAAAAAATGAAGGAAAGAAGAAAGGAAAGGGAAGGGACGAAAGTAAATGGGAAGGAAATCTGAAAGAAGGAAGGGAACTAGAAAGCTAGGAAGAAAGAAAGAAATAGAAGTATATATGAATGAAGAGAAGGAAAAAAAAGGGAAGGTAAGAAAGAAGGAAGGAAAGATAGAATGAATCATAAAGGCAAAAAGAAAATGTAAAAGACATTAACAAAAGTAAGAAAGACAGTTGAAAAAAAGAAAGAAAATAAGAAAGAAAGAAAACTAAGAAAGAAATATTAAAAGGTGAAAATAAAAGATAAAATATTATGAAATATAAAAAAGAATGAAAGAACGGATTAAAAGAGGGGCTAATATAAATAAATAAATCAATAAAGAAATTAAGAAAAGAAAAAAGAAAAGGCGAAGCTATAAGAAAAATATAAATGGCGAAAGAAAGAAAGAAAGAAAGAAAGAAAAGGTTAAAAGACGAAGCTGAAAGATAAAGAAATAGCGAAAGAAAGAAAGAAAGAAAGAAAGACAGGAAAAAGAAAGAAAGGACGAAGTGATTAAAAGGTGAAGCTGAAAGAAAAAGAAATAGTGAAAGAAAGAAAGAAAGAAAAAAGAAGAAATAAAGAAGTGAAGACAGAAAAAAGAAATAAAGAAGAAAGAAAGAAGTGAAGACAGAAAAAAAGAAAGAAAAGATTAAATAGGCGAGACTGAAAGAAAAATAGAAAGAAACAAAGAAAGAAACAAAGGAAAAATAAAGAAAGAAAGAAAGAAAAAGTAAGAAAGAAAAGAATTAAAAAGTGAATCTGAAAGAAAAAAAAAGAAATAGCGAAAGAAAGAAATGTAGAAACAAAGAAAGAAAAGATTAAACGACGAAGCTGAAAGAAAAAAATAGAAATACTGAAACAACGAAAGAAACAAAAAAAAAAGGAAAGAAATAAAATTATTAAAAAGTGAAGCTGAACGAATAAAAACGAAACGCCGAAAGAAAAATATAAAAGAAATTAAAAAAAAAAGAAGATAAAATGTGAAAAAAAGACATTATGAAATAAACATGAAAAGAAAAAAAAAAAAAAAAAAAAAAACACAAAAGACGACATGAAAAGAAAGAAAGCAAATTTGTACAAAATTAATTAAGGAATCAAGAAGCAAGTAAAATCACAAAAAAAAAAAAAAAATATTGGCTAACTCTTGTGTATGTATATGTATATGTTTTTCTATGCGTATATTTGTGTATACGTATTAACGTGCGCGTTAACATGAAATCCCTAGCTAAATTTTATACTGATTTAATTAGTAACATTCGGAGGCTATCCTCACTGGGTGTCCCACTAATGAAAGCACTGTGCTTGATTAAACTCAGCTTAGCAAATACCTGCCTATACGTGTGTGAGAGAAAAAAGAGAGAGAGAACAGATGATAAATAGATAGATAGATAGATAGATAGATAGATAGAGAGAGAGAGAGAGAGAGAGAGAGAGAGAGAGTGTGTGTGTGTGTGTGTGTGTCTACTAGTGTGTTAATATTATTCTGCTTGTTTACCTGTGCTTGTATGTGTATGTGTTTGGGTGTGCGTTTTTATTGTAACAAAATGAAAAAAAAGACGGTAATATTAATGTGAAACAGAGCGGAAACTAACCGAACAGGTCAAGTGAAAAACATTGCCAGCTCCTAAACAATTGTTCGACAGATGCATATTGGAAAGCCAATGAAGAATGCGAAGGGATTGCCTGTAGGGTAGGGTATACTAAAAGCGCAGGGTTGGGTCTCTGGGTTAGAATAGCGAAGGTGGCCAATGGGGCGGCCGGGATTTACTGGAAATGGTCCGTTTGACATAATCCTAATCCCGAGATTAAGAAATCGCTTTAGTCATTTCTTGTCTTGGTCATTGGGTAAGAGTTAATGCTTCGTACAGAGTTCCTGTTTAGTTTGATAATTAAAGCGATCGGAAGAAATAAAACCCTGAAAATATATTCTATCTATGAAAGGTGCTAAAAAGAATGAGCCCTTCTTCCACCACACATACAACGTTTCTGATGTTTGGTCATTTAGTCAAATTCTGAAAAGTCGCAAGACTTAAGATTTTTCAACACCTTTACTTATCTATGTATCTATCTCCTATTACTGTCAACATTACAAAATTCAAAGGTGTTGTTCATGATAACGGTCGTCTTTGAGTATAGAATCCGGAGGTTAGCAGTGAATATTTCGAAGACAGTAGGAAAGCGTTGTTCAGGTTAGCAGTGGATATTTTGGTAAAAGTAGCAGAGCATAGTTCGTCCTTCTGGTTCTCTTCGCCTGACAAGCTGGACTGGACATTCAGGTAGAGTAAACAAAATGGCCGCCTTTATACACGACGGATTGAATATTCTACGTCTTCTGATTGGTTAACCCTTTTCTTGGTGGACTATAAAATGAGTCAAGTCATTTTGACTGGCTCCCTAGTAAATACATACCCAAAAAATTGCAACAAAAGGGTGTAAGACAAGGATGTGTCTCCTCACCAGACTTATTCAACCTATACGGGGACACTTGGACGTGGTGTAATAGCAAGCTTGTTTCGCTAGATAAATTACCACAGTGGAGTAATGGATAGCGGCTTGGATTGAAGAATCGGAGAGCCGAGTTCGAATTCCAGTCAAATCCAATATATTACATACGTGCTAATACTCTTGGGAAAGGTGCGAATCCTCTTCTTCTTCTACCCAGCTATGGGTAAATAGCAGGACTGACTGGGTTCAACTGGTCTACCTCAGAAAGAAATGGCAACCTACTACGGGAGAAAATCTGCCTCGTCAGTTACTGAAAACTCATCTCTTGTTTCAGACGCCTGCTCAGGCACATTTGTGTTTGCGTACACCCAAAGAGCGTACTCGTGGTTGCACCTATGCTGAGTTACGGTTTTCTGGGAGATCATCAGGCCGATAACATCAAAAACAGGCTGACCATGGTTAGATTTGAATTCGAATGCGGGTCTCATAGTGGGAAATCGAACGTTCGTTCTAACTCGAGACATATGTATTTTTTATATCTATCACAGACATATGTATTTTATATCTATCTATCTATCTATCTATCTATCTATCTATCTATCTATCTATCTATCAGAGTCTATTCATATCTCACTCTATTGATATCTATCTCTCTAACTATCTATCTGAGTCTTTTCATTATCTATCTATCCAAGTTTATTCATATCTATCTATCTATCTATTTATCTATCTATCTATCTATCTATCTATCTGAGTCTATTCGTATCTATCTATCTATCTATCTATCTATCTATCTATCTATCTATCTGAGTCTATTCGTATCTATCTATCTATCTATCTATCTATCTATCTATCTGAATCTATCTATCTGATCTATCTATCTATCTATCTATCTATCTATCTATCTATCTATCTATCTATCTATCTGAGTCTATTCATATCTCACTCTATTCATATCTATCTATCTATCTATCTATCTATCTATCTATTTGTTGACGACTTGAAAAGTTCTACTTTCTTCTCACTCCAGTTGGTCGTGTTTAAAGCTGTGACAATTTTGAATGCCGATTTTTAAGGCTGGATGACCCTTTGCCCCTTGTACTAAACTCGGGTGACTTTAGTAAATATCTATTTAAACACCATAACCGCAACGTGGACAGGGTTAGCAAATAATGATTTTTCGCTTCGCTACAAGGAATGCGCACGACACAAACATGTTTAACATATGACTGTGAATGTCGGTTTTTTTTTTACCTCCCGTCTTTCTGATTGCCTCCCTGACAGGTGCTTCAGTGCCTTCCCCTCTTCAAGCGGGGAAACAAGGCTTTTGCCTACTTTTTCTTTAACTCGGGCCCAGTGAGTGCCTAGCGTGTCACACATTTACGCTTGCATATGAAGAAACCATACACATGCCGAGTAATTCGTGGGTGACACAAATATGTAAATGCAGCATATGTCAATATAATTAAATAAAAGTACACAATGTGTCATACACAGACATACAGTTTTGAAACAAATATGTGTAAACAGAACATAGTCAGGCACAAGGCCAAAATTGTATGACGGTGTTGTAGAGTAGTTTCACAGTGGAGGCTTGTATTTCACTAAGTCGGTCCTAAAAGGGTTCGACGTACAAAACGTTAGGAACTTGAAATAATAGTTAATGACGCAGCAAATCTAGTTGTGGTGGAATGATCCTTTAATGTCCGACATCGACTGACTGACTGACCAACTCTCTGAGCCCCCTGGCGACTGCTACTACTACTACTTATTATATCTGGGAGAGTCTATTTACAATAGAATAGGTATGTTCTAGTATAGACTGAAAGAGGATTCGAATGCTGGAAAATCTCACAGATGGAGAAGAGACTTAAAGCAGCCAAAATGTAGCTCTACAGAAGGATGCTGAGAATATCATGGGCTGAACTCGTTTCTCTAGCAGTTGATTTAGCAAAGCAAAATTTTGTTTTCGTTTGTTCAAGTGCATATCAATTTCTTATGGGTCATTTTAATGTCGAAATTTAATTTTGATTGGAGCATTTGTAACTTCTATCAAAACACTGCTGGTAATATCTCTTTTCCCCGTCCTGGGTATGACGACAAACTACATCCATTCCCTGATCAGGAGGTTTTGAGGAGCGTGGAACCACCTTTTAGTTGCAGTTGTTATCAGGTACACCCTGACCCGGGGTGGTAGCACCTGTTAGGGTCTCAGCTATGGGCAAATAGTTAAACCCCCAAACTGGGGTCAAAACACTATGAAAGTGTAAAAATAGGTTTTAATACCAGAAATACATTTTTTGAGGAAGAATTATTACCAGCAATATATTTTTGAGTAAAAAATATTATCAGCAATATATTTTTGAAGGAAAAATATTACCAGCAATGCATTTTTTAAATAATCATTACCAGCAATACATAATTACCAGTAATACAATTTTGAAGAAAAAGAAATATTACTAGCAATACATTTTTTAAAAGAATATTACTACATAACAATCTTGCCGGCATTAAATAAACCACTGAGATTGATATGCCGTAAAACAAATCAAACCAAACAAATATATACTGAGATAGATAAATAGATAGATAGATAGATAGGTAGGTAGGTAGGTAGGTAGATAGATAGATAGATAGATAGATAGATAGATAGATAAAAAATTATTACCAGCAATAAAAATCTTGTCGGCATTAAATAACCCATTGAGGTTGATATGCTGTAAAACAAATCAAACCAAATATATACTGAGATAGATAGATAGATAGATATAAATAGACTGAGATAGATAGATAGATAGATAGATAGATATAAATAAATAAATAAATAGACTGAGATATTACCAGAAATACATTTTTAAAAAAAAAAAAAAAAAAAATAATAAAATATTACCAGCACTAAAAATTTTGTCGGCATTAAATAACCCATTGAGGTTGATATGCCGTAAAACAAAATAAACCAAATCTTTGTCCTTGTAATATTTTCTTACAAAAATCTATTCCTAGTAATATTTAACCCTAGTAAAAATCTATTGCTGTTAATAAAAAAGAAAATGCAAAAATGTATTGCTAGCACCATCACTATAAAAATGTATTTTTACACTTTCATAATGTTTTGACCCTACTTTGGTGATTCACTATTTTGGGCACAGTTGGGAGCCTAACAGGTGCTACCATCCCGGGTCAAGGTGGACCTAGGAACAACAGTAGGTAAGAGGTGGTTCTGCGCTCCTCAAAACCTCCCGATTGCTTCCGGATGGAGTTTATCATCATACCCAGGACGAGATTAAGAAAAAGAAAACAAAACCGTAGAAACTAACAAAAAACTACAGAACTCTTATGTAATATCAATTCTCCTATATGGCATTCGATGCTGGAACATCTCACAGATGGAGAAGAGACTTAAAGCAGCAAAAATGTAGCTCTACAGAAGGATGCTGAGAATATCATGGGCTGAACATGTGAACAACGACGAAGTTTGAGAGAAAATTAAAACAAAAAAGACATTTATACTTAACACCAGGAAGATAGATTTAAAATTTCTAGGGTACATAATGAGGAAAGAAGGTATGGAAAATTTGATACTCACAGGACAGATTGAAGGCACGAGAGGCAGAGCAAAACAATGCATAACCTCCCTAGAGAGCTTGAGTTAATAGATGGCGGAACATTGTTCAGGTGAGATAACAAAAACACAAAATTTATTAAAACCTACAAAGGACAGAAAATTGTGAAAAGCATTGATCACCGACTTCCTAATGAGACACGGCTTATAAAAAGAAGAAATCTTTCGAAATTACTATCGATCGAGCGATCGACCTATGTCTGTTATCTAACTATTTATCTATGGTCGCTTTAAAATGTACCTGTCTCTTCAGGACCTGCTAAGTGCCTAAGTGGATAAGTGTCGAATGCATAACCTAACTAGAGAGCTTATATAAATGGATGGCGGAGTAATATTAAGGAAAGATAACATAAATACAATATGTATTAAGATCTACAAAGAGCAATAAATTGTAGAGAACCATGATGGCTTACGCCCTGAAGGGACACCGTAAATTCTTTTTCATATAAATATATCAAATTTTAAACAATATATATATATATATATATATATATATATATATATATATATATATATATATATATATATATATATATTAAGTAAATTCATTTAATATCGTCTGATAAGCTTAATAGCATTATCATTAAAAGAAGAAAGAAAATCACAATATTGATGCATATTTTTTTAATCCTGTCTAAGCTTTCGGCTTACAAAAGCCTTTATCAAAGATGACAATTACATTACAATACATTACAATTACAACAAAATTACAATATATTAAACAATACACGGACGGACAAGTTATGTAATCCGAAAGGTTAGATAGGATTAAAAATTATGTATCAATATTGTGATTTTCTTTCTTCTTTTAATGATAATGCTGTTAAATCAGACGATATGAAAAGAATTTCCATAAAATAGACAAAACTTGTCTGTCCGTGTATTGTTTAAATATATATATATATATGTATTGTATTATATATATATATATATATATATATATATATATATATATATATATATATATATATATATATATGTGTGTGTGTGTGGGGGGGTCCATAAAGTTCGTGTGCACTTTAAAAAAAAAAATTATATCTTTATTTGTATTTGCGATAGAAATAATCTGTAAAAAATGTTATAAATGTTTTATAATATACCTAGTTTTAAGTATAGCTAAAATAACTAATGTGATTTCAGGCATTACTGTAAATCAGTTGACAAATGTTTTCAGTGAACTGCAAAATCGTATTACCCTTTGTATTGCTAATGGTGGAGGACATGTGGAAACTTAAATAAAATTTCAATAAAACCTCAAAAAATATAGATTTACTTCTTTCTAATCCTTTTTACAAATTATTTCTATCGCAAATACAAATAAAGATATAAATAAAGTGCACACGAACTTTATGGACACCCTGTATATGTGTGTGTGTGTGTAACTTTAAAAATCAGGCGGTCAATTGAATACGCAACCTTAGTTTCGAACTCACGATATCATCAGACAATATTTTTCAAGTGGCCACCTTAACGCATTATTAAAAAAAAAAAAACACACACACACAAAGAACGCTGAATTATTATTTTTCAAAAATGAATAAACAGGCGCATGGCGGTCGAAAAACATGAATGGTGTATGGAGAAGAAAGAAAAAAAAAAAAAAAAATAAAGGGTGAAGAAAAAAAAAAAGGAACGGGAATGCAAATTTATTGTAAATGTATACAAAAGAAGAAGAATATTTTGAAAACTTGTTACAGCAGAAAAAAAAAAAGATGTCTTTTCATATTTTTTAATGAAAGAAGTCTTAATATGTAGAAAAAGTTGCATATTTTCATATTTCTTTAAAAAAAAAACTTAATATAATGAAAAATAGCTTATTTAATATATCCCTATAAAATTTTGTTGGTTGGAATTAACTATGAACTTTTCAGTTTTTCAATTGGATTTTGTACGCTTTCTGCTAAGCATTACATAGGAAATATTTAGGGATTTAGAGAAGTTTGAACGTGTTCTCAGTGTAATCGATATAAAAATCTTCAAAAAAAAAAAAAAACTATCAAAATACAAGGATCTTGAATTCGAAATCACAAAAATGTATCACATGAGTACATAAAAATTCCAGTTGTAGTTGGAGCCCTCTGATTAAATGGGAAAAGGTTCCGATAGACTCATTGGAGAGATTCCTGGTAGCCCAAGCCTTAAAGAAATAAATTAAAAAAAAAACATTGTACTACAGGTATAGCGCGCAACTTACGAAGGGCTTTATCTATGTAAAATGTGTGTGATCTTAGTTTTTTTCCATAATCAAATCATCAATGGAAAATGTCATGATACCATTTCTGACCTTAAGTCGCTGCTTGGGACCCAGAAAGAAATGAGTATACACCAGAAATCAAAGGAAATAATAATAATAATAATAATAATAATAATAATAATAATCTGGAAGAGGTCTTATTCAGCTAGAATTGTCATACAAAGACAACAACTACTTACCCATGGAAACAACAAATGACTGGATGATTGAAACAACATGAAAACAGAAAGAAAAAATATTTAAAAGAAGGGTAAATACAAACAACATTTAATTTAGTAGATTCAGTAAATCAAAACAGAAGCCAAGAACCAACTATTGCAGCAAAAGATATGAAAAAAAAAGCCAAGGATAAAGCCCTTGAACAGATGAAACCTGGCAAGACAAACCTCTGCATGGCCAATATCCAGAACGTGCAAATAAACCCAATGTTGATTTAATACTCATCGATGGTTACGAGCATCTGGATTAAAGTCTGAAACTGAAGGCTTTATTCTTGCAGCGCAAGACCAGAGTCTTTTTCACTAGGAATTTTCAGGCAAATATCATACATAATTGTGGATCCAAAATGCAATGACAAATACCAAGAAACAATAGACCATCTAATCTCAGGAACCAAATGAATATAAAAATCGTCACGATAGAGTGGGGCAATACTTACACTGGACTGCAAACACTTTTAAAACAACTATGAACATCGGCCAGCGCCGGTTACAGAAATAGAAGATGTCACCATTCTATGGGATTTTCCACACAGACAGAAAAAATTGAAGCAAATAGGCCGGACATTATTGTCAAAAACCAGAAAGAAAAAAACTTGCCTACTAATTGATATGAAACATCCATTTAACATAGCAACCAAGGAATTTGAAAAACTATCAAAATACAAAGACCTGGAAATTGAAATAGAAAAATGTGGAAATTGAAACAAGAATAATAAGTGGTAATAGGTGCACTTGGAATTATAAAAAATGGAACAAAACAACACATTGAAAGAATCCCTGAAACCCCAGCTTAAGAGACATACAGAAAATTGTCTTATTAAACAGCACACACACACTAAGGAGAACTTTGTCTATGTAACGCTAGCAACTTCATCGGAGATAAAAAAAAAAAAAAAAAAAAATGTATAACAACACCACGAAGGTCTTTCCGCAACTTAAGGTGGTGTGTCCTGAAATAATAATAATAATAATAATAATAATAATTCTAGGTGAAGTTAGACCCCTCGGTTTGATTGGAAAAGGTTCAGATAGGCTCGTTGAAGGAATCCTTGGTCGTTCATGTCTTAAAAATGTTGTTTTTACAAGTACAGCTCACACAGTGAGAATTTCTTTATCTATGTAAAATGTGTTTGAACTTGAAGGTTGTCTTTCTAACTTTTCTTTACATTTTACAAAAATGTTCAGTGAAAAATGTCATGATGCCATTTCTGACCTGTAAACGCCAGAAATCAAAGGAAATAATAATAATAATGATAATAATAATAATAAAAATGATATAACTTATTGATATAGCAGTCCCTGCTGACTGCAATGTATCTTTGAAGATATTCAAAAAGCTGTCAAAATACAAGGACCTTGAAATAGAAATCTCGAAAATGTGGCATATGGGAACATCAACAATCCCTGTTGTAGTTGCAGCCCTAGGACTGGTTGGAAAAGATTCCAGTAGACTAATTGAAGGGATTCCTGGAAGTCCATGCCCCAAGGAGATACAAAAATTTGTTCTGACAAGTACAGCCCACACTTTACGAAGGGATTTATCTATGTAATTTTTTTTATTTTCTTTTATTAAATTTTTTATTTATTTATTTTTTTTTGTCAGTGGAAAGTGTCATGATGTCATTTCTAACCTTAGGTCCCTGGGCGGGACCCGGAAAGAAATGTGTAAACGCCAGAAATCAAAGATAATAATAATAATAATAATAATAATAATAATAATAATCAGTCCCATAAAATCATTGGAAATGAATTTCTACAATAGGAACAGGATGTTTTCGCGTGTAATGTGCCTGCGTTAGAGTTTGAGAGAGAGGGAGAGAGAGAAAGAGATGAACAAACAGGGAGCGTGTTTCTCTATGATTTAACGTACCCCATAAGCAATTATTCATCGCTTAGTTGTTTCCCTCGAGGAAGGTCATATGACATGAAGAACATCAAAAACGATTTCGTGTCCTTTCTATTTCATTTTCTCTACGCCGTTTTTTTTTGCTCTTTCCTGTTTTATGGTCACAAGTGACAAGCTCAGGAGAAGGTTTGTTTTTTTCTTTTCTTATACGTTTCTGTCTTAACTGCAGACAAAGTCGCAAACAGATTTTCGCCCCAGGCAACACATGGCATAGAGAGCAAAAGAAATAAGCCAACTAGTTAAAAACCAATTTACTTAATTTTCTCCGGTCTTCGTAGGGTGTATGTCGATCCGGGTAACCTGCAAGGAATTCTGAACTGAACCTTTTATCTAATCTACGGTGGCGTGGATAGACTGTTTTCGTTCAACTGTCCATGTCTAGGAATATCTCGTCTAATTCTTATTTTTAGAATTGCACAGTTATTACTTGCCTATTTTCCACTGAGTTCAAATACACACTGCCCGACCCAGGGATTGAACTCAACATTGTTATGTCACCGAATTCCCGAACTAATCATTTACTCCACTAGTCTGTTGTCTCATAGAATAACGGAAAAAATGCTAAGAACAATAGTCCACGTGCAAAATGGTGTAAATAATGATAACTTCTCTTCCCTGAAAATCAGACGGATTTTACTAAGAAGTTTTGACAATGTTTAAACTTTGTGTCCGAAAAAAAACTAAAATCTGTTTCTTAAAGGGACGTTTATTCCCGCGACACCGCTATCGTCAACAGTTATTGCTTTAAAAAACAAAGTTCAGAATTTTAATAAAACCCAAGCATTAAAGTGGATATTTACATTATTCGAACTGTTGTCCTCATTTTTATTGTCATGTTCACGACGTTTCGGCAAAAATGAAATGAAAATAATTTTTTTAAATCTGAGACATCCGGAAGAGGCATGGCGCGTGGAACTAGAACAATCTCCCCCCACCACGGTGGACGAAATAAATGGTTCAGTTCGAAATTTCAATCACCTGAAGAAATCTGGAGCGTACAATTGCCGAAAGTGGATATTCACATTATTTACATTGTTTGAACTGTTGTCCCTATTTTTATTGTCATGTTCACTACGTTTCCGCAATTGTAAATAATTTAACTCTTCATTTTTCAGGTTTTCCGTTTTGTGCTTTTACGAGATTCGTTTCCCATTAAACGTCACCGCGATCGGGTCATGTTGAATGTCAAGGCTTCTACTCTTTATAGTCTCTTGTGGACACTGACATAAACGCGCATGCGCGCGCACAAGCACATACAAATACATATATAGAGCGGAAGGAACGCGGATAGGAGCAAGTGATTGCATAGAAATACGTATGGAAACACAAAAACGATATGCACATAAGAATGAGGTTGCAACGTTGAGCATACAAAGGCACAATCATATTAACAAAATCCTTTAAACTTACACATTTATATTCACAAATTAATGTATGCTCAATTAATTATATGTATACACATGCTCAAAACACGCATCCCACTATATATATATATATATATATATATATATATATATATATATATATATATATATATATATATGGACGAGTGACCGAGTGGTTAGAAAGTTCGCTTTCTGGCCGTGAGAGCCGAGTTCGTATCTCAGGAAATTTGTTGAGCAAATACAAATATGCCTGAGCGAGCGTCTGCAATAGGGATTGACTAACCGCTCATCAATGTCGATTTATCAGGAAGGTGACATCTTAATGTATCGGCCTGGGATTGCCATAAGTCTTGTGAAGAGACGGGACGGGTGCCGCCGTCAATTGTGCTAGCATGAAGTTACAAGTCATCGTGGCCGAGGGTTTGACCATACAGGTCTTGTTGCAGACACTTGTTCACACCAGATAATTCGCTCTCTCCCAGAAATCGCAACTAAAATCGGCTCAGCGTAGTTTCAGTATAAACCACAGGTGGTCTCTGCGGGTGTTGAACAAACATAAATGTAACTGAGCTGACGTCAGCAACAGGGAGTGTTTAGCCGTCCTAGAAGACAGGCATACTCGGATACGATCGGACAGCCATATATATAGATAGATATATATTGATAATATTAGTGGTCAATATATATATATATATATATATATATATATAGGAGGGTAAATCTTGAATTAAAGGTTAATTCGATACAACACCTTTAATTCCATTGAGGAAGGACTAATGCCTATAATTTCTTGGCAGAATATCTCTGCACGGCGAAGAATTTTATCCATTGTCCGATTATTTTCTTCCTCCCTTCCGAAAAGATTTTCTGTTCCTCACGAAGACACACCTGCAGCTCTTGTTTGTTTGGGCAGCCAACGTCCACAAACTTTACGGTACCGCAAATCATCATGCACTGTGGCTTATGCAGATCCGAGCTGATGCCCACGATAACCACCACTTGTGCCAACGTGATTCGTCGGTCTTCTCTAATCAAGGCATCCGCTCTCTGGTGGTAGTGGTGGGTTTCTTCCGCTTTCTGGACGGGTTCTTTCCTGTGCGACGTTGATGGGCGCCATGTTATTGTTTTGCCCGCTTTAAAGCGATCAGCTCATATCTTCCGTTGATTGAGGGTGCCTACTCCATACAACCGGCGATTAATTTCTGGATGTTCGATTCCCTCTGCACAGAAGACTGCAAGAGAAAACGCTCTATGACTCGTTGTTTCTTGATCGTCCAATCGCTGAGCGGAGCGTTCATACGTCTAATCTCGTTCTTTCCTGCCATTTGCCTGAACGACGGAATTCTGCGTGAGGTTAACTACCCGTCAATATATGCGCTCTTGTCTTTTGTTGTTTTATGTAAACAATGAATCTTCCCTTAGAAACATGCTAAAGAAATATAGAACTACAGTCGACAAAAATAAGAATAATAAATTAATTACCTACTACAAAAACTTTAAAACTGCTAATCTAATTATCAACAATAAAAACTTACCTACAAGATACAAATTACAGAGAACAAATATTATTTACGAACTCACATGTCTCTTAACTCTTTGACCCCTGCATTCCTCAAAAATTTTAACCCTTCTGTATCTGTCTATATTTCTGAGATGAGTCATTATGTACACTATTTACATTATTTGGACTATTGCCCTCATCTTTGTCGCCATATTTATTACAACGTTTTGGTTGTTGTACGCTCCGGCTTTCTTCTTCTTGCTCAAGGACACATGGCACAGTGGATAAAGGTGTTGGTTAGATCCAATGATAGGACCCAAAGAGTGTGAGTTCAATACCCGGTTAAGGCAGTGGAGAATTTTCAGAGAAAAATTAACAGGAGATAACTGATAACTGACATCCATTAAACATGGCACGTTGAACTAGAAGTCTACCCCAGTGAGCGAAATAAAGGGTTCAGTTCGATATTCCAACCACCTGAAGAAGGCTGGAGCTTAGAACGGCCGAAACTTTGTAATAAATATGGCGACAAAGATGAGGACAATAGTCTGAATAATGTAGATAGTTTAACCCTTCTGTCTGAACTCCTGATTCAAAATTCGCAAATAATTATTATGTAGTGTTTCACGGTAGATATAAAAATAGTTACAAGTGTTTACCCACCGTTCAACCGGTAGCTGAAAATTAAGTCTTTTTTCACTACCACTGTTCATCTGCCCATTACTTCATTTTTCTCTACCACCGGTAAAGCGATTGTCAGGGCTCAAAGGATTAAGGAACTGACCAATCCAAATTCATAAATAATTATATTAGATATACCACAACATGCCTAACAAGAAAACTCACGTTACATCTCTTTGGCCATAGCTCAGTTAGGTCTCATTTAAATATACATGAAGACCTACCAAATTCCATCTGCAGCCTACTCGTTGACAACACAAATATAATAGCCTCATCCACATATAAAGAAAGCTAAAACTAATGGAAGCATTATTAACAAAAAAGAAAAAAATACAACTCAGTCATACGAACTATGAACACGACCGCAATGTACTGACCGTGTTTGGAAAATAAAACATCCCTATAACTCTAGATACATAAAACAATCCATAGATTCAGTTAAAAGTAAAAATAAAATTCATACTTGATAATGACTAAAAAATATAGCCGAAAGCACTCGAACATACAAAACATTTGGATTTCTATATAACTTACACCCAGAAAAAAGAAAAAAAAAACTATATATATATATATATATATATATATATATATATATATATATATATATATATATATATATATATGGATGTGTGTGTGTGTATAAAATTTCAGATAGAGTATATCTGTAAAAGGACACAAAACTTTATTCACACACTTCTTCTTCATATATATATATATATATATATATATATATATATATATATATAGTGAAAGATAAAATCATTCCATTTTTTTTCTCACTTCATATATATATATATATATATATATATAATGGGAAAAGAAACGGAAAGGAAAAGGGTGAAGAAATTTTCATTTGAACTCTGATTTCAAAGTTTACATATGTTGACCTTCCTTTGCTCATTCTTTGGCGTCTTATGAGCCAATTTTGTTGTTTTTATTTTTGATTTTCCATCACTTCCTTCCACTACCCTCGTTGCCTCACCCCCGCTGCGACCCTGAATCCAATTTTATATTTATCTTAATTCGTCGCGTTTCGTAAATGGACTCAGGGCAAAAGAAAAGCCTAAACATGGTCGTCTGCTAATCATTCAGTAAAGAACGGTAGAGGCAAGGCAGGCGAACAGGCGGGAAAATACTGTTCACGATAAAGGGAACCTGGGGGGTAATGTTTGGCGTGAGGGGGGTAGGCTTCCCTGAGGTTCCTGTTCTTGTGCACGGGCGGCCAACAGCTGGCCCTTCTTCTAGGTCTACCTCTCTCCAATCGTCACGTTTGTTCACAGCCACACGTGTTGAACTTGGCAGAGATAGCAGACGTATTTATAGTGCTGAGCGGTGCTGGGTGTTTGTATTTCCTTTCGGGGAGTGAATATTTGGACACTGATGGCAGCTTCAGTGGGGACCCTTGTACCCTAGCTTGTAAAAAAAGAAAAAAAAAATTAAGGCAACACATTTTAATTCTTGTCTTTCCTGGACAGCTGTGTTGCTTGAGGTTCGAGCCAAAATCACAACTCTCTCTTTCGCAAAATATGCAGAAGGGTGCATATCATTTTTTTAAAAATAAATTATGGAAAAGGCTTTGATAAAGTACTTCACAAAGAACTATTTGAACTGCTAGGTAAGCTTTATTTATTTGGGAACGATATTAGAATAATCCAGAACATATACTGGCAGCAAACTTCCTGAATATGGATAAAAAATGAATTCACTAAATATACAAAAAACAGAAAGGGGTATGCATTATGATGGGTCCTGATCTGGCATCTCGTCTACTGTCACTTTATCACAGACGTGCCGTTGCTTGCCTCTGTCTTTTCTACAAGTATTTTCACGAGCTACTTTCGCTGGTTCCCAAACTGCATGAATTTAAGCGTGCTACTAGGTTGGCATCTCGGTCCCAACCTTTCACTATCGAAACGATTAAATGTACTCTCCGGCCTTCTTTAGGTGATTGGAATTTGATCGAAATATGAACTGGACCTATCTTTTATATTATATCAAGTACAAACTGAATCTATCTACTTTTTGATTCAGGTAAAAAACAGACCTACACCCATGTGCAAATTAATTGAAATAAAACGAATAATTCCTTTATTATTTACTATATTTTCGTATTTTTCCAATGAAACATAAGCCAGTGCACATGTAAGTCGTTCCTTACAGATTGACTACAGATTCTCGATTGGATCTAAATCAGGAGAGTTTTCGGGCCAGTCTAGTACTTTGATTTGCTCACTGCTAAGACTTGCCAGTATGCTCGTACAGCGTTACAAGTTTGGAGTAACGCCCATCGAAGACAATGGCCATAGGACAACTAATCGATAGTCGAGACAGTAGTGTCTGTACGTGATAAAAACCTGATGTAATCATGGATGACGCAATATTTTTCAAGGTCAAACAAATTACATCGTACACCCCGAAAATAGATTCATATTACTGCACACCACTACAAATGACCTAATCTGAGGAACAAATAGAAATCGATTACACCCTGTCACTCCATTGTTTCTAAAACTGATCGTATGATGAAAGAAAGGAAACTAAAGGTGTTGTTTCAATGAATTTGCAAAGTGTGTATGTCAACCTTCAGACTCAAGTCTAAACCAGGCATATGTCTAGTTTTTGGTTCAAGTATAAACCGGACATATACCTACCTTTTGTCTAATTTATAAACCGGACATATTTTTAAACTTTGTATCAAGTATAAAGTGGAGCCTTTCTACCATTTAATTTATAAAATCTATATGTACGTAATATTTATTTATTTATTTATTTACATTTTTGTACTAAAGATTTATATTTTATCAGGTATAAAGGGAGCCTTATCTCGTCATTTTAACTAAACAACACACAGTCATGGATATATATATATATATATATATATATATATATATATATATATATATATATATATATATATTATATATATATATAAATATACAAAATTTACAAATACAAAAACAAATATTTTACATGAAATCCATCATCGCAAACAATTCAGGAATCCGTTATGAATATGATCTTTGTTTCATAAATTTCTAACCAAACAACAAACATCTTCAGTATAGAATAGATGTTCTTGTTTTTCCAAAACAATAACTCATTTTCAATATTTTCGGATACAACAATATATATATTATATCTATTCTATATGAAGATATGTTGTGTAAAAATAAGAACTAATACGGCAGAAATTTATATCATTCATTGTTTTTGTATATTATTTGAATTGTGTTTGCTTTTGTTTTATGTATATTCATGAATATATATATATATATATATATATATATATATATATATGTGTGTGTGTGTGTGTGTATATATATATATATATATATATTTTTATGTATATATATATATATATATATATATATATATATATATACACACACACACACACACACACACACACACACATATATATATATATATATATATATATATATATATATAAGTAGTAATCTTAGTAGTAATAAAAAATTATACTCCTTTCGAAAAACCTTCGGCGTCTTGATTTGCAAATAATCAAATCAATACCAAAGTGAGAAAAAAAAGGTATAAATAAAGAAAGAACCAAGAACATGTACGTTAGTCGAAAATAATCGTCTAGCATGCAAGTCCAAAGCCCAAAGTAAAAAAAAAAACCGATACGAGTACGCAAAATAACTAAATAAAGTGTCCGATATAGTAAGTAGAGCAGACCTTTTATAGCCACCTTCTTAACCAGCCTGGCGATCCGCTTAAGTGAAACCTTGGTAGGTTTTTTTGCTTTAGGTTTAACTATATATATATATATATATATATATATATATATATATATATGTTTGTTGTGTGTGTGTGTGTGTGAAGATATATAGAAAAATAGAAAGGAACGGGTTAGGTAAATAATCCAAAGTTCCTTAGTATTCTAATTATTATTTTTTAAAAAATAGTGCTCGATACAAAAGTAGAGCATAAATATAATTATTTATTTAAAATATGATTCAACTCGCGACATAAGAGACATGAGACCTCTTATGTCGCGAGTTGAATCATAAATAATTATTATATATATATATATATATATATATATATATATATATGTGTGTGTGTGTGTGTGTGTGTGTGTGTGTGTGTTGTGTGTGTATGTATGTGTATGTGAATGGCCAAGAGGCTAGTCCGCACCATGGTCCATTTGTCAGACAGCCGACTTATTGATGTTATTGGTCTTATAGGTTGAGGCAATCCCAGCGTTTGGTTTAAGCCACGTTTTGTGAGTGAAATTGGGTAGACGAAGCTATTTGGGAGCCATCGATGGTTTTAACTTTTGACATAAAGTCATCGTGACCGAGGTTTTGGGCGTACTGGCCTTGTTTAGGCTACTTATCACGCTAGATAATGCGCCATCTCTCAGAAACTTTAACTAAGGTCCGTTCATCATACTTCCAGTATAAAACACAGATGCGTTTTGTGGGTTTTGAACATAGCATAACCGGCGTTGATATGCCGTTAGATTAACCAACCAGCACAGACACACGCGCGCGCACACACACACACACACACACACACACACACACACACACACACATATATATATATATATATATATATATATATATATATATATATATATATATATCTTTCAGAACATGCGTGAAAAAGTGCACAGTCAAGGTTCGTGTGATACTGAAAATGTTGAGTAATGACGTAACACACTTGAAGAAAAAATGCTTATCTGACTGTGAAATGAATACACTTTTCCGCTCTTCGTCAGTATGGCGGATGTCATTCAATTTCTGCTTGATTTGATTCTACGGCGTCGAACGCTTTGCCAGATTTCAAAAGTTTACCAACTTCTCTTCTTGTAATCTGTTCATTTTTCTTTCTTCTTCAAGAAAAAGTAAAAAAAAAAAACTTTCATCTTCATTCCTGTCATTCCTTTTTCTTCTCCAGTAGTTCAACCTTTTTTTCTTCTTTTTTCCATCTCCTCTATCGCCGTTCTTCTTCTTCTTCTTCTTCTTCTTCTTCTTCTTTTTCTTCTTCTTCTTCTTCTTCTTCTTCTTCTTCTTCTCCTTCTTTCGACTACTACGTTTCATCCTCATCTCTTTGCTTTTCTTTTTTTTTCAACCTCCTTTCTTCTTCTTTTTCTTCTTCCTCCTCCTCCTTCTCATCTTCTCTTTGCACTTCTTTTTTCAACCTCTCCTTTTACTTTCTCCTCGTACTTTCTTCTGTTTTTCCGCCATTTTTCTTCATGTGCCAATTTATTCCTCTTCTTCTTCTTTTTTTTCTTCTTCTTCTTCTTCTTCTTTCGACTACTACGTCTCATCCTCATCTAGCTTGGACTTTTTCTTTTCTTTTTCTTTCTGCTTCTTTCTTCTTCTTCTTTTTTTCCCCATTTATTGTTTTTCATCCTCTCCTTTTCCCTTTTCTTCTATACTTCTTTCAGAATTTCTTCATTTCCTTCTTTTGAGAAACCCCTCTTTCATCGTCCTTCGCCTTTTCCTTTATCCCCCCCCCACCTTATCTCATTCGTATATCCTCTCCTTTTTCTCCTTTTCTACCTTTTCTTGTCCCCCATTTCATTTTGTGCACTCCTCCTTCCTAATCGGATTTTTCTTCTTTATCTTACACAATATCGTTATTCCTTTTTATTTTTCTTTCTTTTTTGTGTTCATTTATTTAATCCTTTATTTTTGCCTTTGATTTTTGCCTTTATCTTCTTTCTTGCCTTTGTCTTTTGATTCTGTTCGGATTTAGAAACAAAATTATGACCCATAAATATAAAATCCACCAAGTGAAGTTCGTTTGAATATATCCATCAATAATTCCGTCGTCTTATACTGATAGAAATTGTGTATATCACGCAGCAAAACATATTTTTCAATGAAATCACCTTCTTTCTTAATGTACTTCTCGTAACATTTCAATATCGATTCCACAATCTTAACATAATAAAGTGAAGTGTTTAAATTTAACGAATGACTATGCCAGGTGAAATTATACTAGCTAAAAAGTTGGTGCACTTTATCTCAACTCCATCGTAGAATTGTGCTTATTTTTTTTTTCTTTAACTTCGAGCATTTTTATAATTTTAACTTCTTTTTCTATTAATCCATTAATTTTATAACTCTTTTCCATTAATTCATTAATTTTATTACTGTTTTTTATTAATCCATTGATGTTATAACTGTTTTCCATCAAGTCATTAATTTTATAACTATTTTCTATTAATTCATTAATTTTAAAACTGTTTTCAAGTAAACAATTAATTTTATAACTGTTTTTCATTAAACCATTAATTTTATCACTGTTTTCAATTAATCGATTAATTCCTTAGAGATTGCTTTGTTTACGTTCTGGATATGAAACTGAGCAAATATGGGATTTCGTGAATAACTGGACGAGGTGTGTTTTTTTCAATAGGGAAATTGCTAGGCTGTCACTATCTCCCTGGCCGAGCGGCCTAATGTAATAAAATGACCCCCCCCCAAGGTTACTCCCTATTAATATAATAACTGTAAAATAAATTGTCAGACTCACCAGACATACTTTTAAATACTTTTTAATAATCGTAAAGATTTTAAATGTCATTTTAACAGCATCAGTAAACTGAGTAATATGAGATTCTACTGGACATAAAGTAGGGGATTGGTTTCAATTACTATTAAGTAATAAACTGACCCCTCACTCAAGTAATTATGTCTACACCAAACATGCATGTGCACAAAAGCTGAGTATCATCTACCATGAATTCAGTTGTGAAAGCAGAATTACATATATTTTATTGCTTCAAAGCTCCCAAGAAATTTAAATTTCGGCATTAAATGACCCATAAGGAGTTGATGTGTCGTTAAACCCTTAATGCGGTTACAAAAAGTAAAAGAAACAGGGTGGGTACAATATAAGAAAAGGATTCAAGGAGACAGAAGATGACAACTGACATTTTTTTTAAATAATACAAATAAGAATAATCCTCTCCGAAATTGAAGCAGTTTTTGCATATTACAAATTGTACTTCAAACGGAGCGTTATATTTTATATAAAAACATAGTATACAAGGCCAATCTTTACGGTGAAGTACGCCTGGGCAGAGCTCTTCATTAGGAAATAAATAAGTTCAATTAGATCAGCTAATTTGCTAAGCCACGAGAAAGAATTCTTGAGAAAAATTTCAACGAAGTTTGAACCGTTTTTGCCAGAACAGCACTTGACGACCTCGGTGGTAATTTTAAACAATAATATCTTAATATCTGTTCTAATATCTATCTTAATATATCTGGATACCAACTTAAGAGTTCAATGATCGGGTCTATTGATTCGTTTGAAGTCAATAGATCTAAGATACAATAAAAAAAAAAAAGATTTCAGTCATTTTTTTCAACAAGTAGAAACAGAGTACTTTGATGGAAAGATGCAAAAGTAAAAAAAAAAGATTTTAAAAGGAATTATTGTTAAAATTTAAATTTAAAAAAAATTAAAGAGAATAAATAATGAATCGTTGTTAAACTATTTAGATTGACATGCGCAGCATCGCCATCGATCACTCGACAGTGATGAGAACAGGAAAAAAGCAGAATTTATACATACTGGAAAGAACATGAGGATAAAATATGGTCTGCATACAGAATTCACAATTATTTTATCTCTGGCGTTCTTTCGTGTTCTACTCTGTTTTAGGCTATGAGAGGAATGCGAGGTAGAGAGAGAGAGAGAGTGCCTGTGAGAGAGAGAGAGAGTGCGTGTGTGAGAGAGAGAGTGCCTGTGTGTGAGAGAGAGAGAGAGTGCGTGAGAGAGAGAGAGAGAGAGAAAGAGAGAGTAGAGGAAGAGGAGAGAGATATGAAGTACCTGAAAGGGCCAGGTTGAGATAGATATGAACACACGCATACACTTCTCACACAGACACAGACACAGATACAGATATAGACATAGACTCGCGCGCACACACACACACGCACACATATATATATATATATTGTATATTTTGGCAGCACGTTTTCAATCAGACATGTTTCACTGAATAATTTAGATAAATTTTGTCTACTTATTTTCAATCGGATCCTTTAATAATGACACCAAAAAGCTTGCCGTTAATATGAAAAGGATCCAATTGAAAATAAGTAGAAAAAATATATATATATATATATATATATATATATATATATATGTGTGTGTGTGTGTGTGTGTGTGTGTGTGTGTTAGGTACCTCCACTTTTTCGACATAAATTTTCGATACCTAAGGTTTAAAATGAATGTTTAAAAATAAAAATACATTCTTGAAGATTTTGTTTTAGCTTTAATTGAAAGCTAAATGATTAAATTGATTATTTCCAGTAAGTAAAATATTTTGGTGTATTTCAGATAGAAATTATATAGATTAGAATGTCAAATTTAGTTTCGATTTCTTAAAATTTTCTTAATTTTTAAGAAATTTGTAAACAAAACAAATTTATCGATTTTAAAATTCTTTATTCGTTATTTGAGTTAAATTAATCTGGTTTGAAATATATATTACTTATTTATAGCATAAAAAAGTAATATACAATCATTTGTTATTGATCGGGCCTTTTTATCTGAAGCGATGTTTGATGGACAATTAAGTGATGAAGCGATGACAGCTAGTATGACTTACTAGAATTGACAATTTACAAAATTTAAATGAAACGATTTTTTTGGTCTTTAACTACCTAGTAATTTTTACAAATGAACATATTTCCGCAATTATCTCATGATTTGTTGACATTTATTTACCTTTCGAAGATGCTTTATGCATAAATAAAAAAAATTGAAATACTATAAAATTTTCTTAGATTAATTTCTCTGTAAAAAGATAAAAATCTTAGATCACGTGACCTTTTCATAATAATGTCACGTTTAGCCTCTCATAGATGAAAAAAGGGA
>CAHIKZ030000302.1:6665000-6732500 GCA_903632075.3 Acanthosepion pharaonis
TCTGTGAGAAAAAGAGACCCATGATGCAATTCACTTCGCCATAAATTTGCATGCTGTATTGCTTGGCATTCGCGCCGGAAGCTCCAATACGAACATTTCAGGGCGTTTGGGAGTCAATCTGAGAACAGTGCAGAGAATTCGGAAAGATTTTGATGAGTCTTATGACGATTACGAAGGTACGGCTGCTCGGAAAACTCAAACTGGTCGTTCTGATAAGAAAAGAACTCACGAATTTGTTGGTGAGGGCGTTGAGGAGGTAGTACTGCCCTGAGTCAACAGTGGGGCTGCTGGAAGACACTATATCTGGCAACAGGAATCTGTACCATACCACACAAGCAGGAGAACCCAGTCAGGGCCGTTAGACAATTTCTGCGACCACGTCACCCACTTACATTTGGCCACCTAACTTCCCAGACTGCAACCATCTTGATCATTATGTGTAGGGCGCAATTGAGCAAGAGACCAACAAAACTCCTTGTAACACCAAAGAAAAACTGAAGGCAAGGATTATGGCAGCATAGACCACCTTAAACAAGGAAACTGTCTCAAAAGGTTTCCACAATATTTCGAAGTTGTCTGGAGGACGTGGTTAAAGCCAATGGTGACTTTACTGAATAAATTTACTCTTGAGTATTTCAAGATATTTTTTGTGTAATTTTGGTAAATATATCTGTTAAAATGAGATGTCAGTGTTATTTTCCTTTTTGCGTAATTCAGACGACAATTTATGCATCGCACCCTGTATAAGTAGAATAAGAGTGATTGGATTTCTCTTGCTAACCCTCGGGGTACGCGTACCCCGGTTTGTGAACCCGTGGCTTAAAATATTTATGTAGCTTGATCTTTTCGAACGACCTCACGAAAATGCCAGAGTAAATGTTTACAAATATTCTGTGGTTTTGTATATAGGATGAATAACACTACCAACAAGGGGAGAGGGAAAGAGAGAGGGAGAGAGACACATAGTGAGAAAGAGAGAGAAAAAGAGAGAGAGAAAGAGAGAAGGAGAGAGAGAGTTAAAGAAAGAAAGACAAAATGAACATATGAAGGAAAAAACAGTAGGAAAGAAATGGTAGTTGGTAGTGAACCTAGTGCTAGTAAGACTTTCTCTCTCTCCCCTCTCTCTCTCCATTCCCTTTTTCTTTCTTTTTCTTTCTTTCTTTCTTTCTTTCTTTCTTTCTTTCTAGCTCAAGTTTTAAATCCTCTCTCCCTTTATCCGTTTCTTTCTTTCTTTCTTTCTTTCTTTCTTTCTTTCTTTCTTTCATTTTTTCTCATTTCATCTGCTTTTTTCTTTCATTCTTTCTTTCTCGTTTCATCTGCTTTTTATTTTTTATTTTTTTGACCAGGCTCGAAGTTGCTTAACTTCGGTGATTGTACGGGGGACCGGTGTTTCAACGTACTACCAAGCAAGAACAAAACAGATATATAAAATTAACAATTTTTTGAATCGTAAATGTTAATCTAGTGAAAGGCACGAAAATAGATTATTATAATTGAACTAAGTACTTATGTAGATGACACTACCATTTACGCCTGTTTTAACAAGCCCAGCGCGTTCGACAGAGTAAACCTGGCAACTACTCTTGAAAAGAACTCCCAAACTGTGGTTAACTGGGGCAAGAAATGGCTTGTAAATTTCAACTCTTCCAAAACAAAACTACCTTCATTTAAGCACCACAGAGAAACTTTTTTACCTACCATCAGCAATGCTGATGCTCAACTCCATGAGAGTTTAGCTAAACTCTAAGAGTGTATAAACACGATACGCCTTCTTATCCTCACCTTTTCCACTGACACGAAGTATACCAAATATATCGAGTCATTTGCTAGGTCTTCTGTGAACAATGTTGGTTCACTATTTTTTTCTCGTCAGAGTCCACCCTGTACATTTATAAATCTACTATTCATCTGTGTATTGAATACTGTTACCATATGTGGTCTGGTGCTCCTACTGTGCATCGCGAGATTCTTGACAAAATCCAGAGAAGGGTCTGCAATACAATCGGTCCTGACCAGACATCTCGTCTCCAGTCACTTTCTCACTGACGTGACGTGACTTCTGTTAAAGTGGAACGCACCTATTCTATAGTTAATAGACTCTCCCACCTATAATAAGTAGGCAGTCATTCGGTCGGTGAGTCAGTCGATGACGTACGATAGTTAGTCGAATACTATAGTATCAGCAACCACAACTAGATTACTCTGCGTCATTACCTATTATATCAAGTTCCTAACGTTTTGTACGTCGAACCTATTTTAGGACCGACTTAGTACAAATACAAGCCTCCACTGTGAAATCACTCCACAACAACTTCCCTCTGTCTTTTCTACAAATATTGTCATGGCAACTGCTCGGGTGAGTTTTTTTTTTCCTTGGTGACCAGACGAGATGACATTTAAGCGTACTACTAAATTGGCATCTAAGTCCCACCGGTTTACTGTTCAACTAGCTAGATGCAAACACCACTTCTACTCTGACAGTTTTTTTTTCTCGCAGTTTCCAACTGTGGAACTCTCTTTTGATTTCTTGTTTCTTTGATGGCTACAATCTTCAAAAATCAATTGCCATATTCTCTTTTCTTGAACCCTGTTTCGTTTTGTCCTTTACTCAACCCTCCCCATTCTCAGTCTTCTCACTCTCTTTCATTTTCACCCCCCTCCCTGTAACCTCCTCGGCCTCGGAGTGACGCTTTGATTAAAGACAGAGGGCATAGAAAGTAAACTGATCTTTAGTCTAGTGCCATTGTCACCTTGCTTGGAATAAAACGATTAAGAAAATGTTAGTTTATTAGAATAAGAAAGAAAGGTTAACCTTTGAAAGGAGGGAGGTCATCATTGAAGTGTTCAGGTAAACACCCACGTGGTTATCTGTTCTTAGAGTAGCAGTTCTTCGGAAAAAAAAATCTGAATGGAAACTTATTTACTTATTTTGGGGGGAAATTTTGAAACACGGAGGAAATGAGAGTGATTCGACTCCGTGAAAGTGGCATGGTATGTTCTAGATCTAAATGTTTGAAGAAAAGACAGAGGGAAGACACGTCACGTCTGTCAGAGAATGATTGAAGTCAAGATGTCAAATCCTGACCGATCACATGGCAGATCCTGGATTTTGTCCAGAACCTCGAGATGAACAGCGGGGGCACCAGACCATATATGGCAACAATATTCAATACACGGACGAATGGATATGAACGGAAGAGTAAAAGAGATGGAATGTCAATTTTGATGATAAATTGGAAAGATGCTAGTTGACCTATGATTTGAAGACGTTATTATTTAACTGTTCTGTGAAGCAGTCGCCCGTGTTTTTGATCCACAAAGTTGTCGTTCTTTAAATGGTGGGTGGGGAAGCTACCCGAATTAAATTTTTTTTTTAACTTTTGGAACATAGAAAGAATGAGAATGATTCAAATGTAGCGAATCCTTCCTTGATTCGGAAGTTCGAACTGGCGCCTGGCAGGCAAGTAATATATTTGTTCCGTTGCTTGAATAACATCGTAAAAAGAGCTTGCAAAATCCTAAATAAAATGGAGTGCACAGATGTCAAACTGATCATATATAGAGGCCTCGGATTGACGCTTTGATTAAAGACAGATTACATAGAAAGTACACTGATCTTTGGTAGGGATAAAGGGTTGGGGGATCGGAATTTTGATTCGAGGTACAGTTTATAGATACTTTGAACTTAGGAAGAAGTCCTGGCACAAAAACGAATAACTCTTCAATGTCTTACCTAGACTTTATGAATTAAAAGGAAATTGTAAGCTCATGTCGATGTAGAACGTGGAAACGCCGAATCTGTTGCTTGGATTGGTTTGGTTTGTTTTGTTTTAATGCATACTAAATTCAATGGGATATTTAATGCAGACAAGATTTTTATTTCCGGTAATATTTATTTGGAGAATATTTATTTAAAAATGAAAAAAAAAAAAACTTTCTTAACTTGATACGAAGTTCCACACATTGCAATTTTTTGTATCTCATATAAACAGGGCCTCCCAGGGATCTTGTTAATGTTCTTGCCTGTACCTTTTTGTTAGAAATCATGGATCCAATTATTATAGGTTTAATAGTTTTTAAATGCCACAATTTAGCAGTTTGAACATTTTTATATTTACTCATTTTATCAGATTCTTTAATAGATATATTTTTATTCGATAGCTTTGCATACTTTCCAGTGCATATATTGGCCCACTCTGTCATGCAGAGTTTTATATTCAGTAGGTGCTCGCACCGTTCATTCTCATACAAGTCAATTGTTTCTGGATATTTATCACAGAATCTGTATTTAGGGTCAACACAATTTTTCAGTGTGTGTGCTTTCTAGTTAGCAAGCATTGATCCTGTACAGAGAGAATAAAAACTTCGGTTTCAGCGTTTAACTTTGCACAACGTAATTACTATTAATTTCTTTTACTAATGTCCACTCAATACAAGGCCCAAGAGCCACACAAGGTAGAGAGTGGCTATGTGAACTTATATTAGAGTAAGAAAGAGCAAGCATTAGGAGTATAGAATTTAAACAGACTTTAGAAGGAACCGGACACTCAATCGTAAACTGGAAAAAAAGGGATAAACCTCTACTCCTGGTCAAAGGATCAGGGATTATTATTATTAGTTTATTTCCTTTGATTTCTGGTGTGTACACTTTTCTTTCCGGGTCCCGCCCAGAGACCTAAGGTTAGAAATGGCATCATGACACTTTCTACTGACCAACTAAAATAAAAACAAACTCTTATTTTACAAAGATAAAGCCCTTCGTAAGGTGTGGGTTGTACTCGTGAGAACAATTTTTTGTATTGGTTTTCAAGGTATTCCTTCAATGAGTCTACTGGAATATTTTTCAACCAGTCTGAGGGATCGAACTACAATGATGTTACCATGTGCCACATTTTTGAGATTTTGATTTCAATGTCTTTGTATTTTAACAGTTTTTTAAAGATCTTTAAAGATACATTGCAGTCTGCAAGGACTGCCATATCAATAAGGAGATAATATTTTTTATTTGTGGTCTCTAATAACAATGTCTGGGCGGTTGGCTTTGATTGTTCTGTCTCTGTGTATTGTGCAGTCCCATAAAATTGTTACAGTTCCTATCTCCGTAACCGGGCCAGGATGATGTTCATGCCAATTTAAAAAAACAAAAACAAAAAGACATATTTTACATAGATAAAGCCCTTCGTATGGTGTGGGCTGTACTCTTGAGAACAATTTTTCGTATTTCTTTAAGGCATGGTCTTCCATGAATCCCTTCAATGAGTAAACTGGAATCTTTTCAAATCAATCCGAAGACTCCAACTATAACAGGTATTGTTGATGTTCCCATGTGCCATATTATTATTATCATCATCATTCGATTTCTGCTATGGACACACTACCTACCAAGTCTGCGGAAAGACCTAAGGCAGGTCGTGGTGTGTTGTTATGGCCACATTTCATGTTAATTTTTTTTTTTTTTTTTTATCTCCGATGAAGTTACTAGCGTTACATAGACAAAGTTCTCCTTAGTGTGTGTGCTGTACTTAATAAGACAATTTTCTGTATGTCTCTTAAGCTGGGGTTTCAGGGATTCTTTCAATGTGTTGTTTTGTTCCATTTTTTATCTTTTGCTTTCTGTTTAGTGTAATCCCATAATGGGTAATTACTCGATACCCGGGGTACGGTAAGGTACTACGTAAACATATGTATTTTATTTGCACAGATTCTGATGTTAAGCGATACTTAACATGTACAGTGTTTATATTGTCTTTACATTAATAATATTCTCCTCAGATGTATAGTGCCACACAGTGCAATTTTTTGAATCTCATGTAAACAGGGGTTGCCAGGGATCTTGTTAATGTTCTTGCCTGTACCTTTTCTGACTGAATTCATGGGACCAAACATTATAGGTATAATAACCTATAATAATTGAATCTATGAATTCGCGCGATCTGCTTGTTAACCATTACACCACGTCGAAGTACCAGTTGCTTTAAGGTGCCGCATTTGATCAATTTCAGCGTCTTCATGTTAACTAATTTCATTAGATTCTTTAATAGATATATTACTTTGCATGAATAATATTCTCCCGGTGAGATGTATAATGCCACAGATAGTAATTTGTTGAATCTCATATAAACAGGGGCTGCTAGGGATCTTGTTAATGTTGTTATTATCTGTGCCTTTTTTTGTTCGAACCTAAGGTTCCATTTGTTATACGTATAACAGTGTCGTAAATATTTACCTAAAATAAGCCCTTTTTAAATCATTAAGTTACAGTATGAGTGACGCACTATATATAGTGATTTTCTAAGTGTAGCTTAAATGTGGCACAAGGCCGAAAGTATGGAGCACCCAGTGAGGATCGAACTCACTATTCAGTCGTATTTGAGCTAACGAGACAAACTTGCTAACCATTACATCACGTCGAATTGCCCAAAATGATTTTCTAAGTGTAGGTTGAGAGTGTAGAAAACCCAGTGAGGATCTAACTTGCTAATCAATTGTAATTGATCAAGCGAGACATGCTTGTTAACCATTACATCGCGTCGAAGTGCTCATAGTGGTTTTCTAAGCGTAGCTTAGATGTGACACAAGGCCGAATGTGTGAGGCACGCAGTGAGGAACGAACTCACTACTGAGTCGTAATAAGGCCGAAGTAAGAATAAAATTGTGTGATTTTTTAAAAAATCTGAATAAGTTATTTTAATTTGCGATGTTGATTGTCGATCTATTTATATTCTATTAGCTGGAGTGAAATGAAAAGCAACTTTCGACAGTGCAGGAAGAGACGCATAGTCTACTTCGATCTCTAAATAACATAAAAGTAAAACATAGACTGATCGATAATCTACATTACAAATTAAAATAACGACCTTAAAAAACAAACAGTTCTGTCATATACATATAAAGTCATCCACAGACAGACGGTTTCGCAGGTCTTCAGTGTGGCTAGACAACCGGTTGCCTCTAGCTAGGATCGAAACCCAGCGGAATTGGTGTCAGTCGAAGATTCTACCACTAAGCCGTCGGCGCACGGAAGTGACGACGGTGAATTTTAGCGTATTTATTTTTAGATAAACACACACAATGACCGACAGTGACTCAATTCTCTTTTGCCGAAGAGTCTCGCTATATCAGCCATAATAGTCACTGTTTACAAACCCACACCTCTTCCTCAGAGAGCTCAACTGAAATTAATTTTTCAGGAGCCAATATATATATATATATATATGATGGATGGACTCTCCTGTCGTTTTCGACGTATGAATGTCTTTCAGTTCATTTTTTAATCCTGTACCTGTTCCCGTCACCATAACTCTCTCGCCAATGCATTTGTTGCTCAGGTGGAATAGCAAAGAAAAAACACAGAACTGAACTGCAGACTATCCACACAAAAGATTTGTTTAGATTGGTGAAGGCTTGTGTAGAACCAGCCACACTTATTAGAAATGCAGATAACAAGGACTTGGTGCAAATATTTCCTCACGAACAACACCCCTGAGGTTTTATTATCCCGGAGTTATACCCCTCCGGTACTACCCGCGCACAGAAGACTGCAGCGGCTTTCGAGGGTAATTTCGGGATTTAGCCCGCCTGCTCAAGCGGTTTACAGTATTTGGCGCGTGGAGATTTAGATGTATATATATATATATATATATATATATATATATATATATATATATATATATATATATATATATATAGAATAGAACTAGAAAAATCCTAAGGAGCCAGGCAAACATAAAAATGTCTTTATATATATATATATATATATATATATATTCTCTTTCGTTTTTTTTAGTCCTTTGTATTTTTGTTCCCTGTTCCCGTCACCTTAACTCTCTCGCCAGTGGACTTGTTGCTCAGGTGGAATAGCAATGAAGGAACACAGAACTGAAATTTGGTTTTATTCTTTTGTTCCGACCGAGGGACACTAGTCTAGCAAACAGATATTAGCGATTTAATATTTATTCTAACACAAACATATACACACAAACGGGGAGATTGAGTGAGTGAGTGAGTGAGTGAGAGAGAGAGAGAGAGAGAGAGAGAGAGAGAGAGAGGAAGAGATTTCATTCTGACTCGAAGAAGCCTACCTAACGAAAGCGAAAGGCGTGGTCAGTTTTCCAAAGAAAACTAACATAGTAGACTGGACTCTCTAGCCTTGGTGACAACGAGACAAATAGAACGAAAACAACGAAATCCAAACCGTAGAGAAGGAAACTACTCCTCTATCTTTCCTAAGAATGCATGGTAATTCGCAGATAATAAAGGAAAGGAACCCGTGGAGAGTCATAATCCTCTACATCCAGAAGAGACATGCCATTTAAAAGAAAATCAATAATGGCGTGTTTTTTTTAATGGTCTCTTTCAAAAACCTGTTTAGTACAAGTCAATATTGCATTATTTAATTGAATTGTATTTATTTATTTATTCACTTGTTAAACATTTTACCCCAGGCAAGGCAATAATGCCACTAAGACGCAAGGGGTTTACTGGGAGTGAAAGGAAGTATTAAAATGCTAGTGAGGAGAAAGGACAATAAAAGAACAGGTTACAGAAAGATGGCGATTGATGTTGCATTTATACTTTTGAAGATCCTAGTTGAAACAGGAAGAGAGTTCCACAGGGAAGAAGTGTTAGAGTGTATTTGTTCTTTTTTTAATTTCTTTTAACTTTGACTTCTGGAACGCGATTTATTTCTTGAGCGTCTAATATATCAGAAACCAATCCACCACTTAAGAAATTCCTCATGTCAAAAATACAGAGAAAAGCTAAAATAAAATGATAAAATACACGACCTCAACCAGTTTGTTAGTCGAGGAGTTGGTGCTAAAATATTCTTGGCCCGGCGCACACCACAAAAATCAGCATTCTCAAATTTTGGGTTTTAAAATACCGAATTTTTGAAGAATACATTTTCAGCGTCGCCTCGAAGGAACTGTACTCGGTTGTGAAAGCTAATTTTCCACGAGATTTCTTGAAATTCCTCCAGTTTTAAAAGTCGAGTGCATAATCGAGTTATCCCGAGATTAGGATAATCTTTTAAGAGTTAAGAGGTTTTGCAAGTGTAGGCGTGCGAACGCGTGTCTGCTTGAAGAAATCTCAAAATGTTATTGAGAATCCCCATCAAGATTGCGTGTGAGGAAAGAGAAAGAGACAAGTCGGGAGAAATTTCCGAGGAGAAGGAAATGGAGAGACTATTTGAAAAGATGGGAGAGTTAAAAAAAAAGAAAAAGAAAAGAAAAGCAAAAAAAAAAGGTAAAAGAAATTAAGAATTAAAAATATTTCATTTCATATTTTACAAGCATGACGTGTTTGAGTAAGTGTTTCAATATGGTTTAAATTCCCTGAATATTTAGAGAGAACCTTTTATGCACACACCCACACACACACACACACACACACACATATATATATATATATATATAAAGACAAAAAGGAAAACTTTTTTACCAACGCGTTTCATCAGGAATTTTGTTTTGAAACATATTTTTAAACCAAATTTAAATTCTTGTTAAGTTTTCAAAATTTCAAAATTTAAGACCGTTCTAAAATAATCTTAAAGATAACTGTGTTTGTAAAAGTAATCTATGGATGACGCTAAGTGATGTAATTTAATGTCTAACAAACAATAGTGAGTGAATATTGTTAATGTTACTGTCGAATCTTTTTTATTTGTTTATACACACACACACACACACACACACACACACACACACACACACACACACATATATATATATGCAATAATTCGTTGGTATATAATCCATGTGAATCCCATTAAATATTAAAAATGATCATTTACATAATGTTAGGGTTTACGCATACGGACATTGAGCTCTCTGGATTTTTATCCTCCTTAGGTTTACCAATACGGATTACCTAGTTTTTCTTAAACTATATATATATATATATATATATATATATATATATATATATATATATATATATATATATATATATATATATATATATATATATATTGTTGTTGTTTCGTTTCAAACAAGGCAAGAAGCCACTAGGACGCAAGGGGTTACAGAAAATTTGGAGCAATATCAGATAGGAGTAATAGAGGAAAGGATGAGGAGAAGGATAGTGGATAGATCAAGGCAACAGGAGATGTCCATTGACATCACATGTGAATAGCTGGAGATTATAGCTCTATATATATATATATATATATATATATATATATATATATATATATATATATATATATGGTTCCATGTAGGTGACAGGTTCGATTCCTTTCGAAGGACATATTTTCTACGAAATTTCTTCTTCAGGCGGTTAAATCTAATTATTGCTGTTTATTATAAACAGAGCATTTACTTAAATAATTCTATCGATAAAAATAAAGTCGGACTTTTCATAATATGTATATATATATAACATTATATGTTATATATATGTAACATTATATATATGCATATATAATTACCTCTTTTTGTTACCAGCGTACTGATTGGGATTCATTTCATGATTTTCTTCGAGACGCCCCTTGGATTGATATTCTTAACTTTCCTATTGGGAAATATGACACAGAGGTTTCTTCTTGAGTTAAAATCATTATCGATGCTTTTGTACCTTCTTGGAAATACCAGGTGAAAACACAATCTTTAACTTGGTTCACACTTGCCTATTCAGCTGCTAGAGCCCACAGGTATGACTTTTTCGGTTGTACCAACGTGATAGTTCCGATCACAACAAACGCCTCTTTGTGTCTGCTCGTAATAATTGTAAACGTGTCCTTGAAGAGGTTAAGTATTTGTTTTCTATCATAATGAGGCACTGTATAGCCTGTAACAAGATTGGTTACCTTGAGTACTGACGACTCTGTAATAATGTGTTAAGTAAGAGTAATTTTTCTATTCCTCCTCTCTTCACTCATTTTGAGGTGTTAACATTTGCTGATAAAACAAAATGTCTTGCTCGTATATTCTGTTCTGATGGTACTCTTGACTCATCTGGGGTACCTTTGTCTAACTTTTCATTTAGAACTGTGTCTTTATTGAGTAATATGCATATAACTCTGTCTCTGGTTTCTGTTATCATCTATAAACACCCCGACAAAGCATGCGTACTTAATTATATTCCTGTTATAGTCCGTAAGAAACGTGTTCCTAAACTGGAACCCGTTTTTTATAAACTCTACGATAAATGCCTTGCTGCTTTTTGCTTTCCCGTATGCTGGAAATCCTTTTTTGTAGTTCCAGTCTTTAATAATTCCGGCGAACCGTCTGATTGTTCTAACTATCGTCCCATTAGCCTTCAACCACTATTTGGCAAAGTAGTAAAGGCCTTATTCAACTCTGAAATGGTTAGGCATCTAACCTCGCCGGCTCTTCTTTCAGATATGCAATATGGCTTTTGCTTCTTTAGGTCAACTGCTGATTTATTAACGACTAGCAGCCATATACAGCTAGTCGATCAGAAAAAGCGTTCAATTAGAATGGAGAAAAACAGCATCATGTTTAGATATAACAGAGTCTATCTTCTTGAATTACTTTAAAGTAATCTCATTTAAAAATATTTGAATTAATACAGTTACTAATATAACAGAAGTAGTCTGTATTTATTCAATCGAAGTTAGTCGAGGACAGGAGGGGGTAAAACAGGCAACATGAAGACCCACTTCAGACCACAATTATTTTGGAGTTTTTGAAATTCAGTTTGTCAGTGTGCTACCAAGAATGTAAAAGAGGATAAATTTATAAAGCAATTATTAATTTTGGTGAAAATTGGTTGAAAGATCAACAAAAAAAAACAACAAAAAACAAAGAAAGAAACCAGTAAAAATCGCTCTTTACGCAAATTTTCACTATATGGGTGGACTCAGTTATCAAGTTATTAGGTTGGTGCAAAAATAATGACGTAATAATGTCGTTTTTGGCGTTAAAAATACGTTATTACGTCATTATTTTTGCACCAACCTAATAAATGACTGTTAAACAATCAACTTATTGTTGCCGACAATTGAGTGAAGTTTCTATTAGATTGCTTGAAAACTTAGGAAGTTTTTAATATAAAATTTGTGTTGAAATCGATTTTTGTTGATATCGATTTTTCGTTTTTTCGCTAAAAACAATGGTATAGAAATAAAAATGAGTTATCGTTTAGCTCGTCATGATGTAAGTAACCTACATACCGAGTTTGAACAAAATTTGAATTTATCGATTTTTGATCGGCTTTATCGATTATTAATTTTTTAAAAATTATCGACGTTTTACGCTAAAAACCTATCTCTTACATGGTGCAATGTATGTGCCAACTTTGGTCAAAATCCGGAGGAGGGATCTCGAGTGAAAAAGGTATCACACAGACAGACAGACATCCTCTGTTTTATATATAGAGATTATTGCTAAAAGAGTATATCAAGCTTTGGATTAGAATGGTGAAGAACGGGTTGTTGCTTTAGATATCTCGACGCCATTTGACAGTCTTCTTCCCAAGTTGAAAGTTTATGGCATTTTTAACGAAGTTTTGAATTGATTCCGTTTTATTAAATGAATATCATCTTGAATGGCCACTCTTCTCGATCATTTTGCATTAATGTCGGTGCCCCCACCCCACCGAATTCTATCCCTGGACCTTCCTGGTGTCATTAGTTGTCTACTCGGTAGCTATGCTGATGACACAACTATTTGCACTTGTCTTAATAATAAGTCTTATTGGTTCAATAATGTAAAATTGTCAACCCATCTTAATGACCTACAATCTGTTGTTAAATGGGGTAAGAAAAACCTTGTTAATTTTAACGCTCCTAAAACGAAAATACTAGTTTTTAATTGTCTGAGAGAACACTTTTTACTTTCTATCAGCATGGCTAATACTAATCTCCAAGGAAAGATACATTGCGACTTTTCGGGCTATATTTTTTTTTTTTGCTGACACATGGAAGTGGAAAGATTATATTGAATTAATTGCTAGTTCCGTTACTAGGAAAGTTAATTCACTATGTCGTACTGGACAATTTTTCTCACCAGAATCTAACTTAGGCATTTATAAGCCTGCCATGTGTTGAATATTGCTGCCATATATGGTATGGTGGTTGTAATCGATTTCTATTTTTACTCAGATTAGGTCATTTGCAGTGGTGTGCAGTAATATGAATCTATTTTCGGGGCGTATGATGAAATTTGTTTGGCATTGAAAAATATTGCAACATCCATATCAGATTTTTATCATTCCCAGACACTATTGTCCCGACTGTCGATTAGTTGTCCTACGGCTATTGTCTGCGATGGAAGTTACTCCAAGGAAGCTGCACGAACACAATGGCAAGCCTTACCAGTGAGCAAATCAAAGTACTATCGACTGGCTCGGAAACTCTCTTGATTTAAATCCAATCGAAAATCTGTAGTCAATCTGCAAGGAAAGACTTCGTGGAATGGACATACGAAGTACTAACATGTGCACTGGGTCATATTTCATTGGAAAAATACGAAAAAAAGTAAATAATAACGGAATTATTCGTTTTGTTTCAATTAATTTGCACAACGGTGTACGGCCAAATTCTCTTGTACATACAGTCCCTACTTCTTACATACTTACATAAGCAAAATATTTGCTGATAAAGTCTAAAATGATTTTATGGGCCACGCTGTTTACCGAAATAAATGCCAGCAATTGTTTATATTAACATGGAACTTAAATCACGTGTTCATAGGACCTGGACGGATATCCACCCCGCAAATAAAAAAAAAGGACAAATACAAAAAACAATTATAATTCGAGAACTACTTGTAATCTTTTGGGAAATCTAAAGATTAAATCTTTTAACCTTAAACAAGCACTGAAATCCTTATTCTTTTGTTTGTGTGCATCTGCATGTTCCTACGTGTATCTGTTTCCCCGTAAGTGCATCTGAATGTCTGCGTATGGGAATCTGGGTTTCTACGATTTCGTGTGGTAGCGTGTCTTCGAGGTTGGATCCATATTTCCACAACCTGACATAAATTTATGAGCTGAATTTTGATATAAAATTCCCACTGTATTTCGTTCGTTTAGGTTTGTTTCTCTTAAGACAGGCCAACCCTGTTGGATTATTTAACATGACAATTTTTTTCGTTTGAAATTAAATTCCAGTCTTTTAGAATTTAGTTGGTCTGAGGATGAGAAAATATTGCTCGTTTATATTCCAGTTCTGAAGCATTTATAAGGTTTGCGATAGATAAATATTGGTGGATTATAACTGAGTCCATAAGCATTTATATAGCTTGGAGATAGGTAAATATTGGTCGTTTATAACTGAGTCTGTAAGCATTTATATGACTTGGTGATAAGTAAATATTGGTCATTTATAACTGAGTCTGTAAGAATTTCTATAGCTTGGTGATAAGTAAATATTGGTGGGTTATAACTGAGCCTATAATCATTTATATGGTTTGTGGATAGGTCAACATTAGTGGTTTATAACGGAGACTATAAGCATTTATATGGCTTGAGGACAGGTAAATATTGGAGGTTTAAAACTGAGTCCATAAGCATTTATATGGTTCGTGGATAGGTACTTATTGGTGGTTTATAACTGAGTCTATAAACATTGATATGGCCTGGGGATAGGTAATTATTGGTGGTTTATAACTGAGTCTATAAGCATTGATATGACCTGGGGATAGGTAATTATTGGTGGTTTATAACTGAGTCTATAAGCATTGATATGGCCTGGGGATATGTAATTATTGGTGGTTTATAACTGAGTCTATAAGCATTGATATGGCCTGGGGATAGGTAATTATTGGTGGTTTATAACTGAGTCTATAAGCATTGATATGGCCTGGGGATAGGTAATTATTGGTGGTTTATAACTGAGTCTATAAACATTGATATGGCCTGGGGATAGGTAATTATTGGTGGTTTATAACTGAGTCTATAAGCATTGATATGGCCTGGGGTAGGTAATTATTGGCTGCTTTATAACTGAGTCTATAAGCATTGATATGGCCTGGGGATAGGTAATTATTGGTGGTTTATAAGTGAGTCTATAAGCATTGATATGGCCTGGGGGTAGGTAATTATTGGTGCTTTATAACTGAGTCTATAAGCATTGATATGGCCTGGGGATAGGTAATTATTGGTGGTTTATAACTGAGTCTATAAGCATTGATATGGCCTGGGGATAGGTAAATAGTAGTGATTTGTTACTGAGTCTATAATGATTTATATAGCTTGGGATGGGTAATTATTGGTGGTTTATAACTGATTCAATGAGCATTTATATGGCTTGGGGACAGGTAAATATTGGTTGTTTATAACTGAGCTTATAAGTGTTTATACAGTTTGGGGATAGGTAAATATTTATGGTTTGTAAATAAGCCTATAAGCATTTGTATGGGTTGTGGATAAGTAAATATTGGTGATTTATAACTGATCCTATAAATGGTTCGTGGATAGGTAATTATTGGTGGTTTATAACTGAGTCTATAAGCATTGATATGGCCTGGGGATAGGTAATTATTGGTGGTTTATAACTGAGTCTATAAACATTGATATGGCCTGGGGATAGGTAATTATTGGTGGTTTATAACTGAGTCTATAAGCATTGATATGGCCTGGGGGTAGGTAATTATTGGTGCTTTATAACTGAGTCTATAAGCATTGATATGGCCTGGGGATAGGTAATTATTGGTGGTTTATAACTGAGTCTATAAGCATTGATATGGCCTGGGGATAGGTAAATAGTAGTGATTTGTTACTGAGTCTATAATGATTTATATGGCTTGGGATGGGTAATTATTGGTGGTTTATAACTGAATCAATGAGCATTTATATGGCTTGGGGACAGGTAAATATTGGTTGTTTATAACTGAGCTTATAAGTGTTTATACAGTTTGGGGATAGGTAAATATTTATGGTTTGTAAATAAGCCTATAAGCATTTGTATGGTTTGTGGATAAGTAAATATTGGTGATTTATAACTGATCCTATAAATGGTTCGTGGATAGGTAAGTATTGATGGTTTATAACTGAGTCTATAAGCATTTATATGGTTCGCAGATAGATCAATATTGCTCGTTTATAGATGCGCCTACAAGCATTTATATGGTTTGGGGATAGGTAAATATTGGTGGTTTATAAGTGAGCCTATAAGCATTTATATGGCTTGGGGACAGGTAAATATGTGTGGTTTATAACTGAGTCTATGAATGGTTCGTTGATTGGTAAATATTGGTCGTTCATAACTGAGCCTATAAGTATTTACATGGTTCGTGGATAGGTAAATAGTCGTGGTTTATAAGTGAGCCTATAAGCATTTATATGGTTTGTGGATAGGTAAATATTAGTCCTTTATAACTATCTGTAAGCATTTTCTTGGTTCGGTCAATATTAGTCGTTTGTAAGTAAGTCTGTAATCGTTTATATGATTTGGGGATAGCAAAATATTAGTCATTCATATTTGAGTTTATATTTATCAATAAGCAAACATTGCTAATTTGTTTTTGAGTCATTTATAGGCTTCGAGAAAAATAATTATTTGTAGATTATATTTGAGTCGACAGGCCGATTTTTGGATAGCATAACCTTTGTCGATGTGTTACAATCAATTTAGACTAATGCCCTTGGGAAACGTATGAATTCGTTTCTTCTCTCCCAAGCTATCGATTAAATTACAGAGTAGACTTGGCTCTCAGCCTTGAATGGCAGCCAGTGTAGACGAAGGATATTCTTCGATTCAAAACATGTGGAGAACCAAGGGGAAACCACTTGAATATCTTTCCTAAGAAAGCAGATAGCAATCCGCGGAGAGCTGTGTTCAACTACAACCTGAAGGGACGAGCATTAAAAAAAATTACTTGGTTCGAGGATAGATTAATATTGATATTTGATTCTGCTTGCATCTACTTCGTAGGTGGGCCCATTTGATTAGCACGTTACCATTCTGCACTAGGGCAGGTATAATTTTCTAAGTTATTAATTAGCTTTCCTTGACAAGGAAGGTGATTACGGTGAAAATAAATGTTTTAAATTAAATGTTTTTTAAATCATTAAGATTGTTGATATACTATATACCAGCTGTGATCAAAAAGTATCAAGACTTAGGCTATAAGAAGAAAACTACAACACGTATCAATTCGGCATTTAATTTCCTTCGAAGCAGTAATCTTCTTTATCCAGCGTCATTTCCATTGATGGAAGCATTCTTGGAACTCTTTTTTTGGGATAGTGAGTTGTCTCGTCGCATTTTTTTTGGATTTCCTTAATGACTTCACATCTTGTTCCTTTCGAGTGTGATTTGATTTCTGAAAGTGGAAAAAGTGGCAAGGGGCGAGATCTGGGAAATATGGTGGTTGTCGTACCTGAGAAATTTTGTCTTTGGCCAAAAATTATTGCACAAAACATAGTCGTTGTTAGAAACTCTGTGCTGTGGTGTGACGACCACACTTTACACACTTTACTTCCAAGGACTGCTATAAGCAACTGAAGTGAGTGAGAACATTAGAACTTAGTGTACATATGCAACAGACGTCAAGGTCAATCAGTGCCAAGCGAATTCACAGCGCGTATATTAACTCCATTATCATAGCAACAATCCCGGTACTTTTTGATTAGTGGTTATATATATAGTCATTTATTAAGCGTAGCTTAAATGTGGCACAAGGTTGAATACACGGAGCACACAGTGAGTATCGAAATCACTGCTCGGTCTTAAGGGAGTTGTCGTAATTGATCTAGTAAGACAAGCTTGTTAGCCATTACATCATGTCGATGTGTTCTGATGAACTAGTGTCTCTGTGTATTTATTTAGCGATACCGGTGGTATATATATATATATATATATATATATATATATATTTGTTTATATATAATAATAATAATAATATATATATATATATATATATATATATATATATAATATGCTCAAACACTAGATTCCATGGTTATAATTTATTACATTGCAATCGCAATCACGATCCAATTCCTAAGACCTACAAATTCAAAGAAAAAAAAATGAATTTGTAGGTCTGATGAATTGCATCGTGATTGCGATTCCAATGTAATAAATTATAACCATGGAATATTAGTGTTTGAGCCTTTTATATTATATTCTTACTCTGTCCTGGACATTGAGTTCTACCTGGATTCTATCCTCTTGGGAATTTATATATATATATATATATATATATATATATATATATATTTGTTATGATCCGATTCCTTGTACCACGGTGATAGTCCAAGGTAGAACCAATAAAGAAGAACTCGAACAAAGGTATGGAATAACACATATATATTACAAACAGGAATATATACAGAGAAGTAGAAGTGTTAGTATGAACAATCAGCTTTAGAAGAGTGAACAATGTAGTCTCGACCAGTATCACTATTCCAATGTCTTGTAGTAATTGTCTGAACGCGATTCTGTTTCGGACTGCCTCTGATTCGACTCTTGACTCGACTTGAACTACTGACTGACTATATTTAGCCCCCCCTCGTGGCACAAGGCCTTTTTAACGAGGGCTCTCCGAGCCCGTAGTCTCGGCCAAAAATATGCCTATTGAACCCGTATAAACGGGTTCAGAGCCGGTCTACCTCCCCGAAAGAGACTCCGCCCTTTGGCGTAGCCTCCTTCGGGTTCCTCCCGCCCGAAAGCAGAGAGTTAAACCGAACCGTTCGCTCAGAAAATGAGCGACGGACTATATTTAGTCGTCCCCCCACGAGGGCGTCATGTGGCACAAGGCCTTTTTAACGTGGGCATTTCCGAGCCATTAGGCTCGGCCAAAAATAGCCCATTTGAACACCGTATAAACGGGTTCAGGGCCGGTTTACCTCCCCGAAGGATACTCCGCCTTTCGGCGTAGCCTCCTTCGGGTTCCTCCCCGCCCGAAAGCAGAGAGTTAAACCGAACCGTTCGCTCAGAAAGTGAACGACGGACTATATTTAGTCGTCCCCCACGAGGGCCTCATGTGGCACAAGGCCTTTTTAACGTGGGGAATTCCCGAGCCATTAGGCTCGGCAAAAAATAGCCCATTTGAACCCGTATAAACGGGTTCAGGGCCGGTTTTACCTCCCCGAAGGAGACTCCGCCCTTCGGCGTAGCCTCCTTCGGGTTCCTCTCTGTCCGTAGACAGAGAGTTGAACCGAACAGTCGCTCAGAAAGTGAACGACGGACTATATTTAGTCGTCCCCACGAGGGCGTCATGTGGCACAAGGCCGGTTTAACGTGGGTATTTCCGAGCCATTAGGCTCGGCCAAAATAGCCCATTTGAACCCGTATAAACGGGTTCAGGGCCGGTTTTACCTCCCCGAAGGAGACTCCGCCCTTCGGCGTAGCCTCCTTCGGGTTCCTCCTGCTCGAAAGCAGAGAGTTAAACCGAACCGTTCGCTCAGAAAGTGAGCGGCGGACTATATTTAGTCGTCCCCCCACGAGGGCGTCATGTGGCACAAGGCCTTTTTAACGTGGGCTTTCCGAGCCCTTAGGCTCGGCCAAAAATAGCCCATTTGTACCCGTATAAACGGGTTCAGGGCCGAGTTTACCTCCCGAAGGAGACTCCGCCCTTCGGCGTAGCCTCCTTCGGGTTCCTCCCGCTCGAAAGCAGAGAGTTAAACCGAACCGTTCGCTTAGAAAGTGAGCGGCGGACTATATTTAGTCGTCCCCCACGAGGGCGTCATGTGGCACAAGGCCTTTTTAACGTGGGTATTTCCGAGCCATTAGGCTCGGCCAAAAAATAGCCCATTTAAACCCGTATAAACGGTTTCAGGGCCGGTTTTACCTCCCCGAAGGAGACTCCGCCCTTCGGCGTAGCCTCATTCGGGTTCCTCCCGCCCGAAAGCAGAGAGTTAAACCGAACCGTTCGCTCAGAAAGTGAGCGGCGGACTTTATTTAGTCGTCCCCCACGAGGGCGTCATGTGACACAAGGCCTTTTTAACGTGGGCATTTCCGAGCCATTAGGCTCGGCAAAAAATAGCCCATTTGAACCCGTATAAACGGGTTCAGGGCCGATTTTACCTCCCCGAAGGAGACTCCGCCCTTCGGCGTAGCCTCCTTCGGGTTCCTCCCGCCCGAAAGCAGAGAGTTAAACCGAACCGTTCGCTCAGTAAGTGAGCGGCGGACTATATTTAGTCGTCCCCCACGAGGGGCGTCATGTGGCACAAGGCCTTTTTAACGTGGGCTTTGAGCCCTTAGGCTCGGCCAAAAAATAGCCCATTTGTACCCGTATAAACGGGTTCAGGGGCCGGTTTTACCTCCCGAAGGAGACTCCGCCCTTCGGCGTAGCCTCCTTCGGGTTCCTCCCGCTCGAAAGCAGAGAGTTAAACCGAACCGTTCGCTCAGAAAGTGAGCGGCGGACTATATTTAGTCGTCCCCCACGAGGGCGTCATGTGGCACAAGGCCTTTTTAACGTGGGTATTTCCGAGCCATTAGGCTCGGCCAAAAAAATAGCCCATTTAAACCCGTATAAACGGTTTCAGGGCCGGTTTTACCTCCCGAAGGAGACTCCGCCCTTCGGCGTAGCCTCATTCGGGTTCCTCCCGCCCGAAAGCAGAGAGTTAAACCGAACCGTTCGCTCAGAAAATGAGCGACGGACTATATTTAGTCGTCCCCACGAGGGCGTCATGTGGCACAAGGCCTTTTAACGTGGGCATTTCCGAGCCATTAGGCTCGGCTAAAAATAGCCATTTGAACCCGTATAAACGGGTTCAGGGCCGGTTTTACCTCCCGAAGGAGACTCCGCCCTTCGGCGTAGCCTCCTTCGGGTTCCTCCCGCCCGAAAGCAGAGAGTTAAACCGAACCGTTCGCTCAGAAAGTGAGCGGCGGACTATATTTAGTCGTCCCCCCACGAGGGCGTCATGTGGCACAAGGCCTTTTTAACGTGGGCTTTCCGAGCCATTAGGCTCGGCCAAAAAATAGCCCATTTGAAACCGTATAAACGGGTTCAGGGCCGGTTTTACCTCCCCGAAGGAGACTCCGCCCTTCGGCGTAGCCTCCTTCGGGTTCCTCTCCGTCCGTAGACAGAGAGTTGAACCGAACCGTCGCTCAGAAAGTGAGCGGCGGACTACTTGCCTACTCCTGAGGCACAGTATTTATTCAGTATGGAATAGTCCATTATTATTATTATGGGTAAGATCCCATAACAATATTGACCACTAATATTATCGATATATATATATATATATATATATATATATATATATATTGCCTCTGGATGTGTTCCTATGTGGATATCTGTGCAGATGCCTGCGTGGGCTTATGTGCGTTCTCTTGTTTCTAATTGTGTGCTTCTATTCAAGGAAGGGCGTATATAAGTATGTGTATATATTCTGTTGTGTGCATATGTGTGTAACACATAAGTGTGTGTATGTCAGTTTTACATGTTAGCTAGTGCCACAGTCTCGGCTGAGATCTTGAAGATTTGACAATCAAGCCGTTATGAATTTCGAGTTCCTTTTTCGGACGGTGTTACATAAACCCAGCGCTTATTAGGTTGCATCATAAATAATGTCCGTTTTTTTTTTTTTTGTTTAGCAACTTTAGTCTTCAAGTAATTAAGTAGATTTACATTATATTCAGCGATATATGTTCGCTATTATTTGCAAAGACTTCTTGTCACTTATTCGACACCTTTTTGTGTAAATTTAAACGGTTTTGGTGTGAATATGTTTTCGACGAACTTGAATTTGGTTTCTATTACAAACAGTTTTCACCATTAAAGTATTTTGCAACAACCGGAAAAAGTTAAAAACCTGTTGATTTTCGACCAAACTTTAAGGACACGTTGCAGCTGCTAGACGTAAAAAAATGTGTTTCACTGCGTTTTAAGGATTCTAAATGAATATTTTTTTTAAGCATTTCACCCCAAGCAAGGCATGAGTGCCACTAGCACGCAGGGGATTACGTAGAGTGAAAGTGAGAGAAAAGAGTGCGTGTAGGGGTTTTGAGGAAAAGAAAAAAAAAGGACAGGGATCAAAGCAACAGAAGATAGCGATTGACGTTGCATTTAAATTTTTAAAGATTGTTGTTATCAGGGAAACAAGTGAGAGGAAGGGAGTTCCACTGTAAAGAAGTACGAGAAAAGAAACTTTTGGAATAGAAGTGACGGTTGCATTTAACTATTTTAAAAGTAAAAGAGTAGGGCCAAGATGCCAATCTAGTGGCACTCTGAAATTCATGTAGTCGGGGCACCAGGGAAAAAAGCTCGTCAGTGCAGTAGCCATGAAATTATTTGTAGAAAAGACAGAGGGAAACCACATCACGTCTGTGAGGAAGTGTCTGAAGTCAAGGAGCTAATTCAGGAGCGATTACATTACAGATCCTTCTTTGGATTATGCTGAGAACTTCGAGATGACCAGCAGGGGAACCAGACCAGATATGGCAACAGCATTCAATGCAAGGACGAATGGTAGATTTGTAGATGTGTAAGATGGACTGAGGGAGTAATCTGTTGATGCAACTTCAGACGAATATGGCGGACAGGATAGAACAGACTAACCGAGTTCCAAAATTGTTTCCTCTGTTATCCTTGTTGTATGCGGCCTTGAATTAGAGCACTTCGACGTAATGTAATGGTTAGCAAGCTTGTTCCGCTAGATTTATTACAACTGATATCTGCCCATATTTCTGAAATGAGGTATTGTAAGTATTTACATTGTTCGGACTATTGTTCTCATCTTCACTGTCATATTCATGACATTTCGGCCGTTGTACGCTTCGGCCTTCTTCAGGTGTTATACGTTGGAATTTCGAATCGAACCCTTTATTTCGGGTAGATTGTTCTAGTTCAACATGCCAAGCCTTTTCTGGATATCGCAGTTTCAGTGATTCAGAAACATCCTCAATATGACAATGAATATGAAGACAACTGTCCGAATAATGTAAATATTACGACTGAGTAGTGGATTCTATGCTCACTGAGTGACCCATACTTTCGTCCTTGTGCCGCTTACTAAATCGCTATGCGTTGTCAGAAAGGAGGACATCTTTCCGTTTTCAAAATGAACATCATTCCTATTGATGAACGCGGGTCGATTTTTTTCGACCAAAATTTATGGACATGTTGCAGCTGCTGGATGTAAAAATGTGCATTTAGTGTTATATCGCGTTTTAAGCACTCTAAATGAACAATCCTCCGAAGATCCCACCACAAGCACAATATTATTTTTCTTTCATTGATCTAAGTCTATGTGGTCGGTTTTAGAGGTTTTATACTTGTCGGTTCATTGCCTTTTGCGTTTAACTGTGCACCTAACATCTTCTTAACTATGACGTATGATTAATAGTTAGAATGATACATCTGTCAGTACAATTCGTTCCACAAAACAGAAATTACTTATGACTCAGCCTAATATCATTCTGCGGCAATTTAAAAGATTTCGAACTCCAGTTTCCGATTGATCAAACCTTATTGAGCTTTAAGACTATCGATTAGGGTAATGGATCTCGGCGTCTTAAGGCTAAATCGATTTTTAAAGCTTGTTTGAGTAGCACGCACTTTAATAGACCTAACACGAATCGAAACTGGCGTGGTAAAGTGGTGAAGAGGGGATCGGCGGGAAAGTCAAATATCGAGGTCCAAAGTGCGTCAAAAGGACGCATGCTCAGGGTTGGTGGGTACAGGGCTGAACAGTTTATAACTGCCTGGTTTTAGTGACTCCCCCCTCCACCACCACCACTTTCCTTCTCTCCTCCACTGTCGCTCCACCATTCCACGCTTGGAGTACTGTCTCATCAAGATCGACTTGATTCGTTCAATTTGTAAATTCGGTTTCAATTTAAGTGATATTTGCTGAACCAAAGCTGGAAGAAAAAAAAAAAAAAAAAAAAACGGAAAAAAAGACTGGGTTGGCGAGTAATGGTGTTGGTAGGGTCAGGGAGAACTTCATGCAAGCGTTTACGAAGAGATTACGAAAAAAAAAAAAAATAAATAAATAAAATAGATTAATTTGGGTCCGAAAAAATGAACTCCGTAACCTATTAGAAATTTGCTGTTTTGATCTTTTTTTTGAAAACTAACTTAGGAATCCTGTTTTCTTTCCTTTCTTTTCTTTTCTTTTCTTTTCTTTCTTTTTTCTTTTCTCTTCTTTTATTCTTCTTTCTTACCAGATCTCCTATTTTTATTCACTCTCTCTTTATTTACTGTCTTCCTCTTTATCTCTTTTAATTACTCCACTCTCTCGCATTTGGTCTAATTATCTCTACACCATTATGTCTCTTTTATAATTTTTTAAATCATTTCAATCCAACCAAGGCGATAACATCACTAAGACGCAAAGTATTACTGAAAGCAAAAAAAAAAAAAAAAAAAAAAACGTTGGAGAAGAGAAAGGACAATAAAAGAAAAGGGTTCGTTTAGACAGAACATGGTGACTGATGTTTCATTTAAATTTTTGAAGATAATAATTGACAGTAAAATAAGAATCCGGAAGAGAGTTTCACAGGCGAGAAGTGGGAATTAAGAAACTATTACAGTAGAAGTGGCGGTTGCATTCAGCTATTTCAAGAGTAAACAGGTGAAACCTAGATGCCAATCAAGTAGCACGTTTAAATTCCTGTAATCGGAGCACCAGGGTATATGAATAAAGAAAAAGACACCGTTGGAGTAGAAGAGGCGGTTGGATTTAATCTATTTCAACAGCAAAATGGTGGGACGTGGATGCCAATCTAATAGTACTCTTAAATTCATGTGGTCGGCGTACCAGGGAATAAAGTCCGTCAGAGAAGTTGCCATTAAAATATTTGTAGAAAATGACAGGCAATAAGTCTTTTTTTAATGCAGTACAAATTCCAGTAAGTTTATGTCATAGAATAACTAAGAGAAAATTAATTGACGTCTTTTCAAAAGAATATGATTTCTAAGAAATCGTCTCCATTGCATATTGTATGTCGAACTAGTTTCTTTTTTTAGATAATTTCATATAATATGCAACTTGGCTTCATTCACTGTCTGAGGTCCGTGTAAGAATTGCTTTATATATAAAAAAAGAAATAATCTGGCTTAATAATATGTTGCAATTTACCTTTCATAACATTGGCAGCTAAAGAGGCTTCTAGATGGTTTTGGTTGAAAAGATCAAGTGATTGGCAGTCAATAAGAAAATGAAAGGGAGTTGTGGTTGATATATACATATATATTTTCTTGGGTATGACCTAAAACTACACCCGACAATGGAGTCTCGACTAGGGGATAGAATTAGGTTACCCGAACCATTGTTGCCTACAGGTAATCCCTGGCTAAGATCTAGCACCTGTTTGACCCCACCCCCTAACAGGGTTACGGTATTTATTTATATAGTCCACAGGCTGGGAGTGCGAGAAAAGAAACTGTTGAAGTAGAAGTGACAGTTGCATTTACCTATTTCAATAGTAAAAAGGGTGGGATCTAGATGCCAATATGGCAGAACGTTTAAATTCATGTAGTTGGGTCACCAGAGGAAAAAGTTCGTCAGATCAGTTGCCTTGAAAATATTTGTAGAAATGACAGACAATAAGTCTTTTTTTTTTTAAGACAGATCAAATTCCAGTAAGTTTATGTCATAGAATAACTTAGAGAAAATTAATTGACGTTTTTTCAGAAGGATTTTATTTTTAAGAAATCGTCTCCATTGCATATTGTATGTCGAACTAGTTTCTTTTTTAGATTTCATATAATATGCAACTTGGCTTCATTCACCGCCTGAGAATTGCCTTATAATGGTTTAGTCTGGTTTGTTATCTTTTACGGTATATCAACCTCAATGGGTTATTTAATACCGATAAATTTTTTTTTTTTTTTTTTTTTTGCTGGTGATATTTTTTTAAATGTATTACTGGTAATTTTTTTTCAAAAATGTACTGCCGGTAATATTTTTTTAAAATGTATTACTGGAATTATTTTTTCAAAAATGTATTGCTATATTTTTTTCGAAAATGTATTATTGTAATATTTTTTTCAAAAATGCATTACTGTTATTATTTTTTCCAAAAATGTATTACTAGTAAGATTTTTTTCAAAAATGTATTGCTATATATTGTAATTTACTATCTTCTGATGAGATGCGTTGATACGCATCGAAACACGATTTTGGTATTTTTTCGATGTTATATCCTAAAATAAGTATATATATATATATATATATATATATATATATATATATATATATATGTGTGTGTGTGTGTGTGATTGTGTGTGTGGGTGTGTGTGTACAATACGATGGCAAAAAATAAAAATAGGTCTTGATGAGAGTTGTGCATTTCCTACGGAGTCAGGATTCGAACTCAAGTAAAAACCTGGATTTCACACGATAATTTACAAGAAAATAATACAATAAAATAAAAACTCTCACAACCCGAAAAAGTGGTGCTACACAGTCTTCTTAACTTTGTGTTTTACCATTCGGCGTTGTTTCCTACTAACCTAAACTTAACAGATATCTATACATTTTACTGGGTATGATTCTGGCTTTTCTCTTGAATGTTCCTCAATTCTATTTTTGCAGGACGAGTCCAAGTCATTCTAAGACCTTTGGCCCCGAGAACTATATCCTGAATTCTGTTGGCATATTTCGATCAGTTTCCTTTCTCTGCGAATGCTTCCAATTAACTGAGCGGTGAAACCAATTGAATTGCCATCAGTTGCACGTGACTCAGATATGACGTCATTGCGACGTAGGAGAGTCTGGCCTTGTGTCAAATCTATTGACCTCTGGTCGTGCTCATGCGGCTGGTCGTCACATGCTCTCAGATTGTATCTTTGCATGCGTGTATCTAATGTATATGCGTATGACTGTTCGTGAATGACATACACGTGCTTGTGTCATTTTTATGTATGGGCAAGCACACAGATACACACACATTTACAATTTTACCGAGTTTCAAATAAAACATTGTAACCATACATTCTCCTCAACTCAGTCTGGACAAACCTTACCCGGGTCTGAGAATTAAATCATAAAGTTGCAGACAAAAATAAACCCAAACAACCTTAATTTTTTTCAGCCCTAAAAATCAGATAATTGTAAGAATTTATTGAACTTATCAGGAAATATTCGGTAATAAATAAATTATTTCTTGAGATTATTTTTTCATTTTTGAGGGCGGCAAAAGTAACGCCATTTTTTTTGTTCGAGCTGAGGCGGATAGGTCAGCATGGAGCAATTGAGTGACCATCGCTGTCACCAGAGCTAAGAGAACCAAACTTTTTCTTGTAGGGCGTACTGAAAGATTTTGTTTACATGAAAACCAAAATCAAAAAAAAAAAAGAAAAGAAAAAATGTAAAACAATAGTCTTTGAGACATTGAAACCCAGTCGACCATTCCATTTGAAAGAGCGGATTTGATAGTCCTAAACATTGAAACGAAAACATGAGAGATCACTGACGTTGCAATACGACAAGTGGAACATACGGCGGAGACAACCCCAACCCCCGACCCCCAAAAAAGAAATAAATATTGGAAAAGACTGCGATTGTTCATAAATAAAAAAAATGAAATATTGAAAAAATATTAGGATTATTGATATGGCAATACTCGCTGATAACAGGATGAAAAAAAAATGAAATACAGATACGCACATACACAATTTTACCGAGTTTCAAATAAGACATTGTAATCATACATTCTCCTCAACTCAGTCTGGACAAACCTTACCCGGGTCTGAGATTTAAATCATAAATTCACAGGCAGAAATGAACCAAAACAACCTTAATTTTTTCAGCCCTAAAATCAGATAATTGTAAGATTTTTTGAACTTTCAAGAAATCATATTTATTATAAAACCCAGGTTGTGTGTGTGTGTGTGTGGGGGTCTGTTCGTTTATATATTGGATCGGATTTCCTACATTTTTCAACCGATTTCAACAAAACTTCACAGTGCTACGTAAAATTACCTTGCGGTGGTTCTGATAGCGTCAAAAATTGGAAAACACAATTGTTTTTGCACGAAATCAATTTGAAAACATGATTAAGAGGCATCGCTGTCGCGAGAATGAAAGGGGGACAACTCATATCGAGTTATACTTATTATAAAACCCAGGTTGTTTGTGTGTGTGTGTTTTCCATTTACAAGACAATTGTTTATAATAAAATTCTATTCAATCGGTAGACTCATAACGATTGAAAACAATGTTTTTGTTTGAGTTTGGGTTTCACAATTCGTAAAAAAATAAATAAAATAAAACTAATTAAGACATGCGTGTCCGTCAACCTTAAACAATAATCTTTTTCAATTTTATTTTTCAGTCTTTATCATGGTCGATACTTGATCTATCTCTTACTGTTACATCCCCGGGCAACGCCGGGCTCTACTGCTAGTATTGAATAAAATTATTTCTTGTGGTTATTTTTTCATTTTTGAGAAATATTTTTGGGGTTATCATTGCATTAGAATATATACGCGTACACACAAGCATACATCGTCCAGTTCACACTCCTCCCCGGAATTTTGAACGGGAGGAGAGGTTTTTATTTGTTACCTGTTTAGGGACGTGTTTTCCAGTTCCTTCTAAAGTCTTCCCATTCTTCCCCACGCCCAGTAGCACCCAGCCTTGTGTCTTAGTGACATTATCGCCTTGCTTGGGTGAATTGATAAAAATAAATAAATATACTATTTGATAGAAATTAAATGATGAGCCAGCAAACTCTGCCGAATATTTCGTACAGAGGGCATGCAATAGGCAGCACTCGTCCTAGTTATTTTTAGTGGATACTCGTATTTGAGTAGACGCTTAGATTATTTATCAAATATTATATTTAATTATTTTCGTCTATCGGCCTGATTAATCAGATTAAAGAACATATGGGGTCTCCGTTACGAAGATAAGAAAAAAATTATGCACACTTTCACAATAACATCTTTAGACAAAAGTGCAGATGAATTTTGACCTTCCCTCGTATACACCCCATACATATATATATATATATATATATATATATATATATATATATATATATATATATATATATATATATATATATATATATATATATGTGTATGTGTGTGTGTGTGTGTATGTATGTATGTATGTATGTATGTATAGGAGAAGGGAGAATCAACACTTAGAGGCGACAGTCTGTTTCATGCGAGATGAAATCGTGGCCTGACGATTGCATCTGGCATGAAACAGACTGTCGCCTTTAAGTGTTGATTTCTATGTTCACTTTTATATTTACACACGCTCTATCTCTGATATTGAGCACTTTATCCCATAAATATAGCACACCTTAAGACTATATTTCTTCATACATACATACATATATATATATATATATATATATATATATATATATATATATATATAATGTACATCTATTTGAATCGGTGGGTGAAAAAAACCTGGATAGCACAATTTTCGAACAAAGTGGCATCTGAGGAAAAGTTTTGGAATAAAAAGAAAAAAAGAATCAGAAACCATCGACTATTCAATGAAGCTTGTATAAAAGAGGATTGCTGCCCAAATACACAATTATAAAATATATATATATATATATATATATATATATATATATATATATATATATATATATATAATAAAAAGGTTTAAACACTAATATTCCGTGGTCATAATTTATTCCATTGGAATCGTAAATACGATCCAATTCATCAGACCTACAAATTCAAAAAAGAAAACAGAAAAAACAACCCCGGAAATAAAAAACAGAATTTAGAGAGAGTGTAAGTATGAGGGTGTGAGACGAATGTTAGAGCTAAAGAGAGGGGTAACAGACGAGAGAAGGAGGGAGATTAAACCTTAACAGAGAGAATTTTAGGAGAGGTGAGTGGAAGGGGTTTAAGTAAGAGAAATATGAATGTTGTCGGATGTCTAATGCATAAAGATACATTTCGTGGTGACATACACACACCATAGACGATCTAATGTTGAAGATCAGAATAAGAAGGAGGGAGAGGAAAGGAAAGAAGAGGTGGGGGAGAGAGATGGGGCGAAGGAAAGTAAAAAAGAAGCAGAAACCATCGACTAGGACGAAAGAAATCGTCCAGTACCTTAAATTTCTGGTACAAAGAAAGGAAAACCCCAACAAGTAATAAGTTTTAAACGAAGATTGCGCAATACGTTAGACCAAAGGTAAAATAAATAAACCCTAATGAACCAGGTACTACTTACATACGTTTCACCACTTGGCATCATCAGGGTGAACTGGCTAATGAGGAATTAACAAAGAAGAAATTTATTGATAAAAACACGGCGAAACCTAAAACAAATTTTGGGTTTTAGCCTTGATTTTATCAATAAATTTGTTCATATAATTTCCTCCTTAGCCAGTTCACCTTTTATTAGGATATATATATATATATATATATATATATATATATATATATATATATATATATATATATATATATATATATATATATATATATATGTGTGTGTGTGTGTGTGTGTGTGTGTGTGTGTGTGTGAAAATATATAGAAAATAGGAAGGAACTGGTTAGGTAAATAATCCAAAGTCCCTTAGTATTTTAGTTATTATTTTAAAAAAAATAGTGCTCAATACAAAAGTAGAGCATAAATTTCAGAAACACGTTATTCCAAAAAAAAAATTCGCTGAAGATGGAACAGAGCTTATTTTAACTCAATTTAATTTAAATAATTATATTGAAGTTTTCGGCTCTTGTTTTGAAACATGGGACTTCTTATGTCGCGATTTGGAATCATATTTTTAAATAAATACTACTACTACTACTACTACTACTACTACTACTACTAATAATAATAATAATATATATATATATATATATATATATATATATATATATATATGAAGAAAGAACAGTAAGATATATAATCCGGTGTTTTTATAGATATTTTTATTTTTACAAAATAGTGCTCAATGTAAATTTACAGAGCATTAATATTATAAATTAATTGAGTTAAAATATGTTTTTTCGCTACACAGTTCTAACCATGTTTCAAAAATGGAAGCTAAAATCTTCGAAATTAATTTTGTAATTAAATTAAAGATATTAGTTCCATTTCATCCTCAAGCGAATTTTGAGTAACTTTAAAAATTACAGGGTTTTAAAGGCACTGCAAAAATTCATAATTCACGTTACCAAAATATGTATATTTAAGACATTTTTGTGTTCATACATTTTTTTTGAAGATACAAATATTTAAGTAAATGCTCTGTTTATAATAAACAGTATTATACAACATTTACCGGTCTGAATGTCCGAGAAATTTTCGGAGAAAATAATCGTTCTCCAACAGGAATCGAACCCGTATCCTATAAGTGACCGTTATATGTCCTGACGTACATCTAACCAACTGGGCCACGGAGTAGCGTTTGGATTTACTGTATTTAAATTACAATCATCCATGATTCTCTCACGGGCATTCATATCTGCTCATGGCGTATCCAAATGTAAACAAATGACGTCACACATTATGTAATGGACAAAGTCCGACAGTTATTTTAAGACATTTTTATGCTTATTTTTTTACTTAAATATTTGTATTTATAAAAAGAATGTATAATCATAAAAATGTCTTAAAATAATTGTCGGACTTTGTCCATTTCATAATATATATATATATATATGTATATATATATATATATATATATATATTGTAATGAGGCAGCAGATCCTTATTCAAACATATATTGTTAAATATCACAGACAACGAATGACTATTATGCTTCATCATGAGCTGTTCTAATCTTCGTATAGTGGGTTTAGTTTCTGGAGAATATAAAGACAAAAATTGTCCAACATCTCCAATGTCAACATAACAGAATATTATCTTTGATGGTGAATATCTTTATTTAAATGCCCGTATAACCACCCTGAATATGGTTCATGTGAACCACACACACACACACACACACACACACACACACACACACACACACATATATATATATATATGTACCAGAATGGGTTATGATAGCCGAAAGCAATTTCCAGAAATTAGAAGATCTATATTTAAATACGTACCGGAAACCAAAAAAATGGTCCGGAATATAGAAAAAAAACTTAACAAAGTTCACGCGTTTGTCTTTAGTCAAACTTATATAAATAAAATAATTGCTGTCCAAATGCACCTAATATAGAGACAGTGTAGAAATAGGAATCAATGATGCAAGTTCAATTCTATGAGTTTCACGTTTCAGTGCTATCTTCAGGCCATGTGTCTCCACACATTTAGCGCGTTATATATATATATATATATATATATATATATATATATACCCAAGTATATAATTGGTGTATACGGAATGAATTAATTCAATAACCAACAATTACTATTCTTAAAAGAGTGCTCAGCACACACACACACACACACACACACACACACACACACACACACACACACACACACACACACACACACACACACACACACACACATATATATATATATATTGTGTATTTAGGCAGGAATCTTTCTTTCATGCAAGCTTCATTAAATATGACAGACAAGGTGCTTTGATTAATTTTTTTTATATAATTTCTTATATGATCTTACAATTTTTTCTTTTCACGAAATAAATTATGCAAAATCTGTTCAAATATTATATTTTCCCGAGCGCTTTCGGCTATACATTTAGTCATCCTTGAATATGGCTAACTGTATAGCCGAAAACATTTGGACAGTTTTTGTATAATTTATCCACTGAAAAGAAACAAAATATATAAGATCATATCAGAAATTATATAAAAAACTTAACCAAAGCACTTTGTCTGTCATATTCAATGAAGTTATATATATATATATATATATATATATATATATATATATATATATATATATATATATATATATATATATATTTGTGTGTGTGTGTCTGTGTATATAGGGTCCGAGAGAATTAAGAGATATGTGTGTGTGTGTATACATGTGTGTGTGTGTGTGTGCATGTGCCTTTTCATGCCAATGCGGAAGCTGAAAAAAGTGATGTTGTGTTTACAATACTTGTTTATCGATTTGTTAAAATTATTATTAATATTATTCCTGACAAAATTACTGTTGCATAACGAGTGCCAAATTTTTTTCCCTCGGATGTAGGCCAACACAATTAGTATTTAAATAACTATTTATCCATTTGTACGTTTACTACTACTACTACTACTACTATTATTATTATTATTATTAATATTATTATTGTTGCTGTAGCATACCTACGGACGATAATGGGCATGTCCCCATTCACACAAATACAGTAGTAAATACTGTATGTTGATCTGCATTCGGAGATTCGTTCCCAGTTACCAGACCCTGTTCTATATGAGGTCTATGGGGAAATTTTTGGCCGAGTCTACGAACTCGGATACCTCACATTGCATTCGGCCTTGCGCCACATCTGACCGCGTGGGGCGGTTGGTAGATATTCTTCAGTCGGAGATTCGTCTCCGGCTGTGCTGGTCAAACTCTCTGCAGTCGGACAGAGAGCATCCCCAGACAAGGCTATGTCGGAGGGCAGAGTCTCGTCTCTGGAAACAGCTACCCGACCCCGATATCTACCTACCGTGGGGCGGTTGGTAGATATCCTGCAGTTGGAGATTCATTGTGGAATTCATTTGACTCACTTCTAGCAGTTGTTTACTTCTACGCTGGAGGATCTTATATGTTTTGTTCTTGTCTTAAGTATTATCGTTCATTACCAACCATCGTTTGATTATTCTATTCAGTAACCTTCCCTAGGTTATAATAATTATTATTATGAATACCAGGTCCCTTTAACGTGCAGGAAGGAGATTAAAGATCTGTATAGAATACCGTCCGCGAAATGCCATGATTACTTGTGAAAGATACTGGATGTGGAACACAGATCTTTTCTTATTTTAGACTGGCTTCCATCGAAGGCTAGATAGCTCAATCTACCTCGTTATTTAGCAGAAAGTGTTCATAGAAGAGTTAATGTATTTCTAGTTCGGTTTCTACTTAGTTTGAGTCTTTACTACTATTAGTCTTTGAACTCACAATTACTATGGCAGCAAATTCAAGATTAAACGCTTTAATCTTCGTCTGTTGCCGCCGTCTTGCTGTCAGGCTTGCACTCTTTCGCTTCTCAATCTGCTGCGAAAGTTCGAAATTCCCTGAGGATTACCTGGATTGACAAACACCTGAAGAAGATCAGAAGTGACAGCGACCGAAACGTTGTAATGGTAATAACAAAGATAAGGAAATTAGTGTAGAAATTCAGACAGAAAGCAATGAGAATTAGTGATGCGTGCGCACATTCGTATTTACAGCAATGTGCGCTTACTCCCCCGTCTATAAATACTTATCATTCACCACTGACTTCACTAGCAAGCTCCGCTAGGCTTCGCCCCCGTCTCACTGTTGGTTGCGGAGTATGGTGTCAGTACTGAATTCCTGTCTGCAAAGCGTCGATCCTTAATTCTGGTCAGGTCTCCCACTTTCTCTTTTTCTCTTCCCGCTTTCCACCTCCTTTCTCTCCATCTATCACTCTTTTTCTCTACTTTTTTTTCTCTCCAAACTCTATCTCTCTCTCTCACCCTCTCTCTTTCTATCCACTTCTCTCTATTTCTATCTCTCTTCAACTAGTTCTGGCTCCTTTCTCTTGATGTTTTTTTTCTTTTTCATCCTCATTCTCTTTTAAATTTCGCTCTCCCCTTTTCAGTTTCTCTTATCATCTGTCTATCCTCTCTTTTTATCCACCTCTATATCTATCTCAATTCTCTTCAACACTTCTTTCTTTCTTTCTTTCTTTCTTTCTTTCTTTCTTTCTTTCTTTCTCTTCGCCACCTTCATATTTTTCTTGCCATCTTTCTCTTCATTCTCCTCCTCTCGCTTCCTTTATCTCTTTTTTCTTCATTTTCTTTCTTTCTTTCTTTCTTTCTTTCTTTCTTTTTCTTTCTTTCTTTCTTTCTTTCTCTTCGCCACCTCCATATTTTACGCGCCATCTTTCTCTTAATTCTCCTCCTCTCGCTCCCTTTATCGCTTTTTCCTTTCTTTCTTTCTTTCTTTCTTTCTTTCTTTCTTTCTTTCTTTCTTTCTTTCTTTCTTTCTTTCTTTCTTTCTTTTCGCCACCTCCATATTTTTCTCGCCAACTTTCTGTTAATTCTCCTCCTTTCGCTCCCTTTATCTCTTTTTTCTTCATTTTCTTTCTTTCTTTCTTTCTTTCTTTCTTTCTTTCTTTCTTTCTTTCTTTCTTTCTTTCTTTTTCGCCACCTCTGTATCATTCTACCCATCTTTCTCTTCATTCTCTTCCGCTCGCTCTTGTCCCCGACACCATTTTTCTTTCTCTAGCTCTCTTTATCTCTTTGTCTTCATTTCTTTCTTTCTTTCTTTCTTTCTTTCTTTCTTTCTTTCTTTCTTTCTTTCTTTCTTTCTTTCTTATGACATAGGTGTAAATAGAACCGTGTTAATAGCAGGCAAACTGCCGTGAAACACGGTAAAACCGCTGAGTCAATCCGCCCCACGTCTCTGTTCTCAACTCCCACTCAGAATAGAAACACTGTAGTCGTATCCAGCGACGAACAGGTATTTTAATCTCTACTTAAGTATGTACAGAGGTCTCTCTTTTCCGCTATTTCGCTTTCTGAGTTTTCACATATCCGCGGCGAACACCAGAAATCAACACAAAAGAAAATCAGGTAAAACAAAGGATGTAAAAATAATAACAATAACAATTAGGAATAGAAAAATAAAGTAAAACAATGGACTTTGAGAATTGAAACCCAGTCGACCATTCCATTTGAAAGAGCGGATTTGGTTTTCCTAAACATTGAAACGAAAACAAGACAGATCACTGACGTGGCAATACGACAAGTGGAACATACAGCGGAGATTATAAAAAGAAGTAAATATTCGAAAAGACTGCGATTCTTCATGCAATGGTGCTACCAGCGGACCATAAGGGGAAGACAATCTAAAAAAAATGAAATATTGAAAAAATATTAGGATTATTGATATGGCAATTCTTGCTGATAACAGGATGAAAAGAAAAAAAATTAAATACAGATACACACATACACAATTTTACCGAGTTTCAAATAAAACATTTTAACCATACATTCTCCTCAACTCAGTCTGGACAAACCTTACCCGGGTCTGAGAATTAAATCATAAAGTTGCAGACAAAAATAAACCCAAACAACCATAATTTTTTCAGCCCTAAAAATCAGATAATTATAAGATTTTATTGAACTTATCGGGAAATATTCGGTAATAAATAAATTATTTCTTGAGATTATTGTTTTCATTTTTTGGGGGCGGTTCAATAACACCATTTTTTTTTGTTCGAGCTGAGGCGGATAGGTCAGCATGGAGCGATTGAGTGGCCATCGCTGTCACCAGACCTAAGAGAACCAAACTTTTTCTTGTCGGGTGTAAATGAAAGATCTTGTTTACATGCTCAAACCAAAAAGAAAAAGAAAAAGAAAAGAAGAAAATGTAAAACAATAGACTTGGAGATATTGAAACCCAGTCGACCATTCCATTTGAAAGAGTGGATTTGATAGTCCTAAACATTGAAACGAAAACATGAGAGATCACTGACGTGGCAATACAAGTGGAACATACAGCGGAGAGACCCCCCCCACCGCCAAAAAAAAGAAGTAAATATTGGAAAAGACTGCGATTGCTCATGCAATGGTGCTATCAGCGGACTATAAGGAGAAGACAAAATAAAAAAAAGGAAATATTGAAAAAATAGTAGGATTATTGATATGGCAATACTCGCTGATAACAGGATGAAAAAAAAATGAATTACAGATACGCACATACACAATTTTACCGAGTTTCAAATAAGGCATTTTAACCATACATTCTTCTCAACTCAGTCTGGACAAACCTTACCCGGGTCTGAGAATTAAATCATAAAGTTGCAGACAAAAATAAACCAAAACAACCTTAATTTTTTTCAGCCCTAAAAATCAGATAATTGTAAGAATTTATTGAACTTATCAGGAAATATTCGGTAATAAATAAATTATTTCTTGATGTTATTTTTTCATTTTTGAGGGCGGCAAAAGTAACGCCATTTTTTGTTCGAGCTGAGGGGGATAGGACGGCGTGGAGCGATTGAATGACCATCGCTGTCACCAGACCTAACACTACCAAACTTTTTCTTGTAGGGCGTACTGAAAGATTTTGTGTACAGGCTCAACCCAAAAAAAATTCCTAAGTTTAAGCAAGCAATTTCTGATAGATTTTCTGAAATTAATGTAGAAATCGGTAATTATCCGTCGTTACTGAAGGTGACACACGATCAGTTTAAAGTGGGTTTAACGGCAATACGTAAAAATTACAAGATAGTTAAAACTCAATAAATGCGTTCACTTAAATTTCTTATATTTATGTCAATTCTGGTCATCCATACTAACAGTCATCACCTCGTAACGTCAAGAAAGACATGAGATAAAAAGGCCTCGTTGTTAAGTAATGCTTGTATACAAAATTGTTTATGCTATAAGTAAGGAATATTTGTATCAAATCAGATTAATTTAACTTGAAATTTGCTAATTTTACTCAAATAACGTGTCACAAATATATATTTTATTTTTGGAAGATTTTTAAAATCGATAATTTTGTTTTTTTTTATAAATTTCGTAAAAATAAGAAAATAACCGCTTTTATGAAAATTTTCTTAAATCGGGCGAAAAGTTGAGATTCCAATCTATAACATTTTTATTTGAAATACACCAGAATATTTTAATTACTGGGAATAGTAAATTTAATCAATTAGCTTTCAATTAAAGCTAAAAATGAAATCTTCAAGAAGGCTTTTTCATTTTTAAAAATTTATTTTATTCTTTAGGTATGGAAAATTCAACGGAGTTCCCTAATATATATATATATATATATATATATATATATATATATATATATATATATATATATCCAGGTAAAATGAATACAAATGCGGTATAATTTCACTGTACGTAACATTTAATTTAAAAAGAGGCCTCAGTAAAGAGTAGGACTAAATATTATTCATTTTAGGATATTAAAACAAAACAAGTTAAAATCGCTACGCAATTACAGTTATGTTCCAACACTATAAATGTGTCTCCTCAGGCGATGTAAACATGTTTTTGTTTTAATATCCTAAAATAAAATTATATATATATATATATATATATATATATATATATATATATATATATATATAATTATTTACTTAAAATTATAACATAAATATGTTATAAAATCATTACAAAAATAGCCATTTTGTTTCAACACCTTCTCTGGTGTCTTATCAAGTGATGATGTAGAACCTACATTCTACAATCTACATTCAACATCATCACTTGATAAGACACCAGATGTGTTGAAACAAAATGGCTATTTTTGTAGTGACTTTATAACATATTTATGTTATAATTTTTAAATAAATAATTATATTCGCTCTACTCTGTATTGAGCACTCTTTTAAGAATAGTAATTGTTGGTTATTGGAATTTATTCCGTATACACCAATCATATACTTATATATATATATATATATATATATATATATATATATATATATATATATATATATATATATATATTAAATTTCTAAAAGATAAAAATTTATTAAATCAAAGAAATGAAATAACCTTATTTTGTAGATATTGTCAAATATTTTCCTTATATAATAATTAATTTATAGATAAGAAACTAGTATATTTATAATTGATCACAAATAAAATAATTTTATAAATACGAAATTAAATTGTAGTATTACAATTCTATATATACTTTATTAGTTAATATAAAATGAAGTAACATTATTTACATTATTCGGACTATTGTCCTCATCTTTGTCGCTATATTTATTACAACGTTTCGGCTTTTTTACGCTCCGGCCTTCTTCAGGTGGTTTGAATGTCGAACTGAATCCTTTATTTCGCTCACTGGGGTAGACTGTTATAGTCTATATAGACTACAATATAGAATATAGACGGATTCAAAATGAAGTAAATACTTTATATTTGTAGGAAGAAAGACATAAAAAATTATTAATATTAAAAATCTGACTTAATCCTAATTAATTGAACCTTTAAGAAAATCTTGATATTTATAAAAATAAGTCACTTAAATATACTGTCACTTAAACCCAGACGATGTTTAAAAATAAAACAGTATCTTAAATAACTACCAAAAAAAGGGATGTAGATGTCAATGAATAGACACCCAGTCCCTCAACTTAATTTGACCGAATTTACAACCACAATACATGGCGATACAGGTGTTAGCTTAGAACCTGACCACCCCTAAATAATAATAATAACCCTACCAACCAAATACTAGCATTATCTACTCTAATATTAAGTAAATCAATTTCTTAGAAAGTTATTCGTAAAATCGCTTCATAATAGAAGGAAACTCTGTACTGTAGATTTAATTTTAAAATTTGGAGTTTTCCATTTTGAAACATAGAAGGTTCTGTACCGCGATGGAATCATATTTAAGAAAAAAAAATATATGTAAGCAAATATATGGATATAGATCCGACAGTATGAAGAAAAATACAGAAAAAACAAACAAAAATCTTAATATGCAATTATGCTGTATTAATGTTATATTAATTAATGTTATATTAATTGCATATTAAGATTTTTGTTTGTTTTTTCTGTATTTTTCTTCATACTGTCGGATCTATATCCATATATTTGCTTACATACTGTCTACTGGAAATACAAACCTGAATTTACTTTATAACATGGAAGACTTCAAGCTTGTACGAAAATATAAGAATCTATTGATCAAGTAAGGAAAAGATTTATTATCGAACTGTTTTTTTAAAATTGTTCCATCGTTCTGATATTTTGAAATCATTTTTGATTTGCATTGTAACGTGGAGGACTTCAAGCTTGTATGAAGATATAAGAACCTATTGATCTCTGCGTATTCCTATATCAACGGAAGGGATTTCTTGAACTGTTTGTATAAAATAGTTCAATCGACTTTTTTAATATTTTAATATTTGGAAATCATCTTCGAATACGTTCTCACAACATCGCCCACGTGACGACGACGTGATCATATTTAAACGGAACGCAGATCTTATATAAAATTTCAGTTATCTGTTTGGATTAGTTGTGCTCTTATGACCATCGTCTTTTCATGTTGAATTTTATATGTTCTAATGTTAATTATGTTTAATGAAAATGTCATGAAGATGGTCTAAAATAGACCGAAACGTCCGACGTTGACTTTATATTAATATTAATAGAGCATAATTGCATATTAAGATTTTTGTTTGTTTTTCTGTATATTTTTCTTCATATATATATATATATATATATATATATATATATATATATATATATATATTCAGAGAAGCATAGATCCATCCAGCTCTTATCTCAAATAACAACTTAAAAGAGACTGTTTGACCAACACAAGGGTTGTTAAAAGATTCATCTTAAAAAGATAAAAAAAAAACCCAAACAAATGAAAACTACAGACAAAAGTTATTTTTCTCCATCAAGACATTCATTTCTGTAGTTTACTGCTACCAGCAAGCAGAAATATTTCTTCTCTCGATGATGGCCATTTTGGCCGAAACTAGTAGAGGAATCTAAATGAAAGAATAATAAAAAAACGAAAGAATATTAATCTACAACCCAGTATTCTGGAGATTTTAATTTTTTAATATTTTTTTAATTGTCCAATATATATATATATATATATATATATATATATATATAATTATAATAAAAAGAAAGAAGAGTAAGATATATAATCCGGTGTTCATATTGATATTTTTATTTTTGCAAAACAGTGCTCAATACAAATTTACAGAGCATTAATATTTTAAATTAACTGATTTAAAATATGGTTCCTTCGCTACACAGAAATTACCATGTTTCTAAAAACTTCAAATTTAATTATATAATTAAATTAAAAGGATTAGTTCTGTTTCATCTTCAAGCGAAGTTTGGAATCCAAAATTCCTGTGTAGCGAAGAAACCATATTTTAAATCAGTTAATTATTTATTATATATATATATATATATATATATATATATATATATATATATATATATATATATATATTGAACAAGTAAAAATATTAAAAAAATAATTAAAAAATAAATCTTCAGACATACTGGGTTGTATATTAATATTATTTCGTTTTTATTATTATTTCATTTAGATTCCTCGACTAGTTTCGGCCAACATGGCCATCATCAGGAGAAAATAAAATTCTGCTTGCTTGTAGCAGTGAACTAGAGAAATGAATATCTTGATGGAGAAAATGAACTTTTGTCTATAGTTTTTATTTGTTTTTTGTTTTTGTTTTTTTAACATGAATTTTGGTCAGTCCTTGTGTTGGTCAAGCAGTCTCTTTTAAGGTGTTATTTAAGATAAGAGCTGGATGGATTCAGGTTGCTCTGAATTCCCTTGGTCATTTTGATAATTTTATCTGTTCCTGGAAAGAGGATGTGTCTCTGTTAAGTGTGTGTGTTATTTGGTTCTTAGGGAGTGAGTGAGTATGAGTGTGTATTTGTGTGTGTGCAACAAAACTCGAATGATGAGAAATAAAGAATAGAAAAGAGAGAAAAAGGAATGGGTCAGTGAAATGGAAGGGAGTCGCAAGAAAAGAGAAACTGTGAAAAGAGAAATAGAAGGAATGCGTGTAATAAAGAAGCGAGACATCTTTCAAATATAAATGCAAGTCACAGATAATGAAGAGTGCCTACAAAAGGACAAGAAATAATTGAACAGAGAAATTCTAGTTCAAGTTATCCCACGTGGATTTAAAAATATAAGAAAAGACATAAAAACAGTTGATAAAGCGTGCAGATATCAAGCAAAGCGAAACGGCGAGGGCCTCCAGTGGTTCCTCAAGAGCGGGTGTTATCTGGAGACGTGTAAATATTGAGAATGAATAGGCACTGAACAGATAAGGTAATTGATGGGCAGATAAAGAAAAGAGAAAAGATCCAGGGTGGGGAATACAGCCAGCAAACGGTTAAGGGTATCAGGAGAAAACGCTGGCGAAGATAACAGATATATTGACAGGGAAATATTACCAAAATGTAGTATATTTGATAGCGAAAAGAGAAAAAATTAGCCATAAAAATTTCGAACGAAAACGAGATCGTATTTGTTCAGCTTTAATGTTTTTCTACGATTTATGGGTTCAAATCCAAATCATAAAAATGGTGAGATACTATGCGCATGTCTCTCGCTCCCCTGCTTCCATTTTTTTCTATCTATCTATCTATCTATCTATCTATCTATCTATCTATCTATCTATCTATCTATCTATGAGAATAAAAGACAGGGCTGTTGTAAATAAATAAATAAATAAAAACGTTTGAAAAACAGTTTGATTATTATCATTGAATGCTGCAAGCTAGTCTCGCTAGATCAGTTACAACTGAAAAGTGAGTTCGATCCTCACTAGATGCCCCATACTTTCGGCCTTGTGCCACATCTAAGCTATGCTTGGAAAATAACTATCATTGAATGCTGCAATTTAACTCGCTCGCAAGTTGCTGAACAATTTTTACTTCATTCTTTCTTTCTATATATCTATCTATCTATATCCATCTATCTCAATCTCTTCGTCTCTCCATCTCTCTGTCTCTCTCTGTCTATATATCTATTTCAGTCTGTTCATTATCTATCTATCTATCTATCTATCTATCTATCTATCTATGTGTATGTATCTCTCTCTCTATATATATAGTCATCCACAGACAGACGTTTCGCTCTATCACAGCTCCTCAGTGTGGCTGGACGTCCGATTGCTTCAAGCCAGATATCTTACCTCTAGGCCATGACGACAGAAAGGAAGGGAATTTTAACGTTTTTCTCTCTACGAAATACGCCTGCGGCTCGGAGAACTCAATTCAATTTACTTGAAGTGTAATGCATTTAATTACACTTCAAGGAGCCGCTGTTTTTTAAACTCTATTTTTATATACATTTTCTTTCACTGGCAACGCCCTTCGTAGCCAAGTCAATTAAACAAAATAATCCTGCAAAGTGGTTGTAGGTTCGAATCCCGCCGATGGGCGCATCATTTACTTAATAAAATTTCTCGAATATTCAGGTCGAAAGACAAAAGTAAATATGCTACCTAAAATAAATGCAGTCTTTAGTAAAATAAGGGCAAACACCAAAAATTAACGTGTTATATATATATATAATTTTGGCCTTGTTTCTAAATACATGTTACAAAATAAAAATCCTTGAGTCGGCTAAGATATACATTCACTTTATTCATATATATATATTAAGCAGTTCACCCCAAGCAAGGCGGGAGTACCACTAGTACGCAAGGGGTTATAGAGAGTGAAAGTAAGGGAAAAGACAGCTTACAGCGGGCATTGAGGAAAGAATAAAAAGAAAAAAGGGGACATCAAGGCAACAGAAGATGTCGATTGATATTTCATTTAAATTTTTGAAGATTATAGTTATCAGTGAAGAAAGTAACAGGAATGGAGTTCCATTGTCGGGAAGTGCAAGAGAAGAAACCGTTCGAGTAGAAGAGGCGGTTGCATTTAACTGTTTCAACAGTAAAAGAGTGGCACCGATATGACAACCTAGAAGCACTGCTTAAATTTATGCAGTCGTGGCACCAGTCGTGGCACCAGTCGTGGCACCAGTCGTGGCGTCAGAACAGTTGCCATGAAAATATAAGTAGAAAAGACATAGGGAAGCCACATCCCGTTTTTTGAAAAAGTGACTGGAGTCGAGATGTCAAGTCAGGACTGATTACATTGCATATATGTCGGGGGCAAAAGACCATATAGGGCAAAGGTATTTAATGCATGGACGAATGGTAGATTTGTAGATGTGAGGGATGATCTCAGACAAGAAAAACCTGGCCCGACACAGAGAACCAACTGTCCTTGCAGTAGAGGCAGCTATTGATTCAATATAGTTGTTCCACCTCAGGTCAGTGGAAAACGTGAGACCAACAAGGTGCAGTGAGACGCTCTCGTGAAGTTGAGCATCAACAATGCTGATAGGGGGCTGGGAAGTTTCTCTATGGTGAGTTAATGAGAGCAGTTTTGAATATATATATATATATATATATATATATTATGAAATGGACAAAGTCCGACAATTATTTAAAGACATTTTTATGTTTATATATTCTTTTTTTATCGATACAAATATTTAAGTAAAGAGCGTTTTCGAAAATTTCTCAGACATTTAGGCCGGTAAATGTTGTTAATACTGTTTATTATAAACAGAGCATTTACTTAAATATTTGTATCTAAAAAAAGAATGTATAAACATAAAAATGTCTTAAAATAATTGTCGGACTTTATCCATTTCATAATGTGTGACGTCATTTGTTTACATTTGGATACGCATCGAGCATATATGAATGTACGGGAGAAAATCATGGAGAATTGTAGTTTAAAAACAGTAAAATCAACCTTGCTAACTGAATGCTCCTCTGTGGTTAAATCTTTAAAGGACGTCAGGCTATATGACGGTTCCGTGTAGGATCCAGGCTCGATTCCTGTCGGAGGACGCATATTTTCTATGAAAATTTCTCAGACATTCAGGCCGGTAAATGTTGTTAATACTGTTTATTATAAACAGAGCATTTACTTAAATATTAGTATCTATAAAAAAGAATGTGTTAACATAAAAATGTCTTAATATATATATATATATATATATATATATATATATATATATATATATATAATATAATATAATTATATATTATATATATATATATAATATAATATATATATATATATATATATATATATATATATAATTATGTAACAGCTATTGGGCAGAGTTAAATTAGATCAAGAAACAGTTGTATTAAAAAGTGCTCAATACACGTATAAAGAAAAAATAAAAATTTAAGTCACAGAGGTTTTAAATTAAAAAAAATAGGAGATCAGCCAGTCACGCTACCTTCGTTTCAGCCTTTCGGTATACTCAGACAATTTGGGCCAAATGATTTCCTAAAGATTTATTATTTATATATAAACGTTGAAAATGCTTCTTGAATATGACCCTCGTCAGAGAAATGTCTCAGATGATGGGTGCCAGCATTTCAATAATATTGGACCATCTCAAGAGATTTGGAAAGATGGAGAAACACGATAAATGGGTTCCACTTAAACTCAGTGAAAAGTCAACTAGTTCAACGTTTTGAAATTTGTTCGGTGCTGCATCTGCGCAATTCGAACGATCCATTTCTTGATCGAACAGAGACTTGTGATGAGAAATGGTTCCTTTATGACAATCACAAACAATCGGGACAATAGACTTGTCATAACGAAAGCACCCAAACAATTTGCAAAACAGAAATTGCACCATCAGGAGATTACACTTTAATAATTTACCCATCTCCTACAACATAGTGGTACCCCTGAGATATTTTATCCTACTAGACAAAGATTCAAATAAAGTTTTTTTTTTAACCAGGACTCAAAATATTATGCTATTGATTCATTTTACAATAAAGTCCAAAGTCGGAATATATTGACCAAAGCCACGCAAAAACATTAAATTTTATGTAAGTAGGTTAAGTTAGAAGACTTGACGACATTTCAATGCATTTTAGGATCTTTAATACTGAATATAAGTCTCACATGACAAAAAATTAGAACGGATAGTCAAAAAGGTAGAAATGGATTCAGTTTGCTCTCGGATCAAAACGATAAGCTTAGGTTCGGTTCACTCTGGGGTTGAAAGCATGGAACTCGGTACTGTTGCTCTGAAGAAAAAGCGATAGTCCTAGGCTTGCTTTCCACTGGAGGAAAAAGGAACGAGAGATCAAGTTTCGTTGCGCTCTGAAGTCAAAACGATACGCCTAGGCCTGGTTTGTTCTGGAATCAAAATGATACAACTAAGTTCGGTTTGCTCTACGGTCAAAACGATAAACTTAGGTTCGGTTCACTCTGGAGACGAAAGGATAGAACTCCGTACGGTTGCTCTGAAGATAAAGAGTTAGTCCTAAGTTTGGTTGGCACTGGAGTAAAAATGAACGATAGATCAAGGTTCGTTGTGCACTAGTGCCAATCAAAACGATAGACCTAGGCACGTTTGTTTTGGTTTTGTTTGTCTTACGGCATATCAACCTCAATGAGTTATTTAATGTCGACAAGATTTTTATTGCTGGTAATATTTTTTACCAAAAATGTATTGCTGGTAATATTTTTTACCAAAAATGTATTGCTGGTAATAACTTGTTGCTGGTAACAATTTTTTTGTTCAAAATTTATTACTGGTAATCATTTTTTTACAAAAATGTATTGCTGGTGTTAAAAACTATTTTTACACTTTCAAAGTGTTTTAACCCTAGTTAACTATTTGCCCATTGCTGGGACCCTAACAGGTGCTACCACCCCGGGTCAGGGTGGACCTGGGAACACCACCAATTAAGAGGTGATTCCACGCTCATCAAAACCTCCTGATCAGAGGCCTTGCTGTCGGATGTAGTTTATCGTCTTACCCAGGACGCCTTATTCAGGGGTGGCGGGTCTTACCCCTCTGCAGAGGTGCAGTCCGGGTATTCTGAAGCCCTAGCCGACAGGGCGAGTTTGTTCTGAAATCAAAACGATACGGTTTGCTCTGAGGTCAAAACGATATACACTTCCGATTGGCTTTATCCATTATAACTTTCTGGAATTTGACCAGAGCATTACTTCCATGAAGTGGATGAAATGTACATTTAGTTAAACAAAAGCCACTGCTTAATCGACGAGGTTCAATTCTGCACCATGGTATTGCTCGACCACATGTTGCCACAATAACACTACAGGAGCTCAAAGACTTGGGTTATGAGACTCTTCCACATCCACCATACCTTTTCCCTACTGACTATCACTTTTTCAAGCATCTTTTCAATGTTTTAAGTCAAAAGACATTCCGTTGCAAAGATGTAGAAACTGTATTCAAAGATTTCTTCAAACCTTTCTAGTTTTAGCGTAAAGGCATAAATAAACTTGTAACTCGACGGCACAAGCGTATAGAAACGTCCAGGCTTCCTATTTTAACTGATTTAAACACTGTTTAAATGCATTAATTAAATGTCTATACTAAAATCGGAAATCATTTTCTGAACAATCTAATATATAACAGTGAATGCTACGCAATCTATTTACAGAGGAAGAAAACACTTGAAGCGACAGAAATCTGGTACTACAGAAGGATGTTGAGAATATGATGGACAGAACATGTAAACAACGAGGACGTTTTAGGGAAAATAGGAACAGAACGAAACTTAATATTGCAATTAAAAAGAGACTAAATTTAAAACAGAGCTGAAATTATTGGGGTGCATAATGAGGAAAGATGTCTTGGAGAATTTAACACTCTCAGGACATATTGAAGGCAAGAGAAGAATGGAGAAAGAGCGAGTAAATTACCGAAAGGGGTTTGTGTGAATAAAAGGGTCAAAAAGGGGAGAATAAGGAATCAAAAGTTACTTAGAGCAACTGAAGGAAAGAAGTTGTGGAAAGACATGATTGCCTACGGATGGAAAGGACTTGGCAAATAAAAGATATAGCTTCGAGATTCTCGTCAGGGGGCTCTACAATGTCATTTTGTCCTTTATAATTCTAAGATTGATAAATAGTCACAGGTAAGCAGACAACCACAGATGATGGTTTCTATGAAGATAAGTCTTTTGGACCAGATACGGAAGTGTAGAAAGGAATTGTGGACGTCGTGAGGTTTTGAACCAAAGACTAAAAGAAGTGTCATATTTCGAAACTAGGCTGCGGTCCTGTTTGAAAACGGGAAGATAGCGATTAATCTAGGCAAGAATTATTTAGATTTTGGAAACGGTGAACTGTCAGCCTAACAAGGTGAAAAATAAGGCGTGGGCGTGTTGCATAGTTATCTGATGGAGATATTAGTCGAGATTTTTTTTCCCGTGAAGGCGGCTCCCGTGCCCTTAATCACCGAAATCTAAACGGAACGTGATACACATTCCGGCATATATTCAAAACGCTTTATGCACACACACACACACACACACACACACACACACACACACACACACACAAACCCAAACACACACAGCAAACCAGCAACCATAAAAATACCAAAAATATCACAATCTTTACAAATCATGGAATGTGTAACATCCATTTAGAAGTCCGAGATACACCCATAAAGTTTCCGGGGGCCCCGCGGGGTTGTGTGTGTGTGTGTGGGGGGTTGCCGAAATGCCTTGTGCCACTTCGGTGGAGAAGGGATAGAAATTGCGATTGTATGCATACCGGTCGTTTCTCAAGAAGCGGTTTTTCTGGACGTCGGTCAGCTCGCACTTCAGGTCATACTGAAAGATTGTGAAGCGTCAATCTCCCAGATTTGACTAGTCGTGCGTATCAGGAAATTTTTGCTTTATGGCCCCCAAAGCCAAGGATAACTTCTGGTGCGCGAGCGCGCCGACACACGCACGCACACATACACACACATACACACACACACACACACGCATGCGCGAACGTGTATATGAATAAAGAGAAAAGACACCGTTGGAGTAGAAGTGGCGGTTGGATTTTATCTATTTGAACAATAAAATGGTGGGTCCTGGATGCCAATATAATAATACGCTTAAATTCATGTGGTCGGGCACCAGGGAATAAAACTCGTCAGAGCAGTTGCCATGAACATATTTGTAGAAATGACAGGCAATAAGTCTTTTTTTAATGCAGTACAAATTCCAGTAAGTTTATGTCATAGAATAACTAAGAGAAAATTAATTGACGTCTTTTTCAGAAGAATATGATTTCTAAGAAATCGTCTCCATTGCATATTGTATGTCGAACTAGTTTCTTTTTTTAGATGATTTCATATAATATGCAACTTTACTTCATTCACCGCCTGAGGTCCGTGTAAGAATTGCCTTATATATATATAAAAAAATCTGGCTTAATAATATGTGGTAATTTACCTTTTATAACACTGGCAGCTAAATAGGCTTCTAGATGGTTTTGGTTGAAAAGATCAAGTGATTGGCAGTCAATAAGGAAATGAAAGGAAGTTGTGGTTGATATATACATATATATTTTCTTGGTTTATGACCTAAAACTACACCTGACAATGGAGTCTCGACTAGAGGACAGAATTAGGGTACCCTGACCCATTGTTACTTACGGGTGATCCCTGGCTAAGATCTAGCACTTGTTTGCCATCCACCTCTATCAGGGGTAAGATATTTATTTATTTAGTCCACAGGTTGGGAGTGCGAGAAAAGAAACTGTTGAAGTAGAACTGACAGTTGCATTTACCTATTTCAATAGTAAAAGGGTGGGATCTAGATGCCAATATGGCAGAACGTTTAAATTCATGTAATCGGGATACCGGGGGGGGTCTTGTCAGAGCAGTTGCCTTGAAAATATTTGTAGAAATGACAGACAATAAGTCTTTTTTTTAAGACAGATCAAATTCCATTAAGTTTATGTCATAAAATAACGAAAGCAAATAAATTAATTGACGACTTATCAGAAGAATATGATTTGTAGAAATCGTCTGCATTGCGTATTGTATGTCGGACTATTTTCTTTTTTTAGATGATTTCATATAATATTTAACTTTACTTCATTCACCGCCTGATATCCGTGTAAGAATTGCCTTTAATATATATATAAAAAAAATTGACTTTCTGCGTATATAATTGTATCACTTTAAGAATAAAATTTGTTATAGGTTCATGTGACTATTTAGAACTGCAGCGGCATTGGTTACTTCAAATTTTATAAACTGGCAGTAAAAAAAAAAAACGTTTACGTTCGGGTCGGTTTTGACATTTAACTCAGTGAACAGGTTATTAAACATCCGCGCATTGTCAGTTCATTTTTAATGAAATTTTCATACTGGGTGTGTAAATATGTCGAGATTAAAGATTTTCATCTGATATTTTAAACAATAAGAATTAAGTTAAATAAATAAAATAAAATAAAATAAAAATAATAGCAAAATACCAACTTGATAGTAACTACAAACAGTTTAACATGTAAGATGACTGATAAAATTAAAAAAAAAAAAAAGGAATCTTTAATCAAAATCTGTGTAAAATAAAACAAAATTTATCAAATAAAACATAAACTAAATATGGCCATTTTAATTGTGGATTTAAATGAATTTGTCAAGTGAAGTGCAATACAACTTAATCTAATATCTGCGAGAAACTTAATTTAATTCGTTTTTGTCTAGAGGCTCATAAATCTCTGTGGATTATTTAAAACCGAAATCTAAATATTTTCTACGTAATTTTTATTTTATTTTATGTTTTTTTTTTTTTTTTTGCATTTAAATTTTTGGATATTAAAATTGGCTGGAAAGTCTGGAGCCGGAAGGGAGTTCCACAAGCGAAAAGTGCGAGAAAAGAAACTGTTAGCTCAATTGTAAATTGATGAGATCTCGACGCCAATCTAGTCCAGCCCAATGACGTTGAACAGTTTAGGTGTTGAACATCATAAGTTTTATTATGGAACCGATTTCATAAGTGTTCAATATGTGCACCGCCTGTGTCACGGCACACGTCAACTCGGTAGTCAAGCTCTTGCCAAACACGCTGTAGCATGTCTACGGTAACATTATCCAGCGTGGATGTGATTCTCTGCTTGAGTTTATCAATGCTAACAGGAAGAGGGTGGGGGGGGGCAGAGACCAGTCCCTTCACATATCCCCATGAAAAGAAATCACACAGGGACAGGTCTTCATCTCCACCACACCCGATCCATTTCTCTGGCAGATTCTCATTGAGATAACAAAAATAAAACATTAAATAAAATTAAAAAAAATCTTGATCAGTTTCTATACATTCTGTAAAAATTTGAGGTTATTTCAACAAGAATTGCCAAAATTATTGGCCTGCAAAATGATGTCAAATTTTGGGGAGACACACTGTATGTATAATTTTTAATGGATGTCCATATTTGAGTAGTTACCCTTCACTTATTAAACTGTATGTGCATTTATTTTCCATCTACCGGCCTGAATATTTGAAAAATTTTATTAGAAAAATATATGCGGAGCGTGACATTAAAAGAAGAGAAATCAAGAACACGGGATATAACGACTGACATGGCAATAAACCGGAAGTGAGTTCCTCAGGCGGGAAGTGCAAGAGATCTCGTCTGTCAGCAGATGAGATTTCGACGCCAGTCTAGTACTGCGCATAAATTCAAAATGTCTAGGTACCATAGCGACGAGAACATCCGAACAATTACCTTGAAAGTATTTATAGAAAAGACACACACACACAGACGCGCGCGCGCGCACACACACACACACACATGCTCACACTCATACACACACACACATTATCTTTGATGAATGCACATCTTTGAGTAGATGCTCTGTTGTTATTCATTTATTAAACAATATATTTATTTGTTTCCATCTGCCGTCCTGAATATTTGATAAACCCTATTAGAAATAAATATGCGGGACGAGACAATAAAAGAACACGGTATATAACGATTGACATGGCAATAAACCGGAAGTGAGTTTCTCAGGCGAGAAGTGCAAGAGATCTCGTCTGTCAGCAGACGAGATCTGGACGCCAGTCTAGTCAGTCAGTTATGTGCCATACGTGATACACGCTTAGGCAATCATGTATCTTTCCATACATGACTGGTGAGGCATATTTTTTCCAGCAGTAGGTTGCCATTTCTTTCTGCGGTTGTCATCAAAGGCTATAGAACCCGGTCTGTCCTGCTATTTACCCATAGCTGGGTGGGAGAAGAAGAGTCTTACTTTTCCCAAGGTATTAGCCTGTAAGAAAATGTAATGGATTCGACTGGAATTCGAACTCGGATGTCCGATTCCTAAATTCGAGCTGCTATCCATTACTCCACCGTATTCAAAAAGTTTGGCTTGATTTGGTTTGTTTTACGGTATATCAACCTTAATGGGTTATTTAATGCAGACAAGATTTTTATTGCTGGTAATAGTTTTTTTTTAACTCAAAAATATACTGTGGTAATATTTTTCCTTCAATAAATGTATTGCTGGTATTAAAGCCTATTTTTACACTTTCATAGTGTTTTAACCCCAGTTTGGGGTTAACTATTTGCCCATAGCTTGAACCCTAACAGATACTACCAGTCCGGGTCAGGGTGAATCTGGGACCACCAGCAATTAAGAGATGGTTCGGCGGTCCTCAAAACCTCCTGATTAGAGGCCTTGCTGCCGGATGTAGTTTATCGTCATTCCCAGGACGGTAATTCAAAAACTCTAGGTACCATATCGAACAGCTCATCTGAAGAATTACCATGGAAGTATTTATAGAAAAGACACAGAGAGGCATCCTGATCGTCCACATCCTGAAAGGATTTAGCACATAAATGAAGAAGCATTAAAAGCCACATTAGAATTATTTTGTTACAGTTTTTTTTCTTGGGACGGATACTTTTATGAGTGACTGTAAATTAAAAATGACTATTAAAAGCGGCTACTGAAGAAAGCCTTTTCTTTTTTTTTCATCTTTCTTTTCACGTTTAAAAGTAAACAGTAATGTAATAATGAGAGAGGAATAAGTGAAAAAAAAATTGTGTCAGTCTGCTAAGAAGGAATGAGTCAGAACATGGGAAGGAGCGTAAGAGAACTTCGTTCAAAGAAAGAAAGTTTTAGAGACAAATAAAAGACAATACACCTTATATCAAAATCTGATTTATCGACCCATTGTTAGCGAGCGAAAACCCCGCGCGAGGTTCGTTGAGAGTTGATTAATGGGTCAATTGTTAAGAAAACTCCATATAAACTAGAAATTGATGGCTTCAGTCAGTCATGAGACTGAATTGTTGCAGAAATCTCTGCTTGCTGTAAAAATTAAACATCGTCATACGTACGATGAAGTTACCTATCCGATTTTTTTCTCGGGGTGGACATTGTTGATAATAATTCCAGACCCCGTCGCAAGGGTTGTTAAACGCATCAGACTAATATTTGAAAGACCAAAACCATATTTCTTCCTCGTGGAGTCGAAAAATAATTAAAAAAGAAGCAAATCAACCTACCGCTTGTAAGAATGAACAATAAGATTTTTAAAAAATATGACAGCAAATTAAAATTCTATTCAAGTGTTGGATTTTTATTCTACATAAGTTATGATATGCAATATTGGCCTCGCAATAGAAAGAAAGACAGACAGACAGATATTATGATACTAACAGTAAGCTAAATACTGGATTAATGGGGTTGGATGAAGGTTTTGAAGCGTGACAGTAGAAACATTACACACTTGCTAACCGTCAACGAACACTCATCGGACTGTATCAGGCAATGAAAAGTAGATACTTTACAACATTGAATTAAAGAAACCATGACGTAAGTAAAATGAAAAAACAAACAAACAAAAAAAAAAAAAAACTTTAACTATACGATCAGCAAGTCTTCGTCCAAAGTACGCCATATTGGGATAGGACTGGAAATAAGTCATTTATTATAGGTTATTTCTAGAGAAACAAACAATTTGAACTCGTACTGTTTTCAGTTAGGCATACTGACGTCAACAATCGTCTGTTCAGAATTAGCTAAAATAAGGGGCTTAATATTCCATTACGATAACCGCATTTTTGGTTTAGTGACTAGAGAAAAACCATTAGATTTTTGCTGGGAAAGTTTTTACTTATTCACTGTATTCAGCATATATACTGTCAAATGATTTAAGTTAGTTCTTGCTGAATTATGCTAATGAAAAAATATACAATTGGGAAAGGTATGAATCCACCTCATCTCCCCGCAGCAATAGGTTAATTAATAAGACTTGTATCAGTAAATCCTTATTATCTCCAAAAAAATTCTTATAATCTAAAAATATTTTTTGGATTTAAATAGCCTGCAAAGGGTTGATCAGCCGTAGAAAACGAATCAATTAAGGGAAAAGAAATCGGTGGAAATAATTACTTTTTTCATTTTCTTTTTCATATCGCTATAGATTAAGCACGCCTAATCTTCTTCTTCTTCTTCTTAGTGCCATGTGTCTTCAAAACGTTGTCGCTCATGGCTCTCCACATTTTCCTTTTCTTTGCAGTTCTTAGTAATTTTTTATCTTTTTCCTATCTCACAATAACCCTGTCCTGCCATCCATTTACACACGCCCAGGATATGCGCCATTATCTTATTCTGTTATATATATCACACACTCTTAGGATTAAAATGTATACATTGTCAAAGGACTGGATATAAAATTAGCTAAAGTAACTACAATGAATAAATAAATTGAATAACATATATGTTTCTTCTTTTCTCCTCAGTAATTTTATAGTTGTAAACTTAATAGCGATTAAATTTTGATTTTGAAATTAGCAGTTTTTAATTTTAATATTAATTTTATCTTATAATTTAGTAACTATTGGTTAGAATAATTTCTTTTTTAATACTACCCATATTTGAAACATCTGAATAGCTATTATAACATGACTTCGTTGTCAAGCTTTTTGAATTTTCCTATACTTGTATTTTGATTGGTCCATCTAGCTTTTGTAACAACGTTTTCCCCTTGTGAAGGATTGTTAATTAATTTGAAACTTTTAAAACCATTTATTTTACATTCAACATCATCACTTGATAAGACACCGAGGGTGTTGAAACAAAATGGCTATTTTTGTAGTGATTTTATAACATATTTATGTTAAAAGATTTTTTTTTAAATAATTAATAATATATATATATATATATATATATATATATATATATATATGGGGGTGGAGGTGGGGGTGATGGGTTGTTTTAATTTCGTCTTTTAGAATGCGTAATCTATGATAATATATGAAAACCCAACTCCAGATTAAGAATTTGAAATTAAAAGAATAATTTTACATTTTAAGAAATAACTTCATATGAGCCTTCTTGTTTTGGCTTCCGTAGGGAGATCATTTTTTATTATTTTACGTAACAAACGGAACTCCCCATTGCCTTTTATAAAAATTAATAAAAATATATTTTGATATTCGTAATCTATAGTAATATGGAGAAAAGTGATTATTTCTGCCCTCACTGTCTATTGTATAACTTCACCAAAAAAACCATTCCCTGCATTACTGCAAAAGGCACTAACAGCCGTTCATTGCTGAGAAAGATCATTCCCGTGAGGATGATGTTATGAAGTTGGCAGCAAGATGGCGGAGAATAATAGGACAGAATGATAAATTTTTTTTCATAAAGTTAATTTTGTGGGATAGAGAAGTATGACAAAGTAGAAAAAAGAATAATCTTTTGTAGAATTTTCTGCTTCTTCGTAATTCTAGTGGACGAGTGGTTAGAGCGTTCGCCTTCTGACGATGAGATCTGGGTTCGAATCTCACCATGGTCGATTTATTAGGAAGGAGACATCCTGATGTTATCGGACTGGAGTGGGTGATCCCAGCGTGCGGCACTTTTGGAAAGTGCCTGCAATCCATACCATGGGTTGACCCAAGCCTTGGTAGGTACCCAGCTATGGACTATGGGGGCCATCGATAGTTGTACTAGCACGAAATCACAAGTCATCGTGGCTTGGGCATACTGTTATCTAGCGTGCTGATCACGCTACATAACACGCTCTTTCCCAGTAACTAAGCTCTGCTCAGCATAGTTGCAGTATAAAACTGTGGATGTTAAATGAACACAAATGCACCTGAGCAAACGTCTAGAATAGGAATTGGTTGGCCGTCTTAATAGACGGGTATCCTCGAATACGAGTGACCAGCTATATAGTAATTCTGGTCCTCCTGTGAAATATTATAGAAATTTTACTTCATATTAGACGCCCCTTTGAAATCAAGTAGACAAGAATGAGTAGGTTCGATATCTTCATATCTTTTCTTCGAAACATTTGTGCTACGCACGGAGATGAAATGCTTCAAAATAAACAAAAGGTCAATGCTAAGTTGCATGTTGAACAAATGAACAGACTCACAGAGGTGTGATTATTCAACTTTCTCCCACGTCGCTCACATGACCAAGCATGCAATTATAGATCTTGTTAGGGAAGTTCTGCCACACCCACCATATTTTCCTGGTTTAGCCGCTTTACCACCATTTTCAGTAAATTTCTAACAATTTGAGGGGTTTCCTTCAACAACGATGTAGAGATTAAAACATGGCCTGATGATTTTTTCTTGCCAAAACATAGTGATTTCTATCGTCGAGGCATTGAATAGTTAGTGGATTTTTGACAAGAGGTCGTTAATAACGAAGGGAGAATACAGTGTTGAATGATTCCTCTGATCTATCAATAAATAATAAGCATTAAAATTAGATCTAATAATAATAACTATTAATAATATTAATTAATTAATATTAATATTAAATAAAAATATAATTAATATAATATAACATATTTAATATAATATAATAATATATAATATAATAGTAGATAATATAATAATAGATAAAATAATATATAATTAATATAATATTAAATTAATATTAATTTATTGATATTAATATTAATAATTATTTGTAAGTAATAGGTGTTAAAATAAATAAATGTGGTCTATAATGTAACACAGTATCCTTCCTCGCGGTGGGTACGGAGTAATGGATAGCGGACCAGCGAGTTCGATATAGTAATCCATGAATTTTCCCTGGTCCTCCTGTGAAATAGATGGATACTGGTAGTAGGAAAACTCTTTTGCGGAGGGTCACCTGGTATTCGGCCCTTGGTGGATGGTCCTGCACGAAACCTTCACCATTGTAATCAAACCTCATGTGTTACCGGGTTGGGGACCGCTTGTAAATTTTACCCATGAAACTCTAATATTTGAATGCCGTTACAGGTAGGGGTAGGTATCCTTGCAATTTCTTACGTCATGCGGGAAAAAGTATCACTGGTACGCAAATGAGTGCATCACGTGTTACCGAAAGTTTTATGCTAATATTTTCTTCTCTCGCACTCCTCGTTTACTGTTTTTCTGGTTTACCTAAGTATTTTATTCAAAAAATTAAATGCAATATCAATCATCATTTTTTTCCTCCTTGAAACCTGTTCTTTTATTGCCTCCTCTGCCTCTTTCACTCTCAGCAATCCGTTGCATCATAGTGGCTTTTATCGCACGAATTCCTGCGAAATTATTAAAAATGAAACTACTGATGATGTACTTTTTATGAAATGGAACGACTATATCGAATCAATAGCTGCATCTACTGCAAGGAATGTTGGGTTACAGTGTCCTTCCAGAAAATTTATCTTGCACATCTTGTCGTGACAGAAACCATCTTGCACATTCCCAAATCTAGCATTCGTCCGTGCAATGGATACTGCTACCATATCTGGTTTGGTGCGCCTGCTGTACATCTGGAGATTCTTGACAAAATCCAAACAAGTGTCTGGAATATAATATATCCTGATCAGACATCTCGACTTCAGTCACTTTCGCACCAACGTGACATGGCTTCCCTCTGTCTTTTCTACAAATATTTTCAGTATAATTGACGATCTTTTTTCCTTGGTATCTGAACTACAAGAATTTAATCGTGCTACAAAATTGGCTTCTAGGTCCCACACTTTTAGATTTGAAATAGCTAAATACAACCACCACTTCTATTTCAGCAATTTCTTTTCTCGTACTTACCCCCTGCAGAACTCCTATCCGTTTCTTAGCTTCCGTGATACAATCTGTCAAAGTTTCAGTGCAATGTCAATCGCCATCTTCTTCAGGTCTATTCATCTTTTGCCTCTCCCTCAAACGTCCCTATTTTTCTTTCGATTTTACTCTCGGTAGCTACCTGCGTAATAGGGGAATTACTCCTTTGACTTGAGTGAAATGATTAAAAAAATTCGTAATCGTACGCACTTCAACAATTTATCATATAGGAAAAGAACACGGGCACTGTTTACTGCTAAAGTTATTTTAAAGTCCTAGGTATGAGGATAAACTACATTAGGCAGCTAGGCCTTTCATCGGGAGATTTTGATGAGCGTGGTACCACATCTTAATTGCTATTATTCCCAGGTCCACCCTGACCGGTGGTGGTGGTAGCACCTGTTAGGTACCCAGCTATGGACAATTAGTGAACTACCAAACAAAAATAAAACACTATGAAATTATAAAAATAGATTTTTCTAGCAAAATTACCAGCAGTATATTTTTATATTTAAAAAATTACCTACAATGCATATTTAAAATTAACATCACGATAAATTTATTGTAAAATTACGAACAATATCAGTTTATAGTAAAATTACCAACAATACATATTTATAGCAAAATTACCAACAATATAATTTATAGCAAAATGACAAGCAATACTTATTCATATTAAAATGACGAACAATACCTATTTATATAAATTTACCAACAATACAATTTTATAGCAGAATTGCCAACAATAAAACTTTCTATTAAAATAACGAACAATCGGTTGTTGAAGGCATAAAATATATTAAAATATATTTACCTAAAGCCATAAAATTTCGTTCAAAATATATTTAGTTACAGCCATAAAATTGTGTTCAAAATATTTAGATTTCGGTATTAAATAACTCTTAGAGGTTACTGTGCTGTTAAACAGAATCGACCGACTGACTAAAGTCACTTTAAAATAATCCTAAAAAAAAGTATTTTTAAAACAAAATGGAGTGGCAGAAAACTTGCGTATTTTTGAACCCCAGAAAACTAATTGGGAGTAACACTATTCCATTATTTATCACGTGTGACACCTCTGCTTGAAATTGAAAAAAAAAAAAGAAAGAAAAGAAAAAGAAAAGAAAAAGAAAAAGAAAAAAAAAACAAAAAGAAAAGAAAAATGCAGAGATGAAGATATTTTTTCGTCTCTCCATTATTTTTTAACCCCATCAGAAAGAGTTCATCAGTCTCATGTCAGCGCGGTACAAGTCATTTCATATCTCAGATCAAAGACAAGACAGCTCGTATTTTTCACTCTGTTTTAGCCAAATAACGGGAGTATTTTTTTTCCCTATGGAGCACGGACCATATTTAATGTAAGCACTTGATTTTACTGCCGTGTCTGTCTATCTCTATTTGGTAGTGAATCATTAAAAAAAAAGAAGCACCTTTAATAAAATTTAGCAGTGAACCATGCATTCTTTTTTTCTTTGATATGCTGCAGATTTTCCAGATGTGAATTCTACCCTATATCGTTTTAACATTTTCTGGGTTTTTTTTTCCGTCGGCACTGCAGATGTGTAAATTATTTTATTTTTAGCGCACCTTCTCAAAAGATGTAAAACAGATGTTACAGTTTTCATTTTGTGTCTAAAGATGTAAAAAAGATGTAAAAAAGATGCAAAGCAGGAAAACCACTTTACTTTTGCTATTTAGGATGTTTAATATGACAGAAATTCAATTAAAGCCTTTTTTATACTAAATATTATATGATACAATGCTTGAGATCCACTCAAAGGGTTACTGTTAAAATGGTAATGACGAAAGAGGTGGTGAAGATGATGAGGATAAGGTAAAAACCAAAAAATTGAGCAGCAATATTATTGGTCCTGATCTAGCGTTTCGGATTCAACCATTTTCCCACCACCGTAATTCTTTTCTGTGCCTTTTCTTTGCCTTCTTTTCTGTGCCATTTCGATAAATACTTTCATGGTAATTGTCCGGATGAGCTTTTCGCTATTTATGAATTTAAGCGCAGTAACAGACTGGCAACAAAGCCTCATCAATTTCCAGTTGAATGTAACTGTAAGTTCTATGCTATCAGTGTTTTTTCTTGCACTTCTCGCATAACTTCCAGCTTCCAAGTAAACTTTTTAAATAAGATAGTCCCTACAATAAAGACATTTTACGAGCCTTAGTGATTCTGTCAAGATTTATTACTGGTGCGCACAACATCAACAACAGAAGCTATAATGATGACATTAACTGCAAGTACTTCTAGACACTGTAGTAAAAGAAAGCAAGAAGAATGGACTAACTAATTGTAAGAAGACTGGATATATAGTCATTAGCAGGGACAGCTCAAGATACAAGCGACAAATTGGAGAACTCTAAATAAAGCAAGAACAGAAATTTATCAATATCAGAACAGAGAAGGGAAAAGGTAGCACAGAAATCTGGAACAGTGAAAGATGCCTTCCAGAAACCAAGTGAAATATTAAGAAACATGAGAATATCATCGGAAACAAAGATAAGAGTGCTCAACTGTTGTGTAATAAGAATGCTTCACTCTTCCGGATTAAGACATTGATCTTCAAAAATTTAAATGCAATGTCAATCGTTATCTTTCGTGGTCTTTATTCCTGTTCTTTTATTGTCCTTTCCCCTCACTAAACTCTTGTAATTCTCTTTCTCTCTTCTTACTTATCAGTCAACTTTGATCTTCAAAAATTTCTATTTTAATAGTGTATTCTTCCTGCACGTCACGCTTGTGGAAGTCTTTTCCGACGTCCTGTTTTCTGGTCAATTTTGATCTTCAAAAATTTAAATGCAATGTCAATCGTTATCTTTCGTGGTCTTTATTCCTGTTCTTTTATTGTTCTCTTAATAGTCTTTTCTTCCCGCACATCTCATTTGTGGAAATCTTTTCGAATGTCCTGCTTTCCGGTCAATTTTGATCTTCAAAAATTTAAATGCAATGTCAGTCGCTATCTGCTGTCCACCTGATTACTCTTCTTTTGCTCTCACACCTTAGTAATGATTCTGTTTTTTTTTTTTTAATTCTTCCACATCCAGTAACCCCTGGTGTCTTAATCGCTTTACTGCATTGCTTGGGGTGAATTTGATCTTTAAAAAAATAGATAATGGTTGAATCTTGAGTTCACGATGTTAAATATGTAGTATTCCGGGGTGTATCTAACGTGGGGGGGGGGCTGCTCAACAAAGTTGCTGTGCTTGGGAGGCAGATGTCTGAGTGGAAGTTCCTCTTAGAATTCGGAATACAGGGAAAGTATGCGATTCGTCTCTGAGGAAGCAGCATGTCTTATTCTAGCTACAGAGATCTGAACTGGTGGAACTAAAGAATGGAGCATCTCTGAAAATTTTCAGTGGAAATAACGATGGCGTAGCGACAAGCATGCAACGTTGTGTGGGGAAAGAAGATGCAAGTTGAGAATAAATCTTCCTAGCCATAAGACAGCGTAAGAGATTTTCAATTCTATCAATACCCGAACGTGAAGACTGAGCTGTTCCGGCTCAAATAGTGCAGCAATCCTCCGTTTCTGGTCTAAACTAACTTTTGTGAAGACAATGCATCGTAGAAAGAGTCATTTACTTCCTAGAGCAAAGGAATGAGCCAACCATTTTTATTCAGAATCTACAGCAATGGCGCCTCTTTAGCAACAGAGTGGCGGATAAATGTAAGAAGATCGAGTTGCGTCAATATTTCGAGTGGGAAGAGCGTAGCTGCCTAGAAAGCTTGAATTTGAAATCCTGGATTTCATTATATGCTGCGTTCATTAACGGACATAATCATACTCGCCATGTTCAAATTGTTGATCATGCCAGATAATGCGTTATCTCTCAGAAACCATAACTAAGGTCCGCTCAGCATAGCCGCAGTATAAACTGACTCTTGTGAAGACAAGGCATCGTAGAAACACTTAAGAGCTTCCTAGGGCAAAAGAATAACTCGATCACAGTAAAAAAAAATAAAAAATAAAATAAAATAAAAAAAGTATAAATTAATACATCTACGGAGAAATCGAAAGAACGGAAAGGAAAGTTTTAATTTATGCAAAGGGAAAATGCTAACCAAATATATAGATTTGTTATATACCTTCTCTCATACACAGAAAAAAAAAGCTAGCGAATATTATAGAAGTTTTTCTTAGTGACAAATCCAGCTCGAATGTTGTAAGAGATTGTGATTTTTTTTTCATGTGTCTGAGAAGCAAATTCCTTACACGGTATCGACCCCAAACTGTAAGGTGTCCAGACTAGAGAGTCACTAACCAACTATGTGACTGGCCAAGTGCGGTGCATCCTAATTTGGGAAGAGGAGGGAAAGTTAATACCAAACACTAGAAAAACCGGTCATCTTGGCTTAAGTAAAAACTAAACTCAACTAAAACTGCCCTCAGATGACAAAAAATATTTTTCTGGCAAATTTATGCAAAGGTATTCACTAAGCCTATCTTAGCACGACATAAAGAGGAATGGGGGAGATTACGTTGCACCAGTATTACGTTGGAGGAAGACTGTGTTACGCCAATTTTCTGAAGTCTGGTTTCGGAACCCAACCACTGGTAAATATCTAGCTTTTTTTTTTTTAACGATAACATCAAGCACATATTCCACTGAGCAATCAAAAGAACAAAAAACAAAAAAATAAAAAAATATAAAAAAAAAAAAAAAAACCCTCAGATAACCAAATCGTCGTTCCATTACTCTATGCCTGAAGGAGTTGAGCCTGAGTTAGAATAAATGTATTTTTCCTCCAGTGATGTCTTATTTTTAGTCCTGGGGGTTATCGTGTGAATGATCTGAGACATGCGTTTAAAGGCCGAGTGTAAAGTTGGAAAACGACATATTTTAGTTATCAAAAGTAAAAAAAAAGAAAGAAAAACTAAAACAAAACAAAAAAAAAAAACCCGAAAAAACAAAACAACATGTAATAAAAAAAATAAAAGAAAAAAATCTTATATCTATATATATAATCTTGTATTTTGTAGATAAAAAGGAGTGATTTACTTATCTTAGGTAAAATGTAAGTCTTGGAAATTTATTACTTAGAAGAATAAGCAGCGTCGGGATCAACATCATGAAGTAAGAGGGGACAGAGAGAGAGAGAGAGAGAGAGAAAGAGAGGTGGGAAAAAGATGAATGAGAGTGAGAGAATTTGAAGATATTAATCCACCCCAATATATATATATATATATATATATATATATATATATATATATATATATATATTCTTTTCCTTATTATCTCTGCATTAGAGGAAAAAGATAAAATAAAACGAAAGAAAAGAAAGAAGAAATAAAGGAAGGAAGGAAAGAAAGACGTTAGAAAGAAAAGCAAGAAGGAAGTAAGGAAAGATGGAAGAAAGAAAGGAATAAGTAAAAAAATAAATAAAGGAAAGAAGAAACATTGGAAGGAAGGAAGGTGATTTAGCGGTAAAGATAGAATGAAGTAAAAGTTTTGTAAGGAAGGAAGGAAGGAAGTGGCTTGAGAGGTAATGATGGAATTAACTAAAGACCTGGAAGAAAGAAAGAAAGAAAAAAGAAAGAAAGAAAGAAACGAATGAAGGAAGGAAGGAAGGGTGGATTGAATTATAAAGATAGAATCAATTAAAAAGTCTTTAAGAAATAATCAGTAAAGAGGAAACATACGATTCAGCCCTTAAAAAGAAAAAAAAAGAAAAAAGAAAGAAAGAAAGAAAGAGAGAAAAGGAACAGAGGAGGCTAGACCTTAAAAGAAAGGAAGAAAAACGAAAGAAAGAAAAAGAAAGAAAGAAACGGAGGAAGGAAAGGGAGGGTTGAAGAGTAAAGATAAAATCAATAAGAAAACCTTTAAAAAATAACCAGAAAAAGGGTAACAAACGATTCAGCCTTTAAAGAAAGAAAGAAAGAAAGAAAGAAAGAAAGAATGAAAGAGAGAAAAGGAACAGAGGAGGCTAGACCTTAAAAGAAAGGAAGAAAGAAAGAAAGAAAGAAAGAGAGAAAAGGAACAGAGGAGGCTAGACCTTAAAAGAAAGGAAGAAAAAAGAAAGAAAGAAAAAGAAAGAAAGAAACGGAGGAAGGAAAGGGAGGTTTGAAGAGTAAAGATATAATCGATAAGAAAGCCTTTAAGAAATAATCAGAAAAAGGGTAACAAACGATTCAGCCTTTAAAGAAAGAAGGGAAGAAAGAAAGAAAGAGAGAAAGAAAGAAAGAAAGGAAGAGAGAAAGAATGAAAGAGAGAAAAGGAACAGAGGAGGCTAGACCTTAAAAGAAAGAAAGAAAGAAAGAAAGAAAGAAAAAGAAAGAAAGAAAGAAAGAAAGAAAAAGAAAGAAAGAAACGGAGGAACGGTAACAAACGATTCAGCCTTTAAAGAAAGAAAGAAAGAAACCAGCAAAGAAAGAAAGAAAGAAAGAAAGAGAGAAAGAATGAAAGAGAGAAAAGGAACAGAGGAGGCTAGACCTTAAAAGAAAGAAAGAAAGAAAGAAAAAGAAAGAAAGAAACAAAGAAACGGAGGAAAGGTAACAAATGATTCAGCCTTTAAAGAAAGAAAGAAAGAAAGAAAGAAAGAAAGAAAGAAAAGAGCAAAGAAAGAAAGAAAGAGAGAAAGAATGAAAGAGAGAAAAGGAACAGAGGAGGCTAGACCTTAAAAGAAAGAAAGAAAGAAAGAAGAAAAAAAAGAAAGAAAGAAAAGTGTTATTTTATTCAATCATTCATAGATAGTTTGATCCGCAGTTTTGTTCTTGTGTCAGACATATCTGAGCCGACCACAAAATGATGACTGACAAGGAGGTCTAACAAAACATGGCGTTTAATTTCGATCATCTGGATCAACTACTAGAAAAGTGCTAGACAATTTTTCTTACCAGAATCTATCTTATAAGTCTATCATTTGTCCGTGAATAATAAAAAAGCCGCCACATCTGACCTTCTTCAATATATGTCAAGGTTCATGACAAAATCCAAAGAAGAGTCTGCAACCTTATTGGTACTGACTTGGCATCTCGGCTTCAGTAACTTCCCCACTGCCGCAACGTAGCTTCCCTGTGCCTTTTCTATAAATATTTACGTTCTGATGATCTTTCCTATTTGGTATCCCGACTTCCCGAATTTAAGCGCTGTACTAGATTGGCAGCTAGGTCCCAATATTTTACATCTGAAATTGCTAGATCTAACCGTACGTTCTATGCTAAGAGTTTCTTCTCCTGCGCTACTTGCCTGTAGAGCACTCTTCCAGCTTCTTGATTTCCTGTTAACTGTGATCTTCAAAAATTTAAATGCAATGCCAATGGTCATCTACTGTCTCCTTGAATATTTTCCTTTTACTGTCTACTCTCCGCTTCTTTTACTCTTTTCTTAATCCATTGCAAATTAGTGGCTTCATCGCCTTGCTTGTGGTGAAATGATTAGTCCAGCACGTCAAAGAGAAGAACACTTGGAACACCATTTATCAAATTTCCTTAACCTTTCCCCTGAAAGGTTTGGTCATGGAAACACTTCTTTCAAAAAGTAGGTCGGATAGAGACGTTTTCAACACCCACTCGTATAGTGAAGCTTCCACTAAGATTTGAACGGCTTAAAATGGACTTAGTAAAGTAGACACTATCTCAAAGTTCCCCACCTTCAAAAGCAAATTAAATTATATTTGATGTAGATGGCGGGATAGGTAGATGGGAAACGTAGAGAATCTCACACACCTTCATCTGTCTGGAGTAGGATGCACCGAGACTTTAGATACAAGCTATCATTCTTTAAACCCTGTCGACTTTCTTCTTATTAATTTGTCGCTTCGGTACAAATTATCTCCAGGTTGGGAAATCGAGATAAATGTTTGTTTAATGCGATTTACCCGGATTCTGGCCGTAAGAAATGAGAGCAGATCCAAAAACTCTCTCAAAAGAGAGCATGAAAAAAAAATCTTTAAAAGCTGCTAAAATTTTAGCTCGCATAATAATACATTTAACTAGCTTAAAAGCCGCTCTGTCGGGCGGCATTTAAGCTAGCTCCTGCGGAGGGCACTTGATTGAGCCCTCGGCTTGTTCAGGAGTTTGAGAATCTCTAAATCATTGTATATTCTCAGAAATGGAAGCTCTCCTGACTGCCGTTTGATCTGGGTCCTCATTTGCACAGGTCTTTCTTTTCCTCTCTGTAGCGTTGGCTCTCTTGATTGCAATCTGATCCTCTTTTGATTGAGGTTTCTTTTAGCGAGGCATAAGGTTAGCGGATGAGATAGGCAACAATAAACTACAGAAGAACTCAAAAATTGATCGCTGCATTTAAGTAATGCTTTAATATTTAAGCTTACCTTTTAAAAGTTCAACGATAATTCTTCAGTTGTCACTTAATTAAAAGACAGTTTGGTGTGCGTAGGTCTTTACATTTCGTGTAAACAATTATTTTTTCATTTCATGGGTTGAGTTTCGTTGGATTTCGCAATTAATTTCGAAGTTATAAAAAATGATATCATACAAAAAAAATTCGTACAAAAAAAAGTTCGTCGCAAAAAATTACGTACAAAAATCAACTAAACAATCGCAGTAATGAAAATATGGGAATCCAAAATTTCTGTAACATGAGTTATTGAAAGTTAGAGAGTTGTGTCCTTTTAATTGAAAAAAATGTGACACGGTGGCACACTGAGATTCACATTTATTATATAGATTGTTAGGAACGTTTAATAATGTTTCTATGGTTTTAAAAAAAAAAAGCTGTGAAAAGAAATTCAAATATCTCGTCTTTAAAAAAGTCTTTAAAGAGTGATGGAAAAAGGTGACAAAGAAAATTGAAATGGTGAAAGATAATTTTCAAAAGCTAAACAGCATATTAAGAAGCATGAGCATTCATTATAAACACAGAAAAGTGTGCTATACTGCTATGCAATATCAATCATCTTATATGGCAGTGAAAGCTGGGCAATTTCCTCAGAGATGAAGAGGAGACTTCAGGCAACAGAAAATGTCGCTCGACGAAAGCAAACTGAGCATACGATAGCCGGAATCTGTGATGACGGAAAATGGAAAAAAAAAACACTGTTATTTTGAACAAAGAAAGATAGTTAAAATTTCTGGCGCACATAAAGAGGAATGAATCTTTGGAGAATGTGACACACAAGAAATACTAAATGCAAGATGGATAGCGGGAAACATAGAGCAAGCTACCCAACGATCTTGTATAAATGGATAACAGAACAAGAAATAATTGAGATATTAAAGGCAAGAGGAGTAGAGAGAAACAGTGAATAAACTATGTAACAAGCTTGCGTAAATAGATGGCAGTAACCTACCTAACAAGTAAATGCTCTGTTTATAATAAACAGTATTAACGACATTTACCGGGCTGAATGTCCGAGAAATTTTCATAGAAAATATGCGTCCTCCGATAGGAATCGAACCTGTATCCTATACGGAACCGTCATACGTGGCTCAATCGGTAAAAAGCACGTCAGGCTATTGACGGTAACGTATACGATACAGGTTCGATTCCTGTCGGAGGACACATTAAATTTTCTTGGACATTAAGGCCGGTAAATGTCATTAATACTGTTTATTATAAACAGAGCATTTACTTAAATATTTGAATCAATAAAAAGAACATATAAACATAAAAAATGTCTTAAAATATATGTCTTATATACAGATAAAATGTATTGTTGGTAAATATTTTTTCATATAAATATGTGTTGCTGGTATTTTTACTGTCAAAAATATTTTTATACCTTCATAATGTTTTCTTGGTGGAGGTTCCCTATTTGCCCATAGCTGGGACCCTAACAGGTGCTACCACCACCACAGATCATGTTTGATCTTGGAACAACAGCAAATAAGAGGTGGTACCACGCTTCTTAAAACCTCTAATCTCCCGATCACAGGCCTTGCTGCCGAATGTAGTTTATCGTCATAACCAGGGAGATAGCATTAAATATTACTTTTGGTATGTCTCTGTACGCACAGACATAGGTAGAGGTAACAAGCCGGACACAGGCAGACATAGACACACACGTACACACTGATTCGTGTTTCGTAGAAAAATAATGAGGTGACGTGAAATTAAGTTTGCGTACAAAAAGACATACATCACGGACTTATAACCCAGACCTTTTGAAACTGGTGTGTCGCGACATTTCGAGTGTAGTTAATTAACCGTTCTTTCTTTAATATATTAACTAAATTTTTCA